>CM046444.1:23956269-24176269 GCA_025506515.1 Flaveria trinervia
AAACAAAGGAGTAATGTGTAGGCGATTTAGTCCTCGTTTGTTGGTAATGAAACCTGTTGGTGTAAGACTGCTTAGATGATAGTTACATACTTTCATTTGATTATAAGAATAATATTAATTTATTTATATCAAATTGTAGTTTAGTTTTTTATTTACATACCGTTGAAATTCATAAATATGTAAATGTGACAAAACTTCGAGCTAGTAGAAATAAAATTATAAATATAACTTAAACTACAATATTCAATTTTGTAACAGAATTTACCTCAATAGTAACAACTATATGTCGTAAATTTAAGGTTTCAGAAAGGGGGTGGACAACTTTACGTTTATATACCCGGCCAAAATTAGGGAAATTTGCCGAAATGAAGTCTCACCCGGTGACTTTTTCTATCTAAACATTTGAATTTCAGTAAATTACATGGTTGGTCCTTACGGTTTCATTAAAATTTTGGTTTTGGTTCCCGATCTTTAAAATTACATGGATGATCCCTAATGTTTTATTCCTCTTTCTTTTTTGGTCCAAAGGCCTAACTTCTGTTAAATCCAAGCGGTTAATTTATTCAAAGCACGGATAATTAAGTCATTTTAATCAACTAATACTCACTTTCTAACAATGAAAACATGCCATGTAACCCTATTCGTCTAAAGTCGCTAGTCCTTAGCCGTCTAAAGATTTGTAAATAATAATTAATAACTATTTATCTTCAGGTCACCCCCACACAATAATTTTTGTTTTAACTTCTCATGCTAGAAAAATAAACTTTAAAAAGAATAATGAAAAAAGTCTGTCTGATGACATCATGTCGTCACCGTATGTTTTTAGTATGACATTGTTTTTTCCTTTCATCCCTCAAATCCAATAGTAATGACATATCAACTCTATAGGTTTTGACTGGTCAAAACTTGAGAGAACCCATATCATCATTATTATAAACTTATTTGTCCCAGCAACTAATAATGTCATCGTTATGAATGGTACCTCTATTACTATATCTTATCTAAAATATCATTGCATTTTAAATGTTTCTTTTTTATTTTAATACTTGAGGAAATAGGTTATTATTTATCAATAAAATAAACCGTATTAAAACTTTCTAATACTAATGAAACAAACACAAACCAATCATCGATTTAGGAGAAAGAGACAAAAGATATGTATGAGAAATTAGATTGAACAAGCAACTAACCATTGATAGAGAGGGTTGCCAACCATTTTGCCAGCATTTTGCGTGTAGCATTTTCTTCTCTCAAAATGCTTCATGAGATAAGTAATCAGAAATAGAAGCTGGTCCAAATATAAAAATTAATTTGTTTAAAAAGCCTAAGAAGTAATATGAGAAGAACGCATGAAAATATATCTAAAATCTAGTATAAAGGGTAATATTATCATTTTGTAATCATCAAGATATCAAACAGCACCAAAATTGGTTTTTCTGTTTTCTTCAACATGCTTCTTGAGTTCTTGATTTTAAGATCTAATTCCATTTTATACATCTATTATTTAAGTTTTTTTATTTCATTCAATCAAAATTAAATTTAATTTCAATATCGAATCAATTTCTTTTTGTAGATCTATTTATTCTGATTAATGTGTTCTTGAGTTCTTCATCATCTTCATCAACTTCATCTTTTGCTATCATTAGGTTAAACAATATAGTTTGATATTGTATTCGTTATTATTTTGATTGATACGAAACAGGGACATATCTTTTTTTCATTCAAATTTCACTAAAGTTGGTATGGTGTTTTCTTCCTTTGACGAAATGTGTCATCTCTATGGTACTTATCTTAAGTTACATTTGTCAAATGTATTGGATTTGAGCAAAGAGAGAAGGAAATATGCCAAATTTTAAAATATGAGATAAAATAAGCAGAGCTTGTTATTTCTCTCTGTTATTTCTCTCTAAAACAACACAAATTGTGCTATATATGATAGTCGTAATAGAAGGTACTATTTTATGGTAAATCATAAAACAACACAATTTTAGAATAATTTCAATGTTTTTTAACATTAAACAACACAAAACATTATGTTTTAACCTAAACCAAAACATAATGTGTTGTTTTACCCAAAAACAACATATAATGTGTTGTTTTACCATAAAATAGCACATAAATGTTGTCTTAACATTAAACAGCACAAATGTGTTGTCTTACGACAAAACAGTACATAATGTGTTGTTTTTATCGTAAAACAACACACTTTCGTAACAATGTTTTTTTAATTTAAAAAAGTATTACAATACTATACTCAAATTAAAGAGAATAAAACGCTTGATTTTATGGTGCGATTAATTTTAAAATCATACGTTTCATATGAATAAAGTTTCCAGGGAAAAGTAATATCCAAATTCATATTTTCAACCACTTCAATCTCATATTCATCAATGACATCCCTAATCTAGTTCATAGAAATTATAACAATCCATCTAACATATACCAATCATCAAATCATTAATTCCAAGAAGAAATTTTTCCATTTTAGGCAATGTATGAATTACATGATCAAACCATGGATTTATTGCACAATCATCATAACCCAACATTCATACAACATAACTAACAACATATTATCATCAAACAATCATTAATTTCAACTTTCTCATATGATTTTCGAATTAGGTTTCATCAAGAATCAAAACCCATGAAAAACTTGTTAAAACTCACCTTAAATCATGTAATAGGTCAAAAGTTGAACTTGCTACAATGATGTAATGATCAAAGCCAAGCAAAATCGAATGTTCTTGATGCTAGAAGCTTGAAATCTCAAGGTGAGAGTGGGGAGAAGAGGTTTTGGCTGAAAATAGGGTTAGAGGACTAGGGTTTGCTTAATTTTAGTAATATTTAGTTTTAGGATAATTACAAAGTAACCCTTCTTGTTTACATATTATAAAAATTAATTTTTTTACACTTTTTGAAAAGTTTTAACTACAAAACACAAATATTATTAATCATCAATAATAATCATATACATTTTCAACTAATGACAAAACACGTGAAATAAATACTACACGTAATCACATTATCAAGTAAAATCCACAAATAATATTTAAAATCCATAAATTTTTGAATCATATAACCACAAACTAATAATCAACATTATTAGTTAAATTATTATCTATTTATTATAGATAATTGTTATTAAGTCACCAACATTCAAAGACAATTAGTGTGTGCTCACGACACATGTATGCAAGACTTAACGGAACTAATGGAGTTTAGTAATAGAAAATTACCGGATGTCATAACTTTATGTACTACCCATAAGTACACATGTATATTAAGAAAGTTGTATTTCAAAATCCATGTGCAAATAATGATTTGTACAAACTTAAGAAAAAGGCTTAATAGCTATAACAGCTATAACAGGCAACTTTACTATGAAAACCATTGGATCTATATTGCACATATTACAATTACTATCAACATATAATTCTAAATGTCACATGTAACATCCGTCGAATTTTAAATTCATGAAACCAAACACAAACTCATTTTAAACTTTCATACGATAGAAATTTTAATATTTAAAATTTTTACTATTACTTTTAATGAATCAAACGCGTTAAACGTGTAATTTAAGCAATATTGAAAACTGTTTTATTCATTTTATCATTTAAACAAAGAATAATAATTTATTTATTTTATAAATAAATCTTTTTCATAAAAATATAAATCTTATTTATTACTTTACAATAAATAACTAAATGGAAAAGACTTATTAAAACTTATAAAGTTATAAAATGAATTTTAATAAACTTAAAAAGTTACAAGTCTTATAAAAGTTATAAAGATTTTATAAGAAAATAAATTGTAATTATTCTTTTATCTATTTTTTTATTTAATCTTATATTTATTTAAAAATCATATGGCTTTTATAAATCACCATTAATACCATTCATAACCTCCTCCTAACCTCAAGTATAAAAACAAGGCTTAGGCCTCACTTTTCATTTACTCATTCTCTAAAAATCTCACTCTCGTATCTTTCTTTTATCCATTGGTTATGATCAATTTGAAGAATTTTATTTTACAATAAATTTCAAGAAGTTTTAATACTAAGGTAATCTTTTATTGATTTTATATTATACATTTTAATCATCCTAACATCCAATTGTTCTCATGACTTTATATTTTTACTATTGTTCTTTCTTCTACCAAATCTTTTTTTATTTTAATCATCATCATTTGATCATTAATATTTTAATAATCACTAATCTTATAAAAATCACTAACATTCCTAAATCAAGCTAACAACACACTAACATAAACAAAGAATCCCGTTTGCATATGGACGGTTATGCCGCCGCATTCAGTTGTTCCACAAGATTATTGTTCTAAATGATGGCTATGGCAAAGTCTTAGAATATTTTTATAACTCAAGTGAAGACTAATATACCATATATTTACATAATAAAATGTTCTAACCCGTTTCATGCTTTAATGATTTTAAAAGTGCACATAAGTGCCTTATTACAATTCTGGTAGAATATAATCTTACTTTAACCGACCATAACTTGATCATAACTAAATAAATTTGAGTAAAATCAGACTCAAATGTTAAGTTCTTTGATTGTCTTTTCAACGACAGTTTATACATCTTCAAACTCAATTGAGGCACTCAACAATAGCCTTCACAAGATAAGTGCGCATTTCAGCATCTTCTGTCTTGTGCTACTTGTTTGACCTATTTAAAGATCTTTTCATAAAATTGTTTCTGAATGAAAGTTGTTCAGGAGACTTTGAACTAATCAAGTATAAATTTTTATAACTTTATGAAATCGTTTTCTATTTTAAAACCTGTTCAAACACATACCAAACATTATGTTCAAAATATAAAATTGATGCAATAACCCTTTTTCAATCTACCTTTCATTTTTAGCATTCTTTAAACGTCCTAATTTCTTTTAATGAATTCCAACCTCAAGTTATTGTTATTTTTATCATTTAGGACATCACATTTGACTCTTGACATTCAAGTTTTCTTATGTACTCTACAACCACCATTATACTTGTGAGTTTTCCATATGAGTATTTCTATACCCCTTTTTCATATTTTCACCGCACATAAAACGTATAATTACATTTGTATTTAATAAATCACAGCGGAAAACTAAAACAAACTTTCATTTCCATGTAAATGCTTTTGCAAGTTAATACAACATTCATTACAAAATAGCTTGTTCGCATTACAATGCAAAAACATTAATCAAAAGAATGCCATCCCAAAAGGGTTGAGTAGCTACACGGGTGTCATCCTCAGCAAACATTACCTGCCAACTGGAAACACATCAAAGTTAGCGTTGCTGAGTGATTTCTAGTTTTATTACAAAACATACTTTACTTCCATATAAACCATTCGTTACTTTTACATGATCACACATCGTACGTACACATAGATAATATCATTATTATCTTCTTCATTCATTCATTCGTACATTATGACTTTACTTGCGCATCAGACATCATCCATACCAATACCATGTGCTACACCCCGGTTAGTCTTAGCTACCGGGCCAAAGTCAACAAATGAACAGCTAAACGTATGCCACGGTACTAGGAGTAACCATCAGTCTTAGCTACTGGGCCGAAGTCAACAAATGAACAGCTAAACGTATGCCACAGTACTAGGGGTAAGCGGTAGAGGCACTACACGTTTGGTCAATCACAAAGAAGGACCCTGTTATCCAATGTTTGCAAGACTTCTTTCATTCGTTCATTAATGCATACATTCGTCATCATGTTCCTCTTTCATTACCTTTCACTTTACATTACATAATACTTCGTTCATTTCTTATAATAAGTAGAGCCATAGGAAAGATATTACACATCATGCTAAGGAACATATCATACATATTCGTCATCATCATACAGGGCAACATCATACATACGTAACAAGCCTAAACATGCAACATCATCATCATCATCATGCCCAACATGCTTTCTAAGACCTCAAGCGTCATCTTACAAACTCTTATGGGAACCTTTACGTCAAAACTTACATCTGCACTTTCCCCCGAAAGTCAGAAGTCAAACTACACCTTCCTCGGGTACAACAGCCCTATTCGGGCGTATGGACACCCTTCAGTCGCATTGCCTTCATGCGACTGAACATCATGCGAATGAACTAATACGGATGAACACCTATGCGAATGAACACCCAGTCGTGCGACTGGACAATACGGATGAACACCTATGCGACTGGACCTTCAGTCGTGCGAATGGACCTTCAGTCGTGGGAATGGACCTTCAGTCGTGCGAATGGACCTTCAGTCGTGCGAATGGACCTTTAGTCGCATGACCCCCATGCGACTAGCCCTTCAATCGTGCGAATGAACCCCAATCGTGCGAATGAACCCCAATCATGCGAATGGACCCCAATCGCACCCTAATCGGCCGTATGGCCTCCATTCGGCCTCCAGTCGGTCGCCTAGCCCTAACTGTTGCAGAATGCAGTTCATCCCGACTGCAGCCGAGGGTTTTCAGCCTCCAAACTCATCTAAACCCATTTTAAGCCTAAATCGACCATCCTAAACCTTAGGAATGCATACCATAACATTATTCAAGCACAACCAGCAAGAAATCATGCCCCAAACGGGTCCTACACATACATACACGCATACATAAGGGTTTTCATCCAAAAATGCGAAAAAGGGTTTTCAGATGTATCCCAGCCCCAAAATCATTCAAAAACATGTAAAAGAGGGGTCCTAGAACTCACATAACGAGCAAAACGACAAGAGCTTCGATTCGGCTTGCTTCACGACAATTTTGGCGACCCGAACCGACTCGAACCAACACTTTTCCTCTTTTTCTCTCTTCTCCTCTCTAAGAACCTGAAATGTGGGGTGTGTGGGGAGAGTGGGCTGCCCTCTCCCTACTAATATCACCACATTTCCCAACTTTTCTTCGTTGGCGAGTTTGGTCCCTCGACTTTTGGACTTTATTTTCTTTTCTTTCTTCACCGGCTTCAAAATAATAAATATTCGGGTGTTACAAGTCCACCCCCTTAAATAGGTTTCGTCCCCGAAACATGTTATTCGTTGAACAGACGTGGATAATGCTGTCTCATTTCTTCCTCAGTCTCCCACGTTGACTCGGATCCCTTCCTGTGCTTCCACTGTACACGCACAAGAGGAACCACTTTATTCCTTAGCCTTTTTTCCTTTCGGTCGATGATTGCCACTGGTTGCTCCACATAATTGAGCCGTTCATCTACTTCGATATCTTCCAATGGAACAATCATGTCTTCATCAGCTATACACTTTCTCAGATGAGATACATGGAATGTCGGGTGAATCCCACTTAACTTATCTGGAAACTCCAATCTATAGGCCACCTCCCCTACTCGAGCAATGATTCGGAAAGGGCCTATATATCTTGGGCTCAACTTGCCCCGCTTTCTGAATCTGATAATACCCTTCCAGGGTGAGACCTTCAACATAACCGGTCACCCACCTGGAACTCAATTGGCCTACGTCGCTTATCGGCATACGACTTCTGTCTATCTTTGGCTGCCTTCATGAAGGCTTTAGTCTTTTCAAGCTTCTCTGTCGTAGCCTCGATTACCTCGACGCTCCCCAATTCCTTCTGACCAATATCACCCCAACAAACGGGTGTTCTGCATCTCCTACCGTATATCATCTCATATGGTGGCATACCAATGCTGGCATGGTAGCTGTTGTTGTATGAGAATTCGGCTAACGGTAAGTGGTCATCCCAACTTCCACCAAAATCGATCACACATGCCCGGAGCATGTCTTCCAAGGTCTGAATGGTTCTTTCTGACTGACCATCGGTTTGGGGATGATAAGCCGTGCTAATATGTAACCTCGTCCCCATAGCGTCGTGGAATTTCTTCCAAAATTTAGATGTAAACCGAGTGTCGCGATCTGACACAATAGACACCAGCACACCATGACGAGTTACAATTTCCTTGATGAACAGATCAGCCAACCTCTCAAATGAATACGTCTCGCGGATCGGTAGAAAGTTAGCGCTCTTCGTTAGACGATCAACTATCACCCATATGGCATCATACCCTTTCGGAGTACGTGGCAGCTTCGTAATGAAGTCCATGGTGATGTGCTCCCACTTCCATTCTGGTATATCCGAAGGTTGGATCTTCCCATACGGCTTTTGATGCTCTGCCTTCACTTGTAAGCAAGTAAGGCACTTACTCACATACTCCACGACGTCACGCTTCATACCGGGCCACCAATAATCTTTCTTCATGTCATGGTACATTTTCGTGGCACCAGGATGGATGGAGTATCGAGTCTTGTGGGCTTCATCCATTATCTTCACCCGTAGATCCCCAAAACGAGGAATCCACACACGACCGAATCGAGTTCTAACACCGAGTGTGTTTTCACCCAATTCCCCAACCAGACCTCTCATTCTTTCCGAGTTACGGTGATCTTCTTTCAATGCCTCATCTTGAAACTCCTTAACTTGCTTCATCACATCGGAGGTCATAATTAATTGATAAGCTTTCACCCAAATCGGTTCGGGCCTTTCCTTTCGGCTAAGGGCATCCGCCACCACATTAGCTTTGCCTGGAGGGTAATGGATCTCGCAATCATAATCCTTTATAAGTTCCAACCATCGCCTCTGCCTCATGTTCAGGTCTTTTTGCTCGAAGAAGTACTTCAGACTCTTGTGGTCAGTGAATATGGTGCACTTCGTCCCGTAGAGATAGTGCCTCCAAATCTTTAACGGAAAGACCACGGCTGCTAGCTCCAAGTCATGAGTAGGATAATTGACCTCATGAACCTTTAACTGTCGAGATGCATAGGCTATAACCTTCCCTCCCTGCATTAACACACACCCCAACCCTGATTAGGAAGCATCAGAATAAACCATCAGATCTTCGCTTCCATCGGGTAATGATAGAACAGGAGCTTGAGTCAGTCTTGCCTTCAGCTCTTCGAATGCCTTCTCTTGAGTTTGACCCCATACAAACTTCACATCCTTTCGGGTCAACTTAGTTAGTGGAGAAGAAATCTTAGAGAAGTCTTTGATGAATCTTCTATAGTAGCCCGCCAAGCCCAAGAAACTACGAATCTCGGATGGCGTCTTTGGTGACTTCCATTGCATAACCGCCTCCACCTTCGCCGGGTCCACCATTATCCCGTCAGGATTCACCACATGACCCAAAAACTGAACTTCGCGCAACCAAAACGCGCACTTGGAGAATTTAGCATACAATTTCTCCCTTCTCAACGTCTCCAGAACCTCTCGAATGTGACCGGCATGCTCAATCTTGCTCTTCGAATAAATCAGGATATCATCAATAAACACAATCACTGATTTATCCAACATAGGCCGACACACACGGTTCATCAGATCCATAAAAGCAGCTGGCGCGTTGGTCAAACCAAAGGACATGACAAGAAACTCATAATGACCATAGCGCGTGCGGAAAGCTGTTTTAGGGATATCTTGTTCCTTTACCTTCAACTGATGATAGCCAGACCGAAGATCTATTCTTGAAAACCAACTGGCACCCTGAAGCTGATCGAACAAATCATCTATCCTCGGTAAGGGGTAGTGGTTCTTCACTGTCAACTTGTTCAGTTCGCGGTAGTCAATGCACATCCTCATACTACCATCCTTCTTCTTTACAAATAGGACCAGAGCACCCCAAGGAGAGATACTCGGTCTAATGAACCCATTATCAAGCAGCTCTCGCAACTGCTCCATCAACTCTTTCATCTCGGTTGGAGCCAACCGATATGGTGCCTTGGCAACAGGTTGGGCACCCGGTATCAGATCAATCAGAAATTCAATCTCTCTGTCAGGTGGCACTCCTGATAAGTCTTCTGGGAACACGTCTGGAAAGTCACACACAACCGGTACATCGGCTAGTTGTGGTGTTGGTGTATCCACATCTTTTACATAGGCCAAGTAAGCACTACATCCACGCCTCATACACTTTCCCGCCACCGCCATGGATATCACCTTCGGGATCGTAGTAACCCGATCACCATAAACCGTTACCAAACTTCCGTCAGGCGCTGTCAACCGAACCATCTTCTTGCGACACACAATGTTCGCCTCGAAGTCCGCCAACCAATCCATCCCAAGAACCAAATCGAAACCACCCAAGGTCATCACAAACGGTCTAACAGGAAACTTATGACCCTCAAGTTCCACATCACAATTCTCTATCACCTCAGAAATCCTGGTAGACTTACCTATGGCAGTTTCTACATCAAAGGGCGCATCAACACGCCTACTACTAACAGGCAGCTTAGCACAGAAGGCAGCAGAAATAAAACTCTTACTGGCACCAGAATCAAATAACACAGAAGTTAAGGTCTGGTTCACTAGAAACGTACCGGACACAACGTCAAGTCCGTCCTAGCCTCCTCCTGTGTCATGGTGAACGCTCTGGCGCCCGCCCTCGGCCCATCACTTCCAGTCTTCTTCACCCCTGAACCCTTAGTCCTCGACTTCTTACAATCTCTGCTCATATGACCAGTCTCCCCACAGTTAAAACATTTGCCCGACAGGCAATCCTTCGCCATATGCCCTGTCTTCCCACACTTGAAGCACAAGTTTGACCCAAACCTACATTCCCCGCCGTGCTCCCTTCCACACTTGCCACACCTTTTCGACCCCGCACTTGATGTGACCACACGGCGTTCATCCACTCGTGCCTTTTTGTTACCCATCGGGGCATCACCCCGACCAACCGTTTCCCGTTCCAGTTCCGATCACCACCACCCTTCTTACTTGCTTCAGTCACCACCACCTCCCGCTCGTCATACAGCCTCCCTGCCAAATCAACCGCCGACCTAAACGTGCTTGGCCGGGCGGCGATCATATGCCGGCGAACATCCACCGGTAAACCCTGAATGTACCTCTTGATTTTCCGAGACAGAGGCGTCACCTGATCAGGCACAAGCCGTGCCATTTCATTAAACTTGGTGGTATACTGCTGGTGTGTCATGGTTCCAGCCTCCAACTGCAGAAACTCCCTTTCCAACTTATCCATTTCCCGATGAGAACAAAATTCCTCAATCACCAACCTTCTCAGCTCAGGCCATTTCATTTTCCCAATGGCCCTACTACCCTCAGCTTGGACAATGTTGTCCCACCAGCACATAGCTGAATCCACAAAAGAGTGGGTAGCAAACTTCACCTTTTGGTCCTCTCGGCACTCGCTGATATCGAGAACAGCTTCCATTTCCCTCACCCACCAGTGAGCGGCTGCAGCGGTGCCGCTTCCATCAAAAGTAGGGGGCTTGCATCTCATAAAAGCCCCATAATTACATCCTCGTGCCGTCTCCGGCACAGGCTCTTCTTCTTCCTCTTCATCATCAGATAGAACCGTTTCTGGCTCTGGTTGTTCCCGTTCTCCAGAGGATCTATTTCTTTCTTTCCTTTCCCCTTCTCGTACAGCCTTAATAACTTCAGTCACCACAGACGGTAAGATTGTCTGCATGACCTGATGGACTTCTTCTACAACAGCCTCCTTTACTGAGGCTCTCAGATTGGCGCTTTCGTCGCCACCCTCCTGGGGGGTCTCTGGTTCTTCATGAACCACCCTCTCAACTCTGGGTCTCCCTCTCTTAGGTCGTTGTTCAGCACCGTGACCTCCACCCCTAGAAGCTTTCAAAGATCTACCTCCGGCCATTACACGCACACTGAAAGATTCAAACACCAACACAGTCATTCAAGGGAACAGCTCAGTTTATGTCAAGTATAGTAAGTCCCTAATTACAGTGGCCAGTTGTGATTAGCCACTTACTTTACTCTTCATACCCCAAGTATTACCTGTCCTGACTACATCAGTATTAAACCTACATACAACACATAACCACATACCATGCGCACATAAAACCGGTTAACTTTACATTACATAATACTTCATTCATTTCTTATAATAAGTAGAGCAATAGGAAAGATATTACACATCATGCTAAGGAACATATCATACACATTCGTCATCATCATACAGGGCAACATCATACATACGTAACAAGCCTAAACATACAACATCATCATCATCATCATGCCCAACATGCTTTCTAAGACCTCAAGCGTCATCTTACAAACTCTTATGGGAACCTTTACGTCAAAACTTACATCTGCACTTTCCCCCGAAAGTCAGAAGTCAATCTACACCTTCCTCGGGTACAACAGCCCTATTCGGGCGTATGGACACCCTTCAGTCGCATTGCCTTCATGCGACTGAACATCATGCGAATGAACTAATACGGATGAACACCTATGCGAATGAACACCCAGTCGTGCGACTAGACAATGCGGATGAACACCTATGCGACTGGACCTTCAGTCGTGCGAATGGACCTTCAGTCGTGCGAATGGACCTTTAGTCGTGCGAATGGACCTTTAGTCGCATGACCCCCATGCGACTGGCCCTTCAATCGTGCGAATGAACCCCAATCGTGCGAATGGACCCCAATCGCACCCTAATCGGCCGTATGGCCTCCATTCGGCCTCCAGTCGGTCGCCTAGCCCTAACTGTTGCAGAATGCAGTTCATCCCGACTGCAGCCGAGGGTTTTCGGCCTCCAAACTCATCTAAACCCATTTTAAGCCTAAATCGACCATCCTAAACCTTAGGAATGCATACCATAACATTATTCAAGCACAACCAAGCAAGAAATCAAGCCCCAAACTGGTCCTACACATACATACATGCATACATACGGGTTTTCACCCAAAAACGTGAAAAAGGGTTTTCAGATGTGTTCCAGCCCCAAAATCATTCAAAAGCATGTAAAATAGGGGTCCTAGAACTCACATAAACGAGCACAACGACAAAAGCTTCGATTCGGCTTGCTTCACGACAATTTTGGCGACCCGAACCGACTCGAACTAACACTTTTCCTCTTTTTCTCTCTTCTCCTCTCTAAGAACCTGAAATGTGGGGTGTGTGGGGAGAGTGGGCTGCCCTCTCCCTACTAATATCACCACATTTCCCAACTTTTCTTCGTTGGCGAGTTTGGTCCTCGACTTTTGGACTTTATTTTCTTTTCTTTCTTCACCGGCTTCAAAATAATAAATATTCGGGTGTTACAAAAACTAAAAACACAAAGTAATTAATTTTAACGTGTAAATCTAATCTAGATGTCATGCAATCAATCTAGATCAAACATACATGAGCATGGCAATAACTTTCAAGCATAAAACAATACACGTGTTCATATTTAATTAAGAAAATTATTCAAGTTCTAAGATTAATAAACAAACATACAAAATCAAAACCGAAACTCTAGTTAAAACATATTAGTTTTCAACCCAACCTCGGTAGTATTAAAAAGTTAGCTACTCATAACGTTTAGAAGCATCAAGAATGATAATAAAGATGCAAACTTTAGTAACATAAACGAGAAATCAATGAAATTAAAGAAAACTGTTAGGATCAGTGATCTACGTTTGATTGATTAGAGAGTATAGCAGCGGAATTCTAACAACAAATTAGACAATTCACAAGAACGAAAAGATATCCAATGAAGAACAAAAACGGTTATAGATAGAGAGAATTCTGCAAATAAATTTCATTCAATATTCGCTTTCGTGGTAACGGAATGTCACACTTACAAGTAGGTCGACGCCTCTTATATAAGAGATGTGACGTCTGCTGATGTCACTTGATAGTGACATCTAACAGAATTATTCCAACTGAAACACAACTACTGAAGATGTCAAAACAGCTGACATCTTCTTACAAAAATACTAAGTGTTATCAGTTACTACAACTACTCAAAAACATAAAACTACTGACACTACAACGACTGAAGAACAAGCTCTTCAGTTGTTTTACAAAACTACTGAAAGTAAAAACATAAAACTACTGATATCACAACTATTGAAGAAGTACTCTTCAGCTGTTGTGACAAACTACTGAAACTTCAGTACTTGGTCTTCAGACTTGAACTTCAGACGTTTCATCAGCTGATGACTTCAGTAGATATCATCGGCTGATGTCTTCAGTCTTTGTCTTCAGACTTTGTACACCAGTTGTTGATCTTCAGCACTTGTAGACTCTTCAGCTGTTGTACTTCAGTACTTGGTCTTCAGCTTCAGCACTTGTGTTCTTCAGCTGTTCAGCTTCAGCACTTGTTTCTTCAGCTGTTCAGCTTCAGCACTTGTGTTCTTCAGCTGTTCAGCTTCAGCACTTGTGTTCTTCAGCTGTTCAGCTTCAGCACTTGTGTTCTTCAGCTGTTGAGCTTTAGCACTTTAGTCTTCAGCTGTTGAAGTCTTCAGTACTTGATCTTCAGCTGTTGAAGTCTTCAGCACTTGTCGAACTGCTGATGAAGCCTTCAGCAGTTGTTGTGATATCATGTGGGACTTAGAGGTTTTCTGATCTTGGCTCATTGGTTCTTTTGGTCCAACAAAAACAAACAAAAACAAAGCAAAACAAATGATCTTCAATTTGTGTTATAGATGTCTTTGTTTAAGATTACTAAAAAATCACCGATTGATCTCATCCTTCTCTTTTTGAACGTGATCAAGTTTTCCTCTAATTGTTATGCGTATGAACTTTTTTTCTTTTGAATGTGCTTGCCAACTTTTTTTTCGTTCTTTTAATAACTTGATTAATATGAGGCATGGTTCAATCCAATCTTCACGTGACTTCTTAAATTTCATATTTCTATTCTTATGGTCATGCTTATCTCCGTCTATTGATTAGTAGTCCACGTGACTTGTTATAATTTCTTCATAATTATATAATGTTCGAAAACCAATTGGACGAAATAGTGTTATTTTAGTGTTTGTAGTCTTGCCACATAACTTTTCCTTTTTGTATTTGTATCCTTTTGTGTATATGAATTTAAGCAGTGTGCCCTAGATTTGTGCTCACTATGTTTAGAGAGGGGACGAGGAGAGACAAACGGCCGATGTCGCCTCCCACCATAACCGGCTGGCAATTGTCGTTCTCCTCTCTTAGCAATGGTGCCAGGAGGAATCGTCACCGGCGTTCTTTATTCGTGAATGCCACCCCGTTGTTTATATCTCTCATAATAGCCACTATAAAGGGGTTTCTCTATAGAGGGAGAAAGAGTTACAAATACTAGGTGGGTTTTCTAGTGGTAACCAGCAAAGGCTAGAACTGGATTCGACGTTGTTGTTCTTGGTGGCATAGGTGGTCTCAATGGTCGGTGATGGCATTGGAGTTTTTGGGGGAGGCAGAGACGGTGGGCTTGGATGTCGCCGGTGGTCCTTGTCGACTGCCTTGGTGGTGTCCAAGTGTAGTCGGTCGTCTCTTGGCCACGTGTTTCCAATAACACTGCCATTTGCCAACATCACCGATCTCCTAACGTCTCTATGATTTCAGACTCTACGTGGTCCTCAATAGTCGTGAGTGGCAGTCCATGCAGTGGTGGTGTCATCGCTGTCGTCGCGATGACCTAGCGTTTTTAGATCTGAAGACGCGATGACTTAGAGTCTTCAGATCTTATGGTTTTTTTCACGGAAGCTATGGCTTTTTCTCCGGTGACCCTTTGGCCTCCCTTCATGGTTGAGGTAGGATCAGTTGCGATAATGATGGTGTAAGCGGTTTTTTGGCCCCTCTTTTCATGGTTCATTTTATGTGTTTTTGTCTCTAACATATGTTTCAATGACAATGAGCACTATCTCATCTGAGATCCGGTTTAGTGGTCGGTTTGCATATTCTAATTTGTTGGTTTCTGTGTGTCGATGAAGATGAATCATTGTTTATTTGAGACCTTTGGTTGTTGGTAAATCGGGAGCTATGATTGTAGAGTGAAATGGTGTCGGTTGGCATGGCTTGGTGACCGTTTATGGTTTGCAGCCGCACCCGACTATCAATTATGAGCCTCAACACAGGTATTGCATTGTTACGCAATGTTCATTTTTTATGTTGTGACAACGGGTATATTTTGCAAGATTTTGCCATGTTACTTAGGTTGTTGTGCAATGTGTTTATTAAGGATGAAAAGTCTAGTTATGTATTTAGCTATGATAATGAATCTGAGCCTTTTTTGTCCCATCCATTGCACACGCGAAGCGCATGAATGTTTACTACTAGTTTCATTTAAAATATTTAGTGTATCTTCATTAAAGGTAATATACAATTTAAAATAAGATCAAGCTTGTATAACTCTTTTGTATTAAAACTCATAAATGTTTGTTAACTATTCTATTATATTGAACATTTATGCAAGACATCATCATTTATATTATAAAGTTTATATAAAAAGTTATTCAAAGTCTACTCGTAATCTCAAGTTTTAGTAAACATAAATTATCTTAATTTTGTTTCAAGTTTTATTAAAAAATATATCTTTTAGCTCCATAGTCTCTCAAAATATTCAAAATACATATAAGAACTAAATACGAGTAATATTCACTAAAAATAATACAAAAGCTAGTTAAAATATATATAAATATTTGCATAGAGTATGTGCAATTCAGACCACGTCAAAAACCAATAAAGCAATTCAACCAATCAAATTTTTACAAGTGTAATGTGTTAATAAAAAGTAATTATATAAGGTTAAGGGCATTATAAAAATTTCATATGTTTCCCTCAATATTCTTATGTGCATTTTCTTAATAAAATAATATGAGATTAGACCCATAGTTAGTTGATTTTATGTCTACTTTTAAGAAGATAATACTATACATTGTACTTTGATAATTGAATTTTTAAATACCTTTATATCTTACGATTTCTTATTCTTTTTTACCAATTTCCCTCCAATCGATCCAACATATATACGTACATCCATTTTTTTCATCTCCAATACCATAAAATTAAAAAAAAAATAGAGGATGAAGAGAACCAAGAAAAGGACAAAGGGTAGGCACCATATATAGGTTCAATTAATGAGAATATCGATCATCTTACTTATACAATGCGTGTTAATTGTTCATTGAGTCATAAAGAAGATTTGTTTGTTTTTCTTAAAAATGTTTATTTTAGTGAGAAAATATAGAAACGCTTATGTAAAACTTAAACCGATTGTTTTATGATTTGCTTACACAATGTTGAAAGTATAGAACAAAATATTCTTAAGTGTTTATGAAGTACTAAGAACACTTAAAAACTTCTAAACATGTAAGCAAATGATTGGAATGATTTTTTATAGTCTTCTTATAGAGCTAGTACCAAAACTCTTAAGTGTTACTATTAATTAACATCTCTTGTGTAGCATGTGATTTTTTTAATAGTCTTCTTATGAAGTACAAAATATTTGTAAGTGTTTATGAAGTACTACACATGTGTTACTATTAATTAACATCTCTTGTGTAGCATGGGTATGGTAACACATGTGTATGTTTGTTTTTTAAATAACACAATTTTTATTTCTATCAATAGTATTAAAGTTGTATAATTATTTCCATTTTTAGTGTAATGGGTTAATATTTAAATAATCTTTCAAATATTAAATCCTGCCTCCATAAGTTGGTCTGGAATTTGTTCATTACTCCAGCTAAGTTTGAAGAGAGACAAATGACTCTTATGGACACATACAATCAGAACAAAAATGCTTGTTTAAATGACATGAATGCAATAAGACATTAACCAAAAACATTTTTGTGATATCCGGTAATTTTCCGTTACCAAATTTCGTTAGTTCCGTTAGGTCTTACATACACGTGTCGTGAGCACACACTGGTTATCGTTGAGCGTTGGTGACTTAATAACAATAATCTATGATAAATCATAATAATCTAATTAATAACGTTGATTAATAGTTGTGATTAAGTTATTCATGAATTATAGATTTTAAACATTATTTGTAAATTTTACGTGTTAACGTGACTATGTGTATTATAAATTTTATGTATTGTGTGATTTATAGTAAATGTTTATGGTTATTTTTATTTACTAATAATACGTATAGCTTGTAGTTAAAATTATAAAAGTATTAGTTTAATAAAATAAAAACAATGTGGTTTATTTTGTAATTACCATTAAATCAAATATTAACAAAATTACAACCCTAACCCCCCCCCCCCCAACCCATTTTCAGCCGCAAGAAACCCCAAACCCCTCTCACCATTCGAAATTCAACGAAGAAACACACACAAACATTCGATTTTGATCTAGTTCAAGCGTTCCAAGGTGTTTGAAAGCATAATTCTTGATTTTTACACACCTAAAGGTTAGTTTTAATTAGTTTTTCATGATTTTTTGTTCTTGATAAATCCTAGTTCAAAATTAGTGTTGAAAAAGTGAAATTGATGATTGTTAGATGTTATTATGATGTTAGTTAGGTTATATGAATGTTAGATTATGTGATTAAGCAATAAATCTATGATTTGATCATGAATTTCATACATTGCCTTAAGAGGAAATTTTTTATTCTTCGAATTCATAATTTGATGATTGTATGATGTTAGATACATTTCTTGGATGTTAGTACATGGTTTATGCAAAAAAATTCATGAAATTGATGTGTTAATCATAACTTACTATAAGTGGAAACTTTTATGCATGATGATTGGGAATTTTGATAAGTTAGTGATGATTATCATGTTAAAATGTATGTTATAATCTTGATTAGGTATAAAGTTGATAAATTTTATGAATAAATTGGATGTTAGATTTCTTTTGGGTGTTACTTTCCTAAAAAGAAAACTTTAAAATTTTGAAAATTATTGGATATGATGATTTTGGCATGTTTATGATGTTAGGATCATGTTAGAATGTTTATGGATGATGTCTAATATGGTGGAATGTTTTACTTGGGTTGTATGGATGCTTGATTGATAATTTAAAGAATTTAGGTTCTTTTTGTGTAACGCCAGGTTATTTATTTATTTCGAAGCCAACGAAGGAAGAAAAAGAAATAAAGTCCAAAGTCGAGGGACCAAACTCGCAACGAAGAAAGTTGGTTATGTTGTGATATTTGAAGGGAGAGGGCAGCCATTACCCTCTCCCCACACTCATATTTTCAGCAACCAAAAGAGGAGAAGAGAAAAAGGAAGAAAAGAGGAAGAAAAGATGGTTCGGGTTGGTTCAAGTGAGCAAAATCATTGAGGAGCGAGTCAAATCGAAGCTCTTCTCGTTGTGGTCGTTTGTGTGAGTTCTAGGACCCCTCTTTTACACGTTTTTGAATGATTTTGGGGCTGGAACACATCTGAAATCGGGTCTTTGAGTGTGTGTAAGTTTGACCCGTTTTTGTTTGTGTAGGTGTGTGTATGATCCATTTGGGTCTTGCTTTTGAGCTTGTGTGTGCTTGAATGGTGTTGTGGTATGAATTCCTAAGGTTTAGGATGATTGATTTGGGCTTAGAATGGGTTTAGATGAGCTTCGAGGTCGAAAATGGCAGATTAGGTTCGGGATGAACTGCATTCTGCACCACTAGAGCTAGGTGACCGAATGGAGGCCATACGGCCGATTGGGGTGCGATTGAGATTCATTCGCACGATTGGGGTTCATTCGCATGAATGAGGATTCATTCGTGCGACTGAGGGCCAGTCGCATGGGGAGTCATGCGACTAAGAGCCCATTCGCATAAGTGCTCATCCGCATTAGTTTCATTCGCATGAGGCCTATTCGCATTGGGTCCATTCGCACGATTGGGTGTTCATTCGCATGGGTGTTCATCCGCATTGGTCCATTCGCATGATGTTCAGTCACATGGAAGTCATGCGACTGAAGGGTGTCCATACACCCAAATAGGGCTGTTGCACCCAAGGAGAAGCGTAGTTTAACTTCTGACTTTCGGGGGAAAGTGCAAATGTAAGCATTGACGTGGAAGTTCCTGTAAGTTCATATAAGGTGACTTTCGAGGTCTTAGAAAGTTCATAAAGGGTATGTTGGACATGATGATGATAATGTTGCGTGTTTATGCATGATGCATGTTATGTATGTATGATGTTGCCCTGTATGATGTTGATGCCTGTGTATGTTATGTTCCTTATTATAATGTATGTTTATCTTTCCTGTGGCTTTACGTGTTATGATAATAAATGAAATAAAAGTATTATGTAACGTAAAGTGGAAGACAATGAAAAGTGGAACATGATGAATGCGTGCATTAATGAATGATGAAAGTAATAAAAGTCTTACAAGCATTAGATATCAGGACACGCCAATTATAAGGTGTTAGCCCAACGGTGTGTGGGTTCGCTACCCCGGGAGGATGCACATCAGGGTCTTTCTTTGTGATCGACCAATTGTATAAAACCTCTACCGCTTACCCATGGTACTACAACACCATGTTTAGCTGTCTATTTATAGACTTTGGCCCAGTAGCCATATAGTTTGGGGTGTAGCACACGGTATTGGTACAGAGGATATCAAATGTAAGGCCCCGTTCCCGGAGACCTCACAGTTGGTCATTCAAAGCATTAAATACCTTAAAACATTATAAATTTAATAACTTAAGCAGCGGAATCATTTTAACAAAAACCATTCATTTCATTAAAACATTGTTGTTAAGCAATGCACTATTGTTTGACTGACTACAAAAAAATTGTTTAACTGCATTACAAAATAATAGCAATATGAAATACAAATGGACGTTAGTCTTTCCTACCGAGTAGCTTCACCCTCGTGCCATCCTCAGCATAATTACCTGCCAACTGAAAAAGTATAAAAGTCAGCGTTGCTAAATGAGTTCTAGTTTTAAAAGTAATAAAATACTTTCTGTATGTTGTATATGAAAAATACTCTTTCAGTGAAATACAACTCTTACTTTGTATTCGAGCACGCATTAACTATATGAATAGATATTGTTTGTTCTCTTTACTGTATGTCTTGTATGTTCTGTAATCTTTTATCTTTATCTTTCATTATCTGTATGGATCAATGAGCAATACCCTAAACTGTATGCGCGGTGAAAACTAGTGATAGGCCATCTATATCCCTCAAAAGGGTTCTGTTTACTGTATACAAGGCCGACCCAATCACCTAGCGTACGCTGCAAAGGTCCTGCCAATCTCAATTGACTGGTCATGTGTGCATAATAGGGTAGCTAACCCACAGCACAGTTGAGCTAACGACAACATGGTCGTGTACCTCCTGTAAGCTTGCAAGACTTGTTAAGATTTTATTAATGTTCTTCTTCTCTTCTTTATTACTCTTCCTCTTTATTATTATATATACTTTACGTTATGATAATAAACATACCACGTAAAATCACACACTATAAGTAATAACAATAGCAATAATAATAAGGAACAATCATAAGACAATCATAATCATGCATGAAACCCATTATTAATAAACCCTAGTCAAACCTCGGTCAAAACCCTAAGAGCACAAATTCCCAAGAATTCTGTAATAAATTCTAAGTGTTAGGCGCTTAGACACTATTTGGGCGCATGGGCCCTGTTGGGCGCTTCATCACTATGCAGGCGCATCAGACTAACACTTAGCTACTTTAACACTTAGGCGCATGAACAAGTCAGGCGCATGGACACTATTCGGGCGTATGACCCATTCGGACGCATGGACACTTAGACGCATGGGTTTATTCAGGCGTATGGAAACTTAGGCGCATGGGTTTATTCAGGCGTATGGAACTTAGGCGCATGGAAATATTCAGACGCATGGGTACTATTGGGGCGCATGGCCCTACACTTAGGCGTCTGACTAATTTTCTAGGCGCATGGACTACTGTTCAAGTGCATGAGATACACTTATCATTTCTAAGGCAAATTTCATGCGCATGGACCCTATTTAGGCGCATGAACCTTCTGTACAACATGTTTCTAGGATGTTTTGGAACCCAATCATCAAGCCTATCTGTTCTAAGCTTACCAAGGCTATTCTAAACATGAAAAACCTATAAGCATCCAAGAATCATCATCCAACATGCATAATACATACGGGTATACATACATAAACATTTGAAAATCATTTTAATACATTTTCAGCCCCAAGAAGAGTTTAAAACAAGTAAAACCGGGGTCTAGAAACTCACCTGGTGCAACTTGGGTGTTTCTTCCTTCTAACCCGTTTGAAAATGAGTACAACCACCTAAAATGTAATATCTCGTATTTTTGTTAACTAAAAGTTAATTTTTGTTAAATCTTATAAGACCTATTTATGTTATTTATGTAACTTGGTGGGCTATTTATGTATAATTCATTATTAATTTAAAGTTTCTAAGTTATTTAAACAATAATAATAATAATAATATTGTTAATAATAATAAAAATAAATTGTATAGTTACTAAACTTAACAATGTTTAAAACTTTAAGTAGTTAAAAATTAGGGGGTCTTAATGTCATTTTATAAACTTTAAATAGAAGTTTTATGCATGAAATGATATGAAATCAAAGTTGGAGGGCTAATTGTGTAAATTGAATAAAACCCAAACCTTTCCCCCCCTTTACCCCCGTGTTTCCGGCCACAACTCCGGCCCAACTCCGGCAGAGCTCCGACGGCCCCAAAACCACCAAAACTCTCGAGATTTCGACCCCAAACCGTTCCTAATGAATTCGAGAGTACGTTTCGAACTTAATTACACATTTTTATTGCGTTTGTAAGCCGGTTACAAAGCCTAATCGATTGAATAACCAAAGACTTTATTCACATAGACGTTCAAACATTAAAGCACAATAATAATCCAATTAATTCAACATAAACAATCATCTATCTATCACTAATCGATTGCAACCACCAATTACACCTGAAACAAACACCATCAACGAATTCAAGCATCACCTTCATCGCGAACTGCACCTCAGTCGAGCATTACCTTCTGCATACTTCGAACCGCAATTGATTGAGGGCTATCAATCACCGTCTCTCATGGAAGCTCCCTGTGCAATTAATTGACTTATTATCACTAATTGCAATCGAATCCAGTCGCGACATAGCCGTGGTTGTTCTTCGTTTTTTCTTCGTTTGTTAAACTTCAAATTGGGTAATTACACAAACATAATCAATCGATTTTCCATAGGGAACAAAAGCCCCATGGTTAGCATCATTTATAGATCGATTGGTGCTTCAATTTGAGCCCAATCGAAGCTAAGAATCTTGGGAAATTGGGGATTTGTTTAGGGCTTGTTTTAAGAATTAAAAACCAATCCTTACCGTGGCTGAGGCGATTGGTTCACCGGTAACACTTGAGACTTCTAAACAAGAGGTCCCCGGTTCGAACCCGAGGAACCTCATGTTTTCTTTTTGAGGCTTTTTGGCCTTCAATAATAATTTTTAATATTTTTAAAAATTATAAAAAGTCATTTTATAAAAGCTGATAATTTTAAAATATTTCTAATTATTTTTTGTAAATTAGTTTTCTTAAAAAGAAAAATAATTCTATACTTTTAACAAATATTCAATAATAAATAATTTATTCATATAAAAATTAGCTAATAATTGTGCCACAAAAATGATTATTTCGCACGTTGTTTTTAAATTATTGTTAAATTGTGTATTTAGATCTTATTAGTCTTTATATATAAAATTATTATAAAGGTTATATTTATGTAACATAATAATTTTTCTTTGATTTTTAAATAAATATAATTGGACCCATGTTGTTAAAACATAATTATTTGACAATCCCTAAATCCCACTTAGGACCCTAGTCCTCGATGATTCATTAAAACTTATTATTAAACTTAACTCTTGTAAAAAATATATATATATTTAGGTGTCTTGTGACGATTCACGTTGGAACGACGTCCATTAATATTCTTATTAATCGTCATCCTTGTACTTATTGCCATGTGAGTTTTCTTGCCCCCTTTTTACTTTATTTCACACTAATTTGGGGTGAAACATGATACTTATACATCATACACTTATAAATGTTTGAGACTTGTAAAGCACTTGCAATTCATATTTTAGTCATGGTTATTTGTGTGTTGTAAGTGATTATATGAGATACATAGTTTGCTTACAATCATTAACTATTGCTAGCCTAGCAACGTCTTAGATCTTTGGACCTGACAAGCCTATTTGGTGCTAAAGTCGATATATTGCCGACTCCTGATGACGTATGCTTGTTCATCATGGGAACCAAATACACTTAGCCAATCTTATATACTTGTAATCAAGTCGAGGTTTGGTTGTAACGTTATGTGTTCTATAACCTTACTAACTTATAATCTATGACATGAATTGCTACTTGTAACTTTATCATATTATGTATGAAAACCTTAGAAACTCATTAACTATTTATAGTTGACATTTTATTTTTATCATGTTTCAGAAAATCCCCAAGTTTAAAGTGGACTTTTGAAGCTTGCACTAAAACTAGGACTTGGACCTAGTTTAATAAATAAAATGTTTATGTAATGATTGGAACTTATTTCATGTTTGAGACTTATGTTTGTTATGCCTTTGAAACTTATAATTTTAATATTTACATTTAAATATAGCATTATGTGGTTGTGAAAAATCTTAACCCTCACATCTCGACGTTTCTGCCGTCAAGGTTGGGGTGTGACAGATTGGTATCAGAGCCCATAACTATAGGGATTTAGGTTATTAGAAATGGTGACCTAGACTATAGCTTATGCATGAACCTCATAGAATAATATTTATATTATTGGAAATATATATATTGTTTACATGCTACATAATGCTATACCATACTTATGTGCAACTTGATGCCTTAGTATAGGTTTGCCTTGTAATTGTTTAAACTTTGTTACTTGTCTCCCTAAACTTACCTTTGGCATCTTGACTCTTCCCGACAAATGAAACTTCTTAATCTTATTCTCGTCAACACGTGGAAACTTATGCTTATGCTTATGCTTATGATTTGGATCTTTAGACGTTATGTCTAATCTATATAAATCTCATCAAGGTTTTGATTTCATGAACCTAAGAAATTTGTGTGACACATAGACACCTGTATTCTGGATTTCCTGGCAAAAGGCCCTCGGGCTAAGGCAAGCATATCGCATAAATCCTACGGAACTAGTTATGCTTACCTGGGGATTTCTGGGATGAGTGATAAACTATGGTCAACATACACAAATTCCTAAGGCGAATGGGTCAACTTACCTTGACGTGTCAACATTTCCAAATGGTAATGCGTTACCAAATGGAACCATTCCATGTGCCTTACAACTCTTGTCTTATCCTCGTTGAATTATAATCCTTGTTATTCTTTTCCTCATATCTAACTCATTTTGCATATTCCAGCATGTCTCGTCATCATGGAAAGCGTGGAAGTTCCGATTGTAAGCTAGCCGCCATGATTGCCCGACAAATGGTTGCGGTCATCCCGACCATGGTTGCCAAACTCAATAGCACTTTAATGACCAACTCTAGCAACAATGGTCATGGGGAGAATAGTGCTAACCAAGGGCGCAACAACCAAACTTGCACTTTCAAGCACTTTAGCTCTTGTAAACCCACTAGTTTTAGTGGCAAGGAAGGAGCCACTGGTCTTCTTGAGTGGTTCGAGAGCATGGAGAACACTTTTGTCAACTGTGAGTGTCCCGAGGCACTCAAAGTTCGTTATGCCACTAGCATGCTCCAACAAAGGGCTCTCACCTGGTGGAATAGCGATAAGAGAAATCGTGGGGCCGATGCTATTCTGGCACTTACTTGGGAAGAGTTCAAGAACATCGCCATCGCGAAGTTCTGCCCGAGAAGCGAGTTACAAAAGTTAGAAGATGAATTCTGGAATTTGAAGCAAAACGATGGTGATCATTTGGCCTACTCAACTAGGCATCATGAGTTGAGTATATTGCTGCCTCACATGGTCGACACTATCCCCCGCAACATCGAGAAGTTCCTTAAGGGTGTACCACCCCAAATTCAAGATGCTATGGTGGGTAGCCGACCCACAACTTTAGAAGAAGCCATTACTATCACCGCTCAACTCACTGAGAACCATATACGAGCGGGCACCATGTCTGTGACGGGTGCAAAGAAGGTAGAGAAGACGGCTACCGAGGCTGTTAAGGAGACCAAAGCTGAAACATCTTACAACAACAACAACAACAAGAAGCACAAGTTCACACCGACGCGTAACTATGCTGTGGCTGCACCCAAACAACCCCAAAGACAACTTGTACCTGCGGCTGCACCTATGGCACAAGTGCTTGGGGCTTGGGCCTATGCTGGTCCTCAGCCGATGTGCAACACCTATAGGTATCATCATCCGGGGAATCAACAATGCCGTATCTACACCTTATGCGGTAAATATGGTCATTTGGTGGCGACTTGCCACCGTGCACCTAACAATGCCGCCGTGGTCACAAACCGTGTTTGCTACAACTATGGGGAACCTGGCCATTTCCGCCCACAATGCCCTCGTCTTGTGGGTAATGTTCCACAAGCCCGAGGACATGCTTTCAACATCAATGCTAACCAAGCACAAGCAAACAACGATGTGGTGAATGGTATGTTAACTCACCTTTAACTTTTGTGATCCGATTCATTTCATACATTACCTGTATCGTTAAATACCTTAAAAATTGAACAGGTATGTTTCTTATTAATAAAACTTATGCCTATGTCCTATTTGATCCTGGAGCCGATAAGAGTTTTGTTTCATTAGAGTTTGAACCCATACTTGCTAAGCCACATACGAAACTAGAAAGACCTCTTACCGTTGAAGTTGCCGATGGAGAACCTATCACCGTTGACGTCATTATTCGTGATTGCATCTTAAGTCTTGACACGCATGATTTTCTTATCGATCTTATTCCTATGAAACTTGGAAGCTTCGACGTCATCATTGGTATGGATTGGTTAGCCAAACACCATGCTGAGATCATTTGTTTCGAGAAGTGCATCCGTATACTGTTACCTTCTGGAGATACTTTGAAGGTGTTCGGTGAAAAATCTTCCAAAGGACTTATACTCATGTCTTGCACTCAAGCCCAAAAATACTTAAGCAAGAAGTATATGGCTTTCTTGGCTTACGTGGTTAACACGAAATTCAAAGGGAAAGAACTTAAGGATGTCCCTATCGTACGAGACTTTCTTGAAGTATTTCCCGATGACCTTAGTGGTTTAACTCCCGTGCGTGAAGTTGAGTTTAAAATTAACTTGATACCAGGAGCAAACCCCGTGGCTAAGTCACCATATCGAGTTGCACCATCTGAAATGCAAGAACTCTCTAGTCAACTTCAAGAGCTATCCGAGAAGGGCTTCATCCGTCCTAGTTCTTCGCCTTGGGGTGCACCTATTCTTTTCATGAAGAAGAAAGATGGATCGTTTTGTATGTGCATCGATTATCATAAGCTTAACAAGCTTACCATCAAGAATCGTTATCCTCTTCCTCACATCGATGACTTGTTTGATCAACTTCAAGGAGCTGCCATATTCTCGAAAATTGATCTACGTTCTGGATATCATCAATTACGAGTTCATGATGATGACATCCCAAAGACCGCGTTCCGTACTCGTTATGGGCACTATGAGTTTATGGTGATGCCTTTTGGTTTAACCAATGCTCCTGTTGTCTTCATGGATCTCATGAACCGAGTATGCAAGACTTATCTAGACAAGTTTGTGATTGTCTTCATTGATGACATACTTATCTACTCCAAATCCAACACCGATCATGAACTGCATTTGAGATTGGTTCTCGAGTTGTTGAAGAAAGAGCAATTGTATGCGAAGTTCTCAAAGTGTGACTTCTGGCTCGAGGAAGTTCAATTTCTAGGACACGTGGTGAATAGCCAAGGAATTCACGTTGATCCTGCAAAGGTGGAAGCTGTGAAAAATTGGTGTGTTCCTACAACTCCTACCGAAGTTCGTTCTTTTCTTGGTCTTGCTGGTTATTATCGGCGATTCATTGCCAACTTCTCGAGCATCGCGAAGCCGCTCACTTCTTTGACACAAAAGAATAAACTATTCGAGTGGGGTTCCGAGCAAGAAGAAGCTTTTGAAGCGTTAAAGCACAAGTTGTGCAATGCTCCTATCTTGACCCTACCTGATGGAAATGATGACTTCATCGTGTATTGTGATGCATCTAAACAAGGCCTTGGTTGCGTTCTCATGCAACGAGGGAAGGTCATAGCTTATGCATCAAGACAATTGAAGGTTCACGAGGTGAATTACACAACACATGATCTCGAGCTTGGTGTTGTTGTCTTTGCTTTGAAGATTTGGAGACACTACTTGTATGGTACGCAATGTATAGTCTACACTGATCACAAAAGCATTCAACACATTTTCAATCAAAAAGATCTCAATATGAGACAACGTCGTTGGGTGGAGTTGATTAGTGATTACGATTGTGACATTCGTTACCATCCTGGTAAAGAAAATGTTGTAGCCGATGCACTAAGCCGAAAGATTCACAACAAGATGATCTCATTCCAAGAAATTCGCGATCGACGTCAATGGTTTGACACTTTGAGTGAGTTCGATACTGAGATTTGACTAGATGTCAACGAGACTACCGTATTGCTACAAAACTTGAGAATAGATAGTGACATCGAGTCTAGTATCTTGGAGGCTCAACAAGTGGTGCAACAAGAATGAAGGATGAGCTGGAGCCAAATCTTTTAACTCGATTTGAAACGAAACCCAATGGTTTGATGTACTTCACAAATCGAATTTGGGTTCCAAATCACAATAATCTTCGTACCTTTATCATGAACGAAGCTCATCAAACTTGTTATTCTATTCATCCTGGCTCCGATAAAATATACATGGACCTGCGCGACCAATATTGGTGGCCTTGAATGAAGAAAGATATAGCGACTTATGTAGCTAAGTGTCTCACGTGTACGAAGGTTAAAGCCGAACATCAACATCCAAGTGGATTACTTGAGCAACCCAAGATCCCTATGTGGAAGTAGGAACACATATCCATGGACTTCATAACTAAACTACCCCGAACCTCTTGAGGACATGATAGCATATGGGTGATCATTGACCGATTGACCAAATCGGCACATTTTATACCCATACGTGACACTTACAAGACATCAAAGTTAGCTCGTATATACGTTGATGATATTGTAATTCGTCATGGGGTACCTCTGTACATCATATCCGACCGAGACGCTCGCTTCACTTCGCATTTTTGGTCGTCTATGCAAGAACTCTTAGGTACTCAATTGGACCTAAGCACGGCTTACCATCCTCAAACTGATGGTCAAACCGAGCGAACGGTCCAAACCTTAGAGGATTTGCTACGCCTGTGTGTTCTTGACTTTGGTGGTGATTGGGATATGCATCTACCGCTTGCGGAATTTTCGTATAACAATAGCTATCACTCGAGTATCAAGATGGCACCGTTTGAAGCACTTTATGGTCGTAAATGTCGTTCTCCGGTCTCAGGAGCTTTAGCACTACTCCTGGTCATCCATGGATGGCCTCTGCCTCTGTATACAAGACCTACCCAATCACCTAGGATACGATGCAAAGGTCCTGTCAATCTCAATTGATTGGCCCTGTGTGCATAATAGGGTAGCTAACCCGCAGCACAGTTGAGCTAACGACAACATGGTCGTGTACCTCCTGTAAGCTTGCAAGACTTGTTAAGATTTTATTAATGTTCCTCTTCTCTTCTTTATTACTCTTCCTCTTTATTATTATAATATACTTTACGTTACGATAATAAACATACCACGTAAAGTCACACACTATAAGTAATAATAATAGCAATAATAATAAGGAACAATCATAAGGCAATCATAATCATGCATGAAACCCATCATTAATAAACCCTAGTCAAATCTCAGTCAAAACCCTAAGAGCATAAACTCCCAAGAATTCTGTAATAAATTCTAAGTGTTAGGAGCTTAGACACTATTTGGCACATGGGCCCTGTTTAGGCGCTTCATCACTATGCAGGCGCATCAGGCTAACACTTAGCTACTTTAACACTTAGGTGCATGAACAATTCTGGCGCATGAACAATTCTGGCGCATGGATACTATTCGAGCGTATGACCCATTCGGACGCATGGACACTTAGACGCATGGGTTTATACAGACGTATGGAAACTTAGGCGCATGGGTACTATTGGGGCGCATGGCCCTACACTTAGGCGTCTAACTAATTTTCTAGGTACATGGACTACTGTTCAGGCACATGAGATACACTTATCATTTCTAAGGCAAATTCAGGCGTATGGACCCTATTTAGGCGCATGAACCTTCTGTACAACATGTTTCTAGGATGTTTTCGAACCCAATCATCAAGCCTATCTATTCTAAGCTTACCAAGGCTATTCTAAACATGAAAAACCTTAAGCATCCAAGAATCATTATCCAACATGCATAATACATACGGGTATACATACATAAACATTTATAAATCATTTTAATACATTTTTAGCCCCAAGAAGAGTTTAAAACAAGTAAAACCGGGGTCTAGAAACTCACCTGGTGCAACTTGGGTGTTACTTCCTTCTAACCCGTTTGCAAATGAGTTCAAACACCTAAAAACACATCAAAACACACACGGACACACTCACAAGCATATAAGCATATAAGCATGTAACCGAGATAAATCCCGTCATAAACACTTAAAAACCACGAATTCTTACCTTCAATTCAACCTCTTCTTTTCTTCTTCTTCAAAACCCGAAGTTTCTGTTCTCTCTCTCTCTCACTAGTCCGAATGAAAAAGGTGATGTGAAGAGAGGGGGCGGCCATGCCCACCTTTACACCAACTTTTTGTACTTTTATCCCCATTTACATTTTTAACCCCTCCATTTGGGCTTATTAATGTTTCCTTCTTTTATTCTTCATTTATTATTCTTCTTTTAAAAGAATAACCGAGTGCTACATCAAATGTGCAAGAAAAGATGTAAAAATGAATGAACAAATGAAGAAGTTAATAACTATCATCTATGTGTACGTACGATGTATGATCGCATGAAAGAAATGAACGGTTTTAACGAAAGAAAAGTATGTTTTATTATAAAACTAGAACTCACTCAGCAACGCTAACTTTTTATGTGTTTCCAGTTGGCAGGTAATGTTGCTGAGAATGGCACTGCGAGGCTACTCAGCTCTTTTCGATGGCATACATTTATATAGGGCTTTTGTGATGTAATGCACCAATGTATTTGTAACTGATTAACGATGTATTATTTTGCAAAAGTTTTTATGATGAAATGAGATATCATTTTTAATTGTTTCCGCTGCGATGCTTTATGAAATACAAACGCAATTATATGTTTTATGTGCGATGATTTACCAGCTGTAAGCTCTCGGGAACGGGGCTTTCCATGGTGATTATACATGATGATGAATTATGGTTAGTGATTAGGGAATCATGTTTGGGATTAGAATTGATCATTGTCGTGTATGTTGGTTGGAATGAACCTTGTGGGTTAATGTGATTATGATTGTTATACGCACGTGCGAATCTGAGGCCCCTACTTAGTAGGATTGGCAAGGTTTAGGATGTGAAGTCGTGAGTGGCTTCACATGGCATGTAATGCATGACTATACTTCACGTATGAATTATTAGTTGTGATGTATTTATAACTGAGTTGAGCATGTTGATTGTTTGAGATTTGCATAAGTTGTATTATGATCTAATGTTAATAATGTGATACACGTGAATAACTTCTATGATACTCATGTATAATAAGTTGTTATGCTTGATTAAACGGTATTTCAATTAATATGTCACCAACGGGTCAACTAGGTTAACCTAGAGTTGTTAAGCTTTCTATGTACATGTACTTATGTACTTGTGTGTTCTAGGTAACTTTTGAAAGGTTGTCTTTCCATTCATCATCAGTTCTTTTATCATTGTCTTTACACATCAAGTGAGTTCATACCCTATTATTTTATAAACTCTCTTCCGAGAGAGGTAGCATATCTGTTCAAAAATGCTTTATTATTATTGTAAGTTGTGTATGTTTTAACATAGTGCATATTACCTTGAAAGTCATCACACTTTCGGATCGTTAATAATGGTAACTCGCAGGAAATTTTGGGTGGTACTACTGGGTTTGACAAGCTCCACCTATGCGACTCGAGTTCAAACAAGTGCAATATTGTCCTAAACACAAACATCGTCATGACTTGGTAAGTCGTGACGGGAGGCAGCAAACGCAACACGGTCAGGTTCGATTGCGAAATCACTATGATTGTTACTTGTGAATATAGACTAGCTATCTATTTCAATGCATTTCTTATGTTATACAAATGTTATTATTTATGTTAAATGCAAACTCTTGAACTCACCGACCGTTGTGTTAACATTTTTAGTATACTATTGTCAAGTCATTAACTCAGGTTGCCATTAGGAGCACATCATGGGTCCAACATGCATTCTAAGACTTCATCATAAGTCATTACACTTAGATTTTATTGACTGGGGTTTAGTAGGAGTAATATTCTTACTGTGAATCAAATATGATAATCAAGTCAATGATTGAGTGGCGAAAACAAACAATCAAAGAACATTCAAAGCAAGAAAAATACTCATAAATGTTGTTGGTATTGATATATGAAAGTTGATAAATTACAGAGAATAATTATAACAAAAATTCTCTATCTATGAGCCGTCACCTTAGTACGAGGTTAACTATTCTATTTATAGGCAGACAAGATGCCTTTACAAAATGTCTAAACTACCCCTGACCTGTTACATCAGAAACTAGTCTAAGTCTTGATCCACATCTCTGCTTGTTCATCCGCATTGACAAATGCGGATGAGATAATCTTGATCAACATTTCCACTTGATCATTCGCATTAGTAAGTTGGTCATCCGCATTGGTTAATGCGGATGAACAAACACTTGTGCGCATTTGGTTGGTCATCCGCATTTGTCAATGCGGATGAGCAAAGTCTTGTCCGCATCTTCTTTTGTTATTCCGCATTAGTCAATGCGGAAGAGTAACTTTTTCTTCAGCATTAGTATATGTCTTCTGCATTAGTCAATGCGGTAGAGTAAACACTTGTCCGCATCAGAGTTATGTCTTCCGCATTAACTAATGCGGAAGATAACACTTGTTGTTTTCCTTGCAGATCTTCATCCACATTTGTTCTTGGACTTGTGGGATCCCAGCTGAGCAATCATCAATTCACCCATTGAATTGGCATGTATGATCCTTTTAGGGTGCAACAATACTCCCCCTAAGGATTATACAGCCTAGTTTTCCTTAATGTTTAGGAGGTGATTGATGTTGTGATGATTCAGCTGGGTCTTCTGGAGGTAATATGAATGCGGCTTTAGTAGAATCCAGGATAGCCTTGATCTTGTTTACAAAATCAGTTGCTTCTGACATCCTGTCTCTACTTAGCACATGGATCTTCATTTTGCTCATGTTGTAGATGGCTTCCATTGGTAATTTTTTCAGTGAAATAGGCTCCCAAGTGGAGATTGTAGAAAGACCATCTCTATGAATCAGTAAGCTCCCCCCCCCCACATACACTTCAAGTTTAACAATATTTCCAAGTTGCAGTGGTGTTTTCTTCTTCTTTCTTTTGTCTTTTTTAGCACTTATCCGATCATATGCCAGTTTCAACAACTTGATGCATTTCAGAAAGAAGTGCATGTCTTGTTCACCTAATTTGTTGTTTATTTCCCTGAAGTGCCTGGTATAAATGTAGTGGATAGTCTTACTTCATATCAACTGAATAATCTTATCTCAGCTCCCTCATTTCCTCCCCACTTCCTTTCAATCAGCATCTCATAGGTTTTCTCATCATAGTACACGTTTGAGATGGGAGTGGAGGAATGAGTACTAGACACTACTTTCCTCTTCAATGATTTGGTTGGCTTTACCTTCAACTCAAGGAATACAATTTCTTCTGCTTGCACCTTTTTCTTCTTATCAAGGGGATTGACAAATGTTTTATCTTTTTTCAAGCATATTTTCTTTAATGAATTGAAGTTGTTTGTTCTTCTGAACATCTTAAGTATATTCTCAAATTCATATCCCCTGAACATAGCTGCATGATTGATCAGTTCAAGTTGAGCTAGCTCCTTCAAATCATGAATCTCAAGGGCATTTACAAGAGCTGAGTACTTTGTAAAGAATTGTACTAGCCCTGAGATTCTCTTCACCATGAACATATTCCATGTACAGTCGTACTTCCAGGTTATTATCTTTTGATCTACCTTACCCTTGGGAGTAGACACCCCTCTGATTAGTTCTGCAGTAGTCAGTCCTTCTTGCAGTTTCAGCTGAGATGGTTCTACAAACCATTCAAGGTACTTGTGGAGCACTGGGGCAAGTAGTTCTTGGTCTTTCTGGTTCAGCATCATGTCTTCAGCTGATACTCTGCTTCTTGGTTTGGTGCTTGCTAATTCTTCTTCCAGCTTCTTGAGTTTTTCTTTCTTCTCATTAATCAATTGAAGAGTTGTAGCTCTTAAAGAATTTGTCTTCATGTTAGCAATCCTTCTTCTCGTGAACCCCTGACTTGAGAGATATTCCTTCATTTCCTTATCGGACATATTATAAGGATCAGGAAATAATGATTCATGGGATGAAGATGATTTCTTCATTGGAGACAACTTGTGTAGGGGACCCCTTCTTGGCAATGGTATTTCATACCCAGTTGATTTCTTCAAAGAGGAATCTTTATGCTTCGGAGTATCCTTGGTCATTGCTTTCTCATACTCAGTTTCAATTGTTGGATCAAGCAACATTTTTACTTTCTCTTCATCCTCCTTCATGCTCTCATAAGTCATTCCAAACACTTCATCAGGATCATAACCTTGATTGATCAGAAACATGGTTTTAATCATCAAGTCATCAGTTTGTGCTTTGGATACCATGTCTTCCACTGCTTGTTCTGCTTTAATGGGACTGTCCATAAGAACATCCTTTTCAACTTCATATACACCAGCAATTTCACCTTCTTCTAAATCAATTGCACCAGCCAATTTCTTCAATTGAGCTTCTGCCTGCTCATGTTCTTCCAAAAATTTAGCAATTGCTGCTAGACTTCTGGGTCATCTTTTGGTTTCTTGATTGGTTCTTCTTCAACTATTGGTCTCTTACCTTAGCTTTTTCAGCCAAGTATTTCCTCTTTCGTGAGTAAGTTCGAAGTGGAGGGCTTGAATCTTCACCATTTTCTATTACTTCAGGCATTCTCTTGGGTGTTGTTTGTACTTGTTCATTCATATTCATTTCTTGCTTTTCCTTTTCTGATTATTTTTCTTTCTCTCTTTCTTGTTCAGCCCTTTATCTTATTCTTTTTTTTGCTCTTCAGTTAGAAACACTGCAGGAACAATCTGCATGTTCAGCTCCTTCTCCAACGGTTCTGGAGATTTTGGAATGAACACAATTTGATCAGAATCATCTTTTAGGTTGTTTACAAAGTCCCAAAAATCACTATCAACACTGAATTCTTCAAAAGAAAAGTTGTCTAGTGTGCTGAAAAGTTCTTCAAACTCAGTTTTTTCAGTGTGATCAGCAGAGGTTTCTCCAGAATAAATCACCATTTCTAAACTGTGTTCCTCATGTTCTGTCTGACTTGTATTACCCTCTTGTTCTTCATTTTCATCAACTGACTGGTTGTCATCAACATCAACTTTTCTTGTTCTACTTTCTCATCATTATCCATTTTATTTCTTTGAATCTTAATCATCATTTCAAGCTCAGATATCCTTTAGTTCTTGTTATCAATTTCCTTTTCAAGTTTGAAGATGATATTAGCTTGTTCTTTTATGATATTTTCTTGTTCCTCCATTGCTATGTTTGAATTTCAAGTGTGTCAATATGTCCACTGACTTCTTCTTGAGTGCTTAAGGGCAGCCTTTACAACTTCAATTTCCTTATCTTTCTTAGTCAATTCAGCCTTATGTTTATATTTAAGATCTTTCAGCTCCAGTTCCTTCTCATCTAGTTCCAGAATTCTATCATCTATGATTCTTGCCCTTTTGTTTAGAATTCTCTCCATTCTTTTAATCTTTTGCATCAATTCAGTGATCAATTCATCCTTCTCATCTGGTCTGTTAATATTTGAATCAGCAAAACTTTTTGAGGGAGCAGGCTCAGAAATTGTTTTTTTTTGCAGGCATATGAGTGTGATGATCCTCCTCATCAGAAGATGATTTGGAAGCTTTAGAAGCACTGGTTGACCCTCCTATATCAGCAGGGTAATCTTATGATGGTACAGGTTGACAAGGGGTATAGGTGATTTTTGTGATGATATTGGAGCTTGATGATGAGGTGATATAGGTGTAGGTTGAGTGGTTGGTGGTGGTGTTGGTTGTGGAGTTGAAAGTGGTGGTGATTGTGGTGATGGTATTGGTAATGGTATTAGTGATGGTATTGGTGATGGTTGAGCAGCATGTTCTGGTGATTGTATTGGTGATGGTATTGGTGATGGTTGAGCAGCAGGGTGTGGAGATGGTTGTGCTTCTTGATTTATCTGTTGCAACATCCAAGGCAGAAGAGGAGTGTGAGCCCTACTATAAAAGTTTCTAGGGTCTCTCTTCTTTATATACTTATATGATCTTGCATCGTAGTGTGGAATGTCAAGCACTGGTCCTTCAGTTGCAATTTCTAGAAATGATTCATTAATTAGACATTGAATGAATCTGGGATACATCATAAACTTGTATCTTAATCCTTCTCTAATGTTTGAAACTAGACCATTGAAAACATATGCTGACATATTGAATGGCCTGTTGGTGAATGGAGCATAGATAGCTGATGATGTGAGGACTGGAATGTCATTCCATCCTGTCTTACTCTTTGACAAGAAATGCTGAAACATATGAATAATGAATCTCCATGGTAAGTCAACCAATCCCTTAACAATCTGCTTGGCTTCATAACCTCCCTCATAACCAATTTCAGCAAAAAAGTGGTTATGTCTTCATCACTCAGTTCCAAAGGAGCATTTGCATCATCACCAAACCTTAGACATCTTCTAACTGACTCTTCACTGATGATCATATGTGTTAATTGTTAATTCTCCCAGTAAGTGTTCTAATTCCATCAGCTTCAACAACCTCAGTTGTGTTCCAGAAAGACCTTATGAGATTCTCATAGATAGTTGGTCTGACTGTGATGGCATATGTTATCCTTGTGGTATTGATGAATCTGATGATGTCTCTCAGCTCTTCTGCTTCTGGGACATCAGGGTTTAAATAACCACTGACGTTATGGAGCTTGCTCCATGTAAGATTTGCCATGTAATCTGCACAAGAGACATGTGTGTTAGTTATCGGTTTTGACTTTAATTTAACAAAGAAGACTGCTTGTTATTTCTGTTGATTTTCTGCAATGGCAAATGGTGAATCTGTCATTTAACAATCATAGTTTCAATGTTTGAACCATTCAATAGATGATGTGACTTTGATTTGTTACACATTTTTCTTTTTCATTTTGCTATGTTTTTCACAGTAAACATGATTATCAAGGTTTTCAATATCAGTTGAATTCCTATCAATTTGTATGTTTATTAAAGTCGAAAATATGTACTACATCACATTAGTAAGTTTGATTTTGGTGTTCTTCATTATTATCTGGTTCATTGTTTGATTTAGGTTAACAGGCCGAAACTCAGGTCTTGGTTTCAAATTTTATTGAAATGTTTTTACTTTATCTTCGAAATAACTGTAGTTCTGAATCAATGACAAGGATGTTTTGAGAAGAATCGCAACAAAATCTTTGAATGTTTATGATGATGATGATGATTGAAGATGGTGTACTGTATATTTGCGCTCGTATCACTATAAAGTCTTTCAAATTTGAAAAGTATTAAATGACCCGTTTGAATTCCTTTAAATAGTCAAATAATACAGTTTGAAAATTTTTATAAGTTTAAAAGCGGATACAGTCACCACTGTAGCAAATGCTGAAGGTTAATTTGTTTGACTTTTGGTCATCCGCATTTGTTGACTATAGCAAATGCGAAAGGCTAATCGGTTTAACTTTTGGTCATCCGCATTTGTTGACTATAGCAAATGCGGAAGACAAACTTTTGACATTGATAGTCCGCATTTGGCTACTTTTGGTCATCCGCATTTGTTACTGTAGCACATGCGGAGGACAAATTTTTGACTGACTGTCCGCATTCCATTACTGTTGCAAATGCGGAAGTTTTGTTTCTTAATTTTTTATTCTATCCGTATTTGTGCACTGTTGCAAATACGGAATTAACTTGAAACCTTTGGTTATCCGCATTTGTGTTGTAGTAAATACGGAAGAGTAACTTGTGATTGTGTTCAACTGTAACAAATGCGGTAGAGTTGCTTGTTTTATCCTATTCGTATTTGTACACAGTAGCAAATGCGATAGAACATAGTCAATCAGCATTCGTGCAACTATATCAAATGCGGTTGACACCAGAACATTGCACTGTAGCAAATGCGATAGAGACCTGTTCATCCGCATTTGTTAACTGTATCAAATACGGTAGAGTAAATTCCATATTACTTCACACACTAATGCGGTAGAGTAAAATCATTGTCCGCATTAGTTGCACTTGAAAATAAATATTGTTACCCGTATTAGTTACATGCATGGGTTACCTTCACCCGCATTAACTAATGCACTTACCTGCATTAGCTTTTGAACTTGATCAAAAGTTAATGTGATTGAATTGATTATTCATCTTATGAAGAGGTGTCCTTGATTGATTTTTCTTATGAAGTTGGCTGTTGAAGTTGTCAATTCTTGCTTGGATTGACTTGTATGTTACAACTAATACAAGTTTCTTAATTTTGACAGATCTTGGACTTATCATGCTTTTAAGAATCTGCATAAGCTGAGATATAATGGTATGACTTATTGCAACAACACCAACTAAAATTCTTTTTATTTTGTTTTTTAAAATTAAGTTAATAAGCAAAAATTTGGACTTACTTAAAAAAATTTAAATTACCCCCCCTAAAGTTTATGTCCATATTTGGAGAGAAACTTTAAAGATTTAAAACTTTTTGAATATTATTTTGATTAATATTAATAATGAAGAGAAAAGTCTCTTTGTTGGCATCATATCAGTCTTACATTACACATGTGCATCCTTTATGATTAAACGGACATGATTATGAACTTGAAGATTGAAGGTATGTTTGTCCTCTTAAACCTATACCTGGTTGATATTTTGATGCAAATGACTTTTATCATGTTGGTTGATTTATTATTCAATGTGTGCCTCACACACATAAGCATGAAATGATCAACCCTCCTTATACATGCATGGTAGAACTTTTTCACAACTTTTCTTACCAGGTTACTTAAGTCATGAAATCTCATTTTCACTGATCCTCATTGGGATTCTTTTATTTGATCCTTTTTTATGTTGATTCACATTGGGATTCTTTTCACTTCACTTTGGAAGGTGATTCATTTTGGGATTTTTTGTTCATTCACTTGGAATGTATTACTTTGTTGATTCATCCAATTTTTGGATGTGTTCCATATTGGGAATCTTTTGGATCATGACATCTACACTATGTGTTAGTTTCATCAAGTCTTTGCTCAGAAAAACAAAGATGAAACATGATGTGGTGAAAGAGATTCATAAAGTATCATTACCTGGTGTGTTTAGGCTACTACACACATATGCATTCAGATAAGCCAATACATACCTATACTTTGTGATGAGTGTTTCACAATTGAATATGTCTTTAATTCATCACTGCATGTATCTTTTCTTCAAGTTGAGCCTACCAACATATCTGGTAATTCATTTCTGTTTTTTACATTTTGAAATTAAGCACAGTGAATATATAACGACTGTAATTATATCATTTCCCATAGAATTCTTTTCTTCATTAAACTTGATTTCTTTTTGTGGTTTTTCTGATTTTTTAAATTGTTTTTGATGTTTTTCATAGTTTTTACTCAAGGTTAATCATGCCAATTGACTGAACCAGAAATTCAAACCTACCAGGTTCAAATGCCTTGGTAAACAAATCAGCTAATTGATTTTCAGTTGGTACTTGAATCAATTTGATTAAACCCTTTTCAGCACAGTCTCTCAAAAAATGATATCTAATCTCAATATGTTTTGTTTTTGAGTGCTGAACTGGATTATTAGTTATAAAGACAGCAGTTGTGTTGTCAATAGAAATTGGTGTGTGCAAGAAGTTAAAACCATAATCAAGCATCTGGTTTTGAATCCAGAGAACTTGAGAGCAACATGCTGATGCAGCAATATACTCAGCTTCTATTGTGGACACAGACACATTTGTCTGCTTCTTGCATTGCCAAGATACTCGTCTGGGACCAAGAAATTGACAACCGCCAGAAGTGGATTTTCTGTTGAAGTTGCATCCTCCATAATCACTATCTGTGTAGGCATAGAGATTAAATTCTCCTTCCTTTGGATACTATAACCCAAGAGCTGGCTTGCCCTTCAGATATCTGAATATCCTCTTGACTGTGTTCACATGTGATTCTTTTAGATCAACTTGATATCTGGCACACACACAAACACCAAACATAATGTCAGGCCTACTGGTTGTTAGATACATAAGTGAACCTATCATTGATCGATAGTTAGTTTGATCCACTAATTTGCCTTCAGGGTCAGGTCCAATTTTCACTTTAGTATCCATAAGAGTTCTGATAGACTAACAGTCAGCAAAGTGGAATTTCTTCAACATGGTTTCTACATATTTTGATTGGTTGATGAAGATTCCATCTGCTGTTTGTTGACTTGCACCCCTAGAAAGAAGGTGAGTTCCCCCATAGCACTCATTTAGAACTTTGAATGCATAAGGTCTTCAAATTCTTTGCAGAGTTGCTCGTTTGTCGAGCCAAATATAATGTCATCCACGTAGATCTAGACGAACAGCATGTCTCTTCCTCTATTCTTCTAAAAAGAGTCTGATCAATCTTTCCTCTTTCATACCCATGTTCAAAAAGAAAGGATGATAGAGTCTCATACCACTTTTTTGGTGCTTGATGAAGACCATACAGAGCTTTGTCAAGCTTGTAAACTCTATGAGGGAAATCTGGATCTTTAAAGCCAAGTGGTTGACTCACATAGACTTCTTTAGCAATCTTTCCATACAGGAAGGCACACTTTACATCCATTTGATAAACAGTATATTTCATGGACGCAGAATATGCAAGAAAGATTCTGATTGCTTCTAGTCTGGAAACAGGAGCAAACACTTCATCGTAGTCGATTCCTTCTTCCTGATTGTATCCCTGTGCCATTAGTCTTGCTTTATTTCTGATGACTATCCCTCTATCATCAGTCTTGTTCCTGTACAGCCATCTGGTACCGATAGGGTATTGTCCTTCAGGAAGATCTACCAGTTGTCATACTTCTTGCTTCTTGAATTGGAGCAATTCTTCCTGCATTGCTTCAATCCAACTATTGTCTTGAAGTGCCTCTTTGATGTTTTTGGATACTGTTTGACATAGAAAGCAGGAGAACAAACAGATGTTTGCAATACTGGACTTGCTTCTTGTCACCCTCTTATTAAGATCACCAATAATGGTTTCAACTGGATGATTCTTGTGTATCTTGTGGTTGGACTGGTATCACCAGCAATAGTTACATCAAGATTGGAAACATTCAGTTCATTATGGTCAAAGGCACATTCATCTTGTATTGTTGTTGAATTATGAAGATTGTCAACTTCTGTTTCAGTAACTGCTACATCTTCAGCAGCACTAAGATTGCTTACATCATTTGATGTACCTTGTGTTTCTACTAGATGAGAAGCTAGTTTTTGATTTCTGATCTCATTTGTCAAGTCATCTGAGTGAGATGGTACCAGACTAGGAAATTCTTCAGAAGAAACACTAAGGTTTTGAGGCAGTTGTCTGATGGGATCAGCTTGAAGAGGAACATCTTCATTCATATCTTCATCGGATGTAGGTGGAATCAATGAATAATTATCTCTTCTTTCTATAGTTGATGAAGTATCACCTGAATGTATATTTCCTGCATCAGACAAGTGAAATTGGTCAAATGATTTTGTAAAAGTGTCAATATCAAACAGCCAATCAGGACCATTTGTAGATTTGGGAAACGAATGTTCTTTGAATTGAAAATTTGTTGATTCATCAATAATGTTCAGTCTAGGATTGAACACTCTATAAGCCTTTGAGACAGAAGAATAACCTACAAAGAATCCTTCATCAGACTTGGATGAAAATTTTCCCAAATGATCATGGGTGTTTAATATTTAGACTGGAAAACCAAATGATTTGAGGAATCCAATAAATGGTTTCCTATGAAAGATCAGTTCATAAGATGTCATGTTACTTTCTTTAACAATCAGAGTTCGATTTTGCACAAAGCACGATGCGTTAACTGCTTCTACCTAGAAGGTGATTGGCAGTTTAGCATCGGCTAGCATCATTCTTGCTGCTTCAATCAGTGTTCTATTTCGCCTTTCAGCTACCCCATTTTTTTAGGAGTTCTAGTCGCACTGAATTGATGAGCAATGCCTTTGGTTGCACAAAAGGAACTCATATTTTCATTTTTGAACTCTGTACCATTATCACTTCTTATTATTTTGACCTTAAGATCAAGTTGATTTTCAATTTTAGTAATAAATTCTTGAATGATTTGGGATGCTTCCTTTTTATGAAGTAGGAAGAACACCCATGTGAATCGAGAAAAGTCATCAATGATCACTAAACAATACTGTTTCTTTCCCATACTCATTACATGAGTTGGTCTAAAAAGATCCATGTGAAGTAACTTCAATGGAGTATTGTTAGTGTTCATCAGCTTGGTTTTGTGAGACGATTTGTGTTGTTTTCCTTTGAGGCACGCTGAACATTGATCAACAAAATTGAATTCTTTTTGAGGAAGACCAGTGACATGGTTTCCTTTGACTAACTTGTTCATATTTTTAAAGTTAATGTGCCCCAAACGTCTATGCCAAAGCTGTGACTCATAAAATGATGCTTTAGACAAAAGACATGTTTCTTCCTTAGGTGATGCCAAACACAGGTTTAAGACATATGTATTATTCTTCCTCGGAGTCTTTAAGACAGCCCGTTCTTCAAGGATCTAAAATCCAGGTTTCAGAATGTAGCAGTGAGTTTCTGTAAAGTGAGTGGAATATTTTTTGTCGCAGATCTGAGACACGCTTAGCAGATTGAAATTCAGTTATTCACAGTAATTCACTCTGTCAAAGCTCAGCATCCCGTTTGTCATAGATCCTTCTCCTGTAATTCTATCACCTTCTGAATCTCCACCGAATGCCATAGTAGTTCTTTGTATATACTTGAAATCATGAAGGAGGGAACGATCTCCAGTCATGTGTCGGGAGCATCCACTGTCCACGTACCATAGGCTATTAGACCTGTGTGGATGAACCTACAAGCAAAAAGAACTAATTAGAATAAGGAACTCAAGCCATGATGGTCTTGGGTTTCCCGTTCCTATTCATGATAGTCACCTCCTGGTATTTCCCTCTGAATTGTGATTTGGATGGAGGTGTTCTGGGAGATTTTTTATGATGAATTGGTCGAGTCATCTCATCAACATCTACTGAGGATTCAGATGAATAATGAAATCGTTGGTCTCTATTCTTTGTAAAAATTTAGCCCGAGTTTCATTATCAAAAGTTGGTTTATGCTTAGGAAGGTCAAGTTTGTGTTTCATTATGAGATGACTTCTTTGACCCTTCCTTAATCCTTCAAGTTATTTCTGTCATTTGTTGATCTAGGTGTCCTAGATTGTGTATTATGAAGATGAGGTCTGACAGAGTGCATCACAGTAGATGTTTTTGAGATGGGCATGTGTTGTCGAATTCTTAACCCCTTCTGATTAAAGTAACAATCAGATGTATTATGATTGTTCATGTCACAGATTGAACAATACTTGTTGAAATAGCAATTTTTGGTGAGTGATTGTTCATATCACAGATAGAACAATATGATTGAAGAAGCATTTATCTGTCTTGTGATTGAACATGTCACAAATATCACAATACATTTGTTTGTTTCTTGAATCAGATTTTTCCTTGTGTAACTCGACTGATACTTTCTTTTGATGAGTCACTTTCTTTTCTTTAGGTGATGAATCAGAATCAGCCCTTGTAATAGTTTGCTTCATAACACTACTTTTGGTCAGTTTTCTGGGTTGTTTCTATTTCTTCAACCTCTTTCTCACTTCTTTCTCAAACTGGTCAACATGTTCTTTGTTACAGATATCAAACCCAACTCCCTGCCTTAACCTTGATGACTGAGGGTCTGATGAAGTTTTATGTGATGAACTCAGTTTTACAGTTTGTTTCTTTTTCAATGAAACCTTTTCTGATTTGCTTGAATTTTGTGGAGATATAATCTCATTATCAGAACTACTCTCAATAGTGGGTTTCACTGTCTTGACATATTTCTTTTTGCCTTGTAAAACAGATGGTATAAGTTTTATAAAAGGTACAATTGCTTTTACAGGGCTTGATGGTTTCATGACAATCATTGTGTTGTCTGAACACTCTTTGATTTTGATTGGGTGACCTAACTTGATTTTATCCTAATTGGTTTCAAAATAAACATCATGTTTGTTTTGAGGATTTGTCACTTGTTTCACCACTGATTTAGGTTCCATGGTTTTAGGTTCAATTGATTCAGAGAGTGAGACAGAATCAGGCATGATAGTGTAATTGTCATTGCAGGATCGGTGTTTGTCACTTAAACACAAAGGTTTTCTCTCAAACTCACCTAGAATCACACTCGGGTAAGAATCAATAAGAGTTGATCACAATATGAAAAGTAACTAAGAACACAGAAAGATAATTTTCAAGATACTTTTATATATTGATTCTCAACTCAAGATACAAAGACTCTTACAAGCAGATGATTGTCTTTATAAGTTACAAGGAGAACCTATATATAATACTATCTATAGCCGGATATACTTTGATACCAACTGGGATCCTTTAGCTAAAGCCTATACTACAAGACTATAGTTAAGGTATCTTAGATAAAGTCTTATCAAAGATTGGTAGTCAGGACATGTCCCTGACTTACCTTTTGTCACCAACTAAAGATAGCAACTGTACTATCATGAAAAGGTAAATGTGGAATAAAGTATGGTCAACAACATGGTTCTTTAGGAAGAAGGCATGCTGTATCAGAAGTCTGTAGCGGAGTGTCAGAGACCATACTTGTGTCCACTGGTTATAGCAGTGTCTTCTGAAGGTTAAATGGCTTCGAAAGATTAAGTACTTCCGAAGCCACTTTATACTTCGGAAGAGGCTGCTTCTTCCAAGACTTTGAGACTTCTTCTATTCATCATACTTCGGAAGTGGTCTTTACTTTATTCTTCTAAGTCTTGAACTTCGGAAGTATGCATTTTTCTTCGGAAGTAGAGTTCTATCTTCGGAAGTTGGACTTTTCCTTTGTCTTCGAAAGAACTCTACAACCTTCGGAAGTTCCATGACAAGCTTCGGAAACCTTTGCATGCAGCACCAAAATAACTTAAGTGATCTAGTTTTGGTTGCATTAGCCTTCTTCTTGATCCAACAAACTCCCCCTAGGCTGATGCTACCAACACTTCACTTACCTCGACTTCTCAAAACTTTCAGCACCAAGGAGAGCAAATATTTGTCTGTCCCCTTGTTCTTCCTTGATGTGGTGCTGAGAAGCTTGTACAGATCCTTGGTAGACAGGAAATCCAGTCTGTCACCTTGGATAAGATGTACCCTTTGTTGTTGCCCTTTGAAAAGAGTTAGTTGATGGGAACTGTAATCATATTCCCATCGAACTATAGGTTCCAATTCAGGACCTTCCACCATCTATAGAAAGGCAGCACCTTTGGTGGGAGATCTTTCCTTGTCTTCTTGTCTTCTCAACTTCAACTCTTCTTCAATCTTTGCTTTTGCAATTAGCTCAGCCAAATGAAGACTGCTGAGATGATTTCTGACGAGTGCAGCAGTTTCAGAGTTAGAGGGTTGGAGAATGGTTTCTCTGCTAACTCAGCAATGTCAAATCTGCTGGAGTGTAACAGAGAGGTTGCATTGAGTCTGTTGACTTCACCATTCTCTCTTTCCACAACAAAGTTGTGAGAAGGTTCATCGAACTCCACTGGATGATCTTCCTTCTAGGCACAAGAGACTGACTAGGAATCTTGTCCTCTTTTCTTGTATCCAGCAGAGTCACCAGTTTCCTTCTGAGCTTCTTTTCTTCCTCATTTAAAGAGTATGAATTGAGGCCCAAAAGTCATGCAGCCTGGTCCAAAGTTCCTCTAGGCAAATCAAGGAATCTGTCTCTTGTGATGGAACTTGAAGATCCGTCTACATAGGTAATGTTAACAGAGTCTTCTACACAGAGACTTCACTCAAAGTGGTGCAATTAGTGAGCTTCATTTTGATTGCCTTAAACTTCTCAAGGGAGAGATGTGAGAAGGCTGAAGGGATGTTTTGGAGGGGGTGATTGGGTAGGTTTAGTTCAGAGGTTGGCTAGTGTTTTGGGTTGGATTATGGGAAGTTTAGGAGGTTGAGGTGAGGGAGTAGTAGTGGGCAGTGATGTGGGTTTAGGGGTGAAGGGTTCAGGTTTAATGGTGAATGGTGAGGGTGAGGGTTCAAGTTGTGGTTGGGTAGAAGCAGTGAAGGTCATCCCTTTTACCCTTCTATACATCTCTTTCCTTTTCCCCAACCGGATGTCAGCCTAATTTCACTGACAATCTGTTGGAGGTCCTTTCAGACATAGGACCCACCTGGCTACCAGAGAAGCCATGAGCCCGAAGATAGTCCTTCATCCAGGCTTTCTCAGTAAGCTTCTTGGAGGCAGTGACCCTAGCCTCTTCTTCTTTCTTCTTCTTCTCTCTGGCCTTTTCTTTTAGCCTTCTTCCTTTCTTTCTCCATTTGATCCTGCTCTTTGTTTAGAGCCAGAGGATCGTATCATCGTTGTGTGGAGAGAGTTCATGAAGATCAAAGCCTCTAGAGAGTAGGAAGTTTATCCTTTCTCTCCTCAGCTGCAATTCAGCCTCCTTCGTTCTTTTCTTTACCTCTAAGGCCAACCTGGCTTTTTCTTCAAGTCTCAGCCTAGTTGCCTTCTCCAGATCCACCAACTCTTCTAATGGTAGCAGGAGTGTTTCTTCATTGGCAGCTCCCATTTCAATGAGCTGGTCAATGATCTGCTCTCTTCTTTTATTGATGACAACCTCCTGATGGAAGCTGCTGCTTTAGTGCTGGCAGCTAGCAACTTCTCAGTCTGAAGTCTTCCTTTCTTCTTAAGTTTCTCAATCTTCTCCTCTTCTGAATCTCTTCCGCAGTCATCTTCCTTTTCCTTTATCCTATGAAGATCCTGACTGTGGTGGTTCTTGGAGAGAGGTTTTGATTGTGAGAGAGTCAGAGATGGTGTCTGAGATGGAGGTGCAATTGGAAAGTCCTCGCTGCTCATTTCAGATGCCATTTTCAGGATAGCATCTGTGATGATCAGTTCCTCGTACATTTTAAACAGTCCTTCCACAGCTTCCATTTCAGCTTTGGAAGCTTCAGCTTGTTCTTCCGAGGCTTTAACTTCAGCTTCGGAAGTTAAGGAGATGCAGATTCTGTCCCAACTGTTTCAGTTGCTGGGCCATCAGTTCCTATTTCCCCTTCGAATTGAATCTTAGGTTCCATGAGGACTTAGGTTGACCAACTTCTTCCACAGTGGTAGAAGGTGCAGTCAGCCTTGAAGCTCTTCTGCTCCAAAGTAGATTATTTCAGCATCATGACTTGGCTGCTCAAAGGAAGATCTTAACAGAAACTTGGTGAGAGTCTGTAGAGATCATTGAGCATCCTTGGATCAATCTGAAGAGTGACTTGAGATGTTTCAGGCGTAGAGATGATGGGAGAGGAAGATGTTGAAGTGGAAGGCCAGCTCTGTGGTTCCTTGTGTGTTTGTCTTTGAACATTCTCCCCCTTTTTGGTAGCATCATCTTGAGAGCTAGATGAGCTGGAGGAGGAAGTCAGGGAAACCTGAATAGGTACATGCCTAACAGACCTCTCTGTCTGTTTCTCAGCTAGTTGAGCCTTGAGATTATCAATCTCAAGTTGCTGAGTGGCAGATCTTGCCTCTAAAGTCCTAACCTGAGATTCCAGGTTTGAGACTTTAGAAAGAAGATCTGAATGAGGAGTTGCTTGCTTCCCTCATCTTCTGTTGAAGAATCATGGGGAGATGAGGTAACATACCTAGTATGTTCAGCCTCACCACCAGATGTGGTTTCTTGGCACCCTGGTTCCCATGCTCAATGATGTCTCTTTCAGAATCATCAACGGCTCGGTTGTCATAGATTCAGTCTGAGAAATGTTACCACAGTCCACAAGGTCCATTGAGGCACCTTCGGTAGTGGCAGCTGAATCTACATGAGTCCTCTCCACATCAGTGGGACTCACCTCAGTTGGTTGCTGATGGGGGCTAGAGATAAGGATTTCTCCGGGCTCTGTTGATCTTGGAGAGGGTGTTGTAGATCAACTTCATTACCATGGAGAGATGTTATCCTCTCATTGGTTTTAAACAAAAGGTCAGTGAAAGATAGGATGGGTAAACCTACTGACCCAGGACTTTGGTCAATGTCTACAGGCATTGAGCCTCTGGTGGGGCTGTCCCTTGTTGGCTGCTCAGGAGAGTATAGAGACTCACCCTAAGGGCTTTCAGCTTTGGTTGTGGGCTCAAGGGTCTGAGACTGAGGAGACTCAAGACCTAAATTGAGGTCAAAAGAGAGGGATGGAGAGACCTCTGACTGAGTGGAGCCCATGTTTCCACTCGAGTCTTTTTGGATTGAACAGGAGAGGCTTGTTCAATCAGAGTAGATTGAACAAGGGTTCGTTTGGGCGTCTCTGATAAGTGATGGTGTTGGGTGGAGAAGATAGTGTTGGCATTGTGGGGGTAGTTGCTGGTGTGGGCTCATCACCTGTGGGGTAAACAGGGATGTCACCAGAGGCGTTGGCTCAGTCATACCTGGAGAAGTGCAGTATCTCTTCCTGTGAAGTTGGTGGATACTCTCTTCAAAGTCTTGAAGATGGTCAGCCTCATTTGAGGAGCAGTCAGAGCAGCTGCACAGACAAGCTTGCTCTGCTCCAGTTCGCAGTTGATTATGTGCTGGAGAAACCTGGGATACATGAAGAATGTGCCCTTCTGAAGATTTCCATGAGGTTAGTCAGCACAAATCTTGAATAGTTGAAGCGGAGGCGTTTCACCAACCCATGAACAAGGCACCCAGTTCATATGGGATTTGATCCCATCCCCAGATTTATTCGACAAGCAGTGAAGGACTACGTGTAGCAGGAACTTCCATTTGTACAAGAAGTTAAATTTGTAGACAGTTGACCTGCTAACGTCTCCACCATATCCCATTTGAGATAAGAATTGTCCAAATCTGCCTTGGGAATTCCGTTGGAGCGCCCTCATCATGAAGCTCTAGATGCTCCCTGATGATCTGTTCAGAAATGACTAACTCCTGGCCACAGATGCTTGATCGAATGACACGAACCCTATTTAGAGTTTCAATCTGACCATTTACCCAGAATTCAGACATGTGGTTTGAGTAAATTGTGGGGTTTACAGTCAGAGCGGTGTAATAAGAAGATTGGGTTAGAAAGGAGATGATATCTGAGAAGTCAGCATCTCTTGAAGAATCAAGAAGTGTGACTTGGTTGTGCTGAGGGTTGAAGGCCATTTGGAAAGTTAAATGGGGATGATTTGAGCTGGGTAAAGTTGAGTAGGGAAATTTCTAGGGCTGTATGTAAATTTGCAAGTAAGAGAGTGAAAGTGAATAGTCGAGATTATTTAAAAGATTGTGGAATGGAGGGGTAATGGGGGTTAGGATAAGGTGATGTGATGGTTTAGTGGATGAAATGACAGTGGAGGTAGGTGATAAAAATTAGTTAAATAATTCAACATCATTAACAAAATCTTTGCTTTTTACAGTGTGGGGCCCAAGAATTTACGTTACAGTGACAGTGAAATCTCTCTTCCGAGTGTAAAACATTCCGAAGGTAACTTGTCTTCCGAAGGCAATTCTTACTTCCGAAGCAAACTATTTGCTTCCGAAGGTTAGAGTTGCTTCCGAATAGAGAATTTGTAAGTTTCGGAAGTAGATCTGATATGCAATCAATCGCTTCTTACGAGACCAAAAATTCTTCTGAGAAGAAAGTTATCCTGAGAAATTATGCTTCGGAAGATATGAGAGTGTCTTAGCATATTGTTCATTTGAATCAACTTGATATAACTTGATTAGATTTTTCTCATAATGTCTCTAATGAAATGATACTGATGTCAATGTGCTTAGTTGGAGTGCTTCACCGGATTTTCAGTAATGGAGATAGCACTGTTGTTGTCAATATGGATAGGAGTACTCATAAAGTTGAATCCACAGTCTAAATCTGATTTTGAATCCATAGCAGTTGAGCACAGCAGCTAGCATCAACAATGTATTCAGCTTCAGCAGTTGATGTAGAGACACAGGATTGTTTCTTGCATTGCCATGAGATGATCCTTCACCAAGAAATTGACATCCTCCTGATGTTGATTTCTTGTCATATTGCAACCTCCATAGTCACTGTCAGAGTATCCATAAAGATTGAAATCCTTGTTTCTAGGATACCAGAGACCTAGTTTAGGTGCTCCTTTGAGGTATCTGAGGATTCTTAATAGCAGCTAGGTGAGACACCTTAGGAGCAACCTGATATCTTCACAAATGCAAGTAGCAAACATGATATCAGGTCTACTTGCTGTAGATACATCAGAGAACCAATAATTTCCCTATACTGATGTTGATCAGTATCCTCCCCCTCCAGGTCAAGACAAAGATTATGGTTTCTGGGTATGGGTGTCTTTGCAGGCTTGCAATCCTTCATCTCAATCTTTCTAAGATGTCAGAGACATATTTAGATTGATTAATGAAGAACCCTTCCTTCAGTTGCTTTACCTGAATTCCAAGGAAAAAGTCCATTTTTCCCATGGAGCTCATCTTAAACTCTTCTTCATAATGCTCTCAAAGTATGCACATTTGGTTATTTGAGGAACCAAATGATGTCATCGACATAGAACTTGTACGAGCAAAATGTCCTTTCCAGACTTTCTCATGAAGAGAGTCTTGTCAATGGTACCTCTAGTATAGCCATTCTTCAGAAGAAACTAAGACAGAGTCTCATACCACAGCCTAGGTGCTTGGTGCAGCCCATATAGAGCTTTATCCAATTTGCACACATAGTTGGGGTGCTGTGGATCTTCAAATCCTGGAGGTTGGCATACATAGACTTCCCTGTCTATATCCCCGTATAGAAAAGCACACTTGACATCAAGTTGGTATACTGTGAAGTCCTTGGATGCAGCATAAGCAAGGAAGATCCTAACTGCCTCAAGTCTTGCAACTGGTGCAAAGACATCAGTATAATCGATCCTTCCTCTGAGTGTATCCTTGAACCACAAGTCTTTCCTTATTCTTGATGATCAAGCCTCTATCATCTCTTTGTTTCTGAAAACCCATTTGGTGCTATAGGTACTTGACCAGATGGCAGTGGACATAGGTTCCATACCTTCTGTCTCTTGAATTGAAGCAGCTCCTCTTGCATCGATTCAATCCAGCTACTATCTTTCAAGGCATCTTCTACCTTCTTGGGTTCCATCTGAGATAGAAAGCATGAGTACAAGCAGACATTCCCTTGATGAGTCTGTCTCTTGTTCTCACACCCTCAAAGACATTCCCTATGATGTTCTCAGTTGGATGAGTGTTGTGAATCCTTAGACGAGGAATCACTTCCAGTTGCAGAGATAGATCCAGGTTGGACATATTCTGCTCAGGAACTAGAACACTCTGTCCAGCTGTTGTTTCAAGTCATTCAGTGAGGACTGATTGAATGAATGGAGAAACATCATCAATAGTTGGCTGTGAGGTAGTATTAACAGTTGCCTGTTCCTTCAAAATACTACCTCCTTCTGCCTGGTGTTGTGGTGGATCACCTGATGAGTTTTGAGGCTCAGTAGGTGACTCACTTGTTGAAGCTTCACTATTCTTGATATAGTAAACTGTCGGATCTGTGAATAGTGGAAGCTGATGTAATGCAGCACTTGGAGAATTTGTCTAGGCCTGGGAAGCTCAAACAGTTGATCATTAGCAGCATAATCAGCATCATTTTGAGCACCTATTCCAACTGAAACATTCTCACAAGAAGGTTTAGAATATTTTGGAAACAATTCTAAATCAAAGATGTGATTAGGTCCATTCCCCCTAACACAAGGAGTGTGCTCATTAACAACTATATTGGATGACTCCTCAAATTGTTGATTCTTAATGTTGTATACTCTGTAAGCTTGGAACTAGAAGATTATCCAACAAAGATAGCATCTCCGACTTTTAGCAAATTTGGCTAAATTGTCCTTTGTGTTAAGTATGGTACACCTACTGCCAAAGGACTTAGAAAGCAATGAACGGTGGCCTCTTGTTCACAGCTCATAAGGGGTTTTTCCATGGGGCTAACTACAAGAACTCTGTTTTGCACATAGCATGCAGTGCTGACTGCTCTGCCTAGAATGTTAGAGGTAGTTTTGAATCAGCTAACATAGTTCGAGCAGCCTCAATAAGTGTCATGTTCCTCCTCTCAGCAACACCATTGTTGAGGAGTTCTGAGGAGCACTGTATTGTCTGGCAATCCCTTTTGAGTTACAGAATGAGTCAAGAATGAAGTTCTTAAACTCAGTCCCTTGATCACTTCTAATGATTTAACCTTGTGATCAATTTGATTTTCTCTTTTAAGAATAAAAGATTTTAGTGTTTAAGCAGTTTCATCTTAGTTCTTAAAAGAAAGCCATGTGAATCTTTAAAATCATCAACTATCACAAGACAATATGATTTCCTTCACTGCTCATATACTTGTGGGACCAAAAAGATCCATGTGCAAATAAGGTAATGGAGTAGTGATAGAGTTAACACATTTGGATTTATGAGATGTCCGTGTTGTTCCCTTTCAGGCAAGCAACACAGTTATCTTGCAGAAAAACTCTTTTTAGGCAAACCATGTACCAAGTTATTTTTAGCCAATTTATTCATGGTCTTAAAATTTACATGAACATACGTTTATGACACAGTGTTGACTCATCACTATCAGCTTTGGAAAGAAAGCATGATACTTCTCCCATTGGGGAAGCATGTTCATATCCAGCTTGTACATATCCCCTTTCTGGGAGATCTAAGAAGCACCAATTCCGAGGAATTGTCATCCCAGGTTTGAGGATAATGCACTCATGTTCTATGAAAAGCATTTGGTGCTTTTGATCACAGAATTGAGAAAACACTTAACAGATTGTGTACAAGCTATTTGACAAAGTTAACTTTGTCAACTGTTACATATATTGGATATACTCCCTCTGCCAAAAATATATCCTCCGGCCTCACCTCCAAATGGACAGGACCTCCATCATATGTTGAAATTGTTGAAGGAGATGTATGTTCCCTCATGTGCCTGGAACCCACATTTACAATCCATACATGTTGTTCTTGTTAAATGGATGTCCTGCACATAAGATGAGATTTCAATTTGTTTGGAAACCCAAGCTTTATTGGTCTTGGGTTCTTCCAAAGATATGACATGAGTGAACCAAAAAATATGCATGGGGGTTCAATAGAGGTCTTTGAGGAAGAGGTTTGGGCAGCAGCATCTTCCTTGATCTTCCAGTCCACCCTTTGGCTGATCTTGGAGGATGAGCTTGTTGAAGCTTTTGCAACATGGTCTTCTTCCGAAGCTTCTTTCTTTTCGGAAGAAGTCCTCACCACCTTTTCTTCCAAAGCAGTCTTCTTCTGGGATGGTTTCAAGGGAGCTTTCTTGTTCTTCCGAACCTTAGTAGCTTTTGCCTCGAAGCCATTTTCCCTTCGGAAGAAGGAGTTTCTTCCGGAAGCAACTTGGCTTTGGAAACTAGCTTTCCCTTCTTCAACTCTTGAACCGTATGGAAGGGTCCAAATGTGAAACCTTCCCTGACTCCTTCTTTTCTAACATTATTTGCATAATGTGTGCTTGCAAGATTGTAGTAACAATCTTTTGCCATGTGTTTGCAGGCCACACATGATGCATGCGATGTTAGACTTTTGGGAAAGTGAGGGTTGCTGTTTCTTGGTTTCTTTTCTTCGTCAGCAACTTTTCCCTTTAACTTCTGATCCTTTGGTAGGACAGGAATGCTGGTATTACATTCTTTGAATCAGAAGTACCTAACACTTGGAAACCAGCTGAACAAAGACACCCTTCTGTTTTGGGTCAATTTTCAGTTTGGATTCAGCCACTTTCTTAGCAGTTCTCCTAGCAGCTTTAGCTCTACTTCTTCTGGCTTTGGTGGTTAGGATTTGATCATCACAGGAGGTGATGGGTTTATCTACCTGTTCCTTCCCTGTGGTGGCCACTATTGGTGCCTCATCTTTAACTCTAGAAAGAAAGGGTCAGTAGTTGGAACCTCTTGCTCTTCAGTACCACATCTAGGCTGTCTGATAGACTCATAGGAATGTGATGGAGCAATTTCATTGGTTCCCAACCCTTCTTTGTTCTGATAACAGAGTTTGGAATGGGAGGATAATGCAAGAATAGCTTGGAAGTTTTGCCAGAGATAGCATGCTTCCTGGCCTGAGCCTCAGAGTGACAAGCTGGGCTTGAGCCTCAGACAATTTGGATATCAGATCCTTGATTTGAGTCTTGTAGTTGGTGTGTTCATGTTTCAAAAGAGATATAGTTTTCTCCAACTCATCAATTTCTTTTGATAGTCAGATTCAGCTCTTTTAAAATCAGATTTAGAATATTTAAAGACTCAATATCAGATCTGATTTCCATATTGTAATCCTGATAGAGTTTAACTTTAGCTATACAGGCTGGAGTGCAGAGATGTTCATATACCTGGGCATCATCTGTTCCGGCCATGAGAGCTTGAGCAGGAGTCACCTCCTGTACCATGAAGCTCCAGTAAACTTCTTGAGCCATTGGCTGTCTCAGTGGGCTTTGAGGTTGAGGGACGTGTGGAGGCCTGTGGGGTTCCGGATTGGTCTTGGGAGCCTTGCATCCCTTCCAAAATGACCCAGTTGGTTACAGTTGTAACACTTTGCCCTGGTCTTGTCAAACCCGAACTTGCTGGTAGTTGGGTTTTGAGGGAAATGCCTTCCAGTTCTCTTAAAGAACTTCTTTGCTTTGTAAGTTAGAGAGCCATTTTCTGTGCAATGTCCACGTACTCTACGTCATCTGGCTGAAACACTCAAGATCATCAAAGCAGTATTGAAAATCTCCTGAGTGTCCACCTCTTGAGACAAAGGCACAAATTTCCTGGAAGGGATTGTGTTGACCTGTTGAGGACCTTGGAGTCTCAGGATAAGTGATGTAGGGACCAGGTAGCAGTGGCTGCTGATAAGTCAGGAAGCGCTGAGGTTGAGGGGTTAATGAGCCTTCAGCAACCATTAAAGCGTTGCTAGAGGAAGACTCATAGATCTGCTTGTTTGGTGGCCCTTCTTACTCTCCATCTCTAGACAGTATCCATCAAGGATGCCATAGAGCTCAGTCATGGAAAAAGTGTTCAAGTTTTCTGTTCTCTTGATAGAGACACAGTAGAATGTCCATTCATTTGGAAGAGCACTCACGAACTTTCTGGTGAGATCTCTAAGTTCAGGAGTGATCTTTACAGACTGAAGGGAAGAGATAAGATCCATGTACCTGAAGTACTGCTGGCTGAGGGTCTCTCCAGTAATATGAGTGAAGTTCTCGAACTACTGCTTCAGTGAGTCCTTCTTTGAGTTGTTGGAGCAAGAATACATCTGGGCAAGTGCATCAAAGAACTCTTTGGTAGTCTTGCAATGCTCGAACCCCACCATAATAGAGTTCGGTATTGCAGTCATGAGAATAGTCATAGCATTGCTATCGATGTCCATCTTCTTTCTGTCTTCATCAGAATAGTCCTCGACAGCCTTTTCTATCATGGCACCGTTTCCACCAGGTGAAGCCACCTTTGGCTTGTACGATCCATTGACAATAGAGTTCCACATTTTGTTGTCTTGGTATCTAATGAAGCCTTCCATTCTTCTACTCCAAGACCTGAAGTTTTCAGGGGTGATTGTTGTTTTGGTCATCATCCCCATCTCTACTTCAGATTTGTTTAGGGCCATTTGAGTGAGTGGGTGGTAGGGAGGAGTGAAAACAGGTTGATTTGGATGGTTAGATCACGCAATCAAGAGCCTGAGAAGCTCTGATACCAATTGCAGGATCGGTGTTTGTCACTTAAACACAAAGGTTTTCTCTCAAACTCACCTAGAATCACACTCGGGTAAGAATCAATAAGATTTTATCATATATGAAAGGTAACTAAGAACATAGAAAGATAATTTTCAAGATACTTTTATATATTGATTCTCAACTCAAGATACAAAGACTCTTACAAGCAGATGATTGTCTTTATGAGTTACAAGGAGAACCTATATATAATACTATCTACAGCCGGATATACTTTGATACCAGCTGGGATCCTTTAGCTAAAGCCTATAGTACAATACTATAGTTAAGGTATCTTAAATAAAGTCTTATCTGAGATTTGGTAGTCAGGACATGTCCCTGACTTACCTTTTGTCACTAACTAAAGATGGCAACTATACTATCATGAAAAGGTAAATAGTGGAATAAAGTATGGTCAACAACATGGTTCTTTAGGAAGAAGCCATGCTGTATCAGAAGTCTGCAGCGGAGTGTCAGAGACCATACTTGTGTCCACTGGTTATAGCAGTGTCTTCCGAAGGTTAAATGGCTTCGGAAGAGTAAGTACTTCCGAAGCCACTTTATACTTCGGAAGAGGCTGCTTCTTCCAAGACTTTGAGACTTCTTCTGTTCATCATACTTCAGAAGTGGTCTTTACTTTATTCTTCTAAGTCTTGAACTTCAGAAGTATGCATTTGTCTTCGGAAGTAGAGTTCTGTCTTCGGAAGTTGGACTTTTCCTTTGTCTTCGGATGAACTCTACAACCTTCAGAAGTTCCATGACAAGCTTCGGAAGCCATTGCATGCAGCACCAAAATAACTTAAGTGATCTAGTTTTGGTTGCATTAGCCTTCTTCTTGATCCAACATCATTGTATGCTGGAGGACATGAATTATACCCAATCCCTGACATGTCTTTTGGATCCTTTCGTGAATCCAGCATCTCTTGCAGCTTGACTGAAGACATTTGAAGCTTTTCAAGTTTCACTTCAGTCCTAGATTGTTGAGCTTTAGCTTGAGCTAACTTTTCAGTAAGTAGCTCATTTTCAGCTGCAAGATTGTATTTCTCACCATGTAATTTTTCTATGTCAGAAATGAGAGATTTGATTTTGGTTTCAAAACTTTTTAGTTCTCTCTTCATCATTTCTGACTTTACTTTTTCTTCTTTAATTTTATCTGCCAGTTTATTGTTGTGTTCTCTATACTCTTGTAATTCATTTATGTATTTTTCACTACAAAGGTTAGTTTTTACCTCAGTAAGCATTGAAGATGGTCCATCATTGATGTGAGCCATAAGAGCATGATTCTGGAATTGAGGCTTGACTTCCTCAGCATACATACTCCAGTCACATATCCCATCTTGTTTAATTACAAGGGCACTGGCAGAAGGCTAACTGCTTGCATGAGCTTGATTTGTCAGCTGTGGTTGATTCTAGTATGTTTGTTGATGATGAGAATGATGATACTGTTGTTGTTGATTGTTGGAGTGATAGCTTGAATTGGGCTGTGATGATGATTGGCCTGGAGAGTTCCTTGGATAGTTGTTTCTTTTGGGAGCATTGCACTCTCTTAAGAAATGGTCAGTCATGCCACAGTTGAAGCATTTCACCTTGGATTTATCATATCCAAGTTTTGTGTTCTCATTCAGGCTCAGCTTTCTTCCTTTTCAGAAGAATTTCTTTGCTCTCATGGTAATCATTACCATTTACCACTGTAGATCCATCTCCTCAACATCATCAGGATCCATTTCTTCCAAATCTTCCTGAATTAGGTGGGCAGAAGTGAGTCTTCCTCCCAGATATGCTTCAAAGCTTGCAACAAAGGCATTGTAAGTTGCCTTTTTCTCTTCTGATTTTAAGTCTTCTGGAGAGGTTTGAGGAGCAGTAGAGACTTTAAGTGCTTAAGCTGAAGTTGATGGATGATTAAATGGTGGAGTTACAATGAACCCAGTATTGTTCATTTGATCTCTTGATGAGATGAAATCATCTTCCTCAGTGATGAAAGCATTTTCAACAAAAATAGATTCTGAAGGAAATTTGTAGGCCTCAATCACTCTTGGTCCACTCAGGTTTCTGCTTCATTCATCAAGTTCTAAAGCTTCAATTTTTGCTATCATAATGTCTAGAGTGGTACTCTCAAGATCAAGAGTATTTTTCAGCATTGTGACATTCTGCTTCCAGCTTTCAGGGAGACTATGAAGCATTTTCTTGTTAAGTTCTTTAATATTGTAATAAACACCCATAATTTCCAAGTCATTTACCAACTGTACAAATCTGTGTAGTTGTTTTGATATGGATTCTCCTTTGGTGTGATGAAAGGTTTCATACTGATTGACCAGCTTGTCTTTGTTAATTTCAGCAACCTCACTGCTTCCTTCACACATAATTTTGAGTGCATCCCAAACAGCTTTAGCAGTTCCATACTTTTCCAATCTTTTCAGCACATCCATCTTGAGTGCTTGAGTCAAAATTGAGTATGCTTTGAGATCAATTTTGATTTTCTTATAGTCATCTTCATCTAGAGTTAAGTCTTCAATTGGTATTCTAGCAGTCTTGTAAAGTGCAGCTTGAGCTGTTGATAGAGTAACAGGAATATGTGGACCCTTACATATTGAAATCCAAAAATCAGGATCTACACCTGTAATATAATTTCTAAACCTTATTCTCCACTGTTTAAACTCAGATTTGTGTTTAAGCATGAAAGGTTTAGGTGTATGACCAAGTTCAGAGTAACTGTTAGAATCCATGTTGATTTGTGTGAGTATAGATTTAGTTGATTTTAATATTGATTATGTTTGATGAGTCCAACTTGTTCAAGCAGTTCTTTCGAGGTTCAGAATGAGTTCTGTAATGATTTTCTTGCTGTTTGACAGGAGTATTCTTGTTGTTACTAAGTAGAGATGATGATATCCACTACTAGTAACTTGATTACCAGATCAATCGAATTCTATTCAGTCTGTTCGCAGATTTGAAAGAGAATCGAGAGCCAAAGCTCTGATACCAATTGACTGGGGTTGAGTAAGAGTGATATTCTTACTGTGAATCGAATATGATAATCAAGTCAATGATTGAGTGGCGGAAACAAACAATCAAAGAACATTCAAATCAAGAAAAATACTAATAAATGTTGTTTGTATTGATATATGAAAGTTGATAAATTACAGAGAATAATTACAACAAAAATTCTCTATCTATGAGCCGTCACCTCAGTACGAGGTTAACTATTCTATTTATAGGCAGACAAGATGCCTTTACAAAATGACTAAACTACCCCTGACCTGTCACACCCTCAAAATCCACGTGCGGAGTTTTACCGCGAGGCGTGTGAACAAACCAGGATCACAGTCAATAGTTACACAGAACGACTCTATATGCCATAATTAAAATAAAATCAACCAAAGTATAAACTTTAAACTGTGCGGAAGCATTTTGTAAAACAACCCAAAGAAATAAAAATATGTATACTATGGCAAAACATGCGCCAACCCAAAAGAGTAAACATTAACCATTAAAACAATAAAGATGTCTTGAAGACCGAGTCTTAAAATGCAAGTGAAACCATGTAGTGCTCCTAATGGCAAGCAAGCTAATGACCTGAGAATAGCATACTAAAATGTCAACACAATGGTTGGTGAGTTCAAGAGTGATATTCAAACATAAGCAGTTTAATAGTAGAGATATAAAAGTAGTGCATTGTAATAGATAGCTAGTCCATTAACAATAAATATTAACTCATAGTGATTTCGCAATTGAAGCAGACTGTGTTACGTTGTTGCCTCCTTTCACGACTTAACAGGTCGTGACAATGTTCAATAGGATAAATTGCACCGGTTGACCTCGAGTCACACAGGTGGGGCTCGTCGGACCCAGTAGTACTACCCAAATTTCCCCGCTATTCAATATTAACAATTCGAAAGTGTGAGGACTTTTCCATGATATCAACACTATATTAATATTATACACAACTTGAATATATAAAGCGTTTGTGATTTACCAGTATGCTATCTCCCCCAAAAGAGATTAAATAAAGAGTGGGGCATTAACTCACCTAATATGCGTGATAGACACTTAGAGTTTTACTTGACAGACAGAATGGAGAGACAACCTTCAGAGGTTACCTAGATCATATAAGTACGTGAATACGTGTAAATAGAGAACATGTGAATCCCTAAGTACACTACAACCAAGGACTCAAGGTTTCAGAAAACAGACATGTTTGACCCAGTTGACCCGTTTGACCCGTTGGTGACTTTATGTGTTGTAAACCATTCAAGCAATCAACACATATATCATACGTGGTTAACATTCAAATGGATCATATGTATGCTATATTATCCAGGTGTATCACTTAGATCATCATACAACCAAGTATCATACAAGTCATGCGAATCTAGAACATTAACATATCCACTAGTTATAACACAACTATATGCCACACAAAGATCAAATCACGCACCACATGCCATGTGAAGCCACTCACGACTTCACATCCTAAACCCTGCCAATCCTACTAAGTAGGGGCCTCAGATTCTCACGCGTGTATGATGATCACATTCACATTCATTAACCATGTTCATTGCATTCAACATACACCACAACAATCAGTTCCAGTCCCCAAACATGGTGTCTTAGCTACTAACCAACATCAACATCATATATGCTCATCAAAGTCCAAACATCACCCATGATTATCCAAGCATCCCATACAACTAATTTAATATGTTCTATCACATTAGAATTTACCCATGAACATACTAACATGCTCCTAGCATCCCAAACATGTTCCAACTATCATCCTTCAAACTTTGTGCAAATAAAGTTTCCCTTTTGGGAAAGTACATTCCAACATCTATCAACACTCAATGTATTCATGAATTCATTACAATTATACCATCTCAAGCTCATAACAACATCTAGACATGATCAACAATGCCTAATCATCATAATCTAACAATCATCATGAGCAAAAGTTTCCACTTTTGGCAAGATATGAACAACAACATTCATTCTAAGATTTCTAGCATTCATATCAACAATCTAGCATCTAATTATCATCAGGAATACATCAAAAACATCAATCCATCACTAGATCATCATGTCATGAAAATAAAGTTACTATTATTAGTAACCTATGAACACCAACTTAAATTCATCAATTTCTTGCAAAATCAATGTATCCTAACATTCATACAACCTACTAATCATCATACATTCATCAAACAATCATCCATCATGCATAATCTCATAAATTTTCGAATTAAGGTTTGCTTAAAATCAAAGTTCATGATCAATCCACTAAAAACATACAATTCATACATAATCAACGTTAAACAACATGTATTCAACCCAACTAACATATTAACATCATCAATTTCGACTCCGTGAACACCCATTCACGAATTTAGGTTCGGCCATAACAATAATTCCATAAAAACTTGAAAAATCTAACCTTTAAACGTGTGTTAACTTGCAATTGAGGATTCCAACGTGTTCTATTACTTGAAATCGAACAAAATCGAGGCTTGGAGGCTTGTTCTAGGTTGAAATCGCAATGGAGGGGGTGTGAAAGGTGTTTGCGGCCGATTTGGGGTGAGAATTAGGGTTTTTGTGTTTTAATTAAGTTAATTTACATAATTACCATTTAAACCCTTGTGTTTTGTATTTTATAAAAATTTAAGCTTTTAAACCCTTGTATAGTGTTTTTAACTTAATAATATAAAGATATAAACTAATGATAATCATTATATATTTTATCTTTATAAAAACACAAGACATACGAATAAATAGGCACGTTTCCGCGTTACGCGATTAATTTCCTAATTAACATTTAAAACATGCAAACACATAAACATAATACCATAATCACATAATCAACAAGATTATAAATAATGTAACATTATTAATTATTATTAGGTCACCAACGTTAAACGACAACTAGTGTGTGTTTACGACACGTGTATGCAAGACTTAACGGAACTAACAGAGTTTGATAACGGAAATTTACCGGATGTCACATGACCTATTACATCAGAAACTAGTCTAAGTCTTGATCAGCATCTGCTTGTTCATCCGCATTGACATATGCGGATGAGATAATCTTGCTCAGCATTTCCACTTGATCATTCGCATTATTAAGTTGGTCATCCGCATTGGTTAATGCGGATGAACAAATACTTGTGCGCATTTGGTTGGTCATCCGCATTTGTCAATGCGGATGAGCAAAGTCTTGTCCGCATCTTCTTTTGTTCTTCCGCATTAGTCAATGCGGAAGAGTGACTTGTTTTTCAGCATTAGTATTATGTCTTCCGCATTAGTCAATGTGTGATAGAGTAAACACTTGTCCGCATCAGAGTTATGTCTTCCGCATTAACTAATGCGGAAGATAACACTTGTTGTTTTCCTTGCAGATCTTCATCAGCATTTGTTCTTGGACTTGTGGGATTCCAGCTGAGCAAATATCAATTCACCCATTGAGTTGGCATGTATGATCCTTTCAGGGTGCAACATTTATTTATGAGATTTAAATATTGGGTTGGCCCGTATTTTGCCAAATTTTGCATTTATATACTTTGGGTTTGTGTTATTTACAAAACGTGTTCGCATAGTTTTAAAGTTTGAACTATGATTGGTTTTATTTTAAATGTGACATATAATACCATTCTGAGTAACTAATGACTGTGATCCTAGTTTATTCACACGTCTTGCGGTAAAACTCCGCACGTGAATTTTGAGTGTGTGACAATTTTAGTGAAAATGAAAATGTTTGGACACATAAAAGCATTTTATGTGAAAATGTTTGATTAGATAGTTTAATGAAAACGTTTGGACACACAAAAGCATTTTAAAATAATACAATATTATCACATGTGTTAACTATAATATACATATGTGTGCATTCACATATATTTAAATATGTAATTTTCGTCAAATAATTGTTACACATGTATACCTATTACACATGAGTACATGTGTACGTCTGTTAAAATATCGTATATAAAATACTACTGAGCATGTTTACATGTGTTAAAGTACTACTTACAATCATATTTAGATTAAAAAAGAATTTATAATGAAATAGAAATATTAATAAATATTGGTAAATATTATCATATGTAACTTGTAAATCCATTTAAAAAAAATATTTACACATGTGTAAACATAAATACACTCATATGTAAATCCACACATATTTTAGAAAGTTTTTTGCTTACGGGACGTATGGGTCAATGTTTTAATTAGTAAATGGTTAACTTATATATGTGATATTCTAAAATAATTAAAATATTCACATTTAAAACTTTAGTTTTTGTTGAAAAACTTATAATGTGGAAATATATAATTTTCACAAAATAAATTTAACACATGCATATGCTACACGTTACACGTGTTAAAAAGTTTCATAAGTATAAAAATGTCATCAAATAACATCAACCATCATATTATAAAGTAGTAATTGGCAAAATACGTTCCATAAGCAGGTTCCATAAATAGGTTTACATCATCCTCAAATCATGATTACCATGTGTGACATAACCATCGCTTTGAATATTAACCCAACTACATTATTTCTATAAACATTTGTCCTAATTTGGTGGGGATCTCATCAATATTAGAATAGAACAACAATTAAAATCCTAATCGTTTATGGCCTTAGTTTGTTTTGGTTGGAAATAATGAACCGCGATGTGAAACTGGTGTGGAGATATCCGGTTCCTTAGTGGTAACCACTTATTCGTTCTTCTACTCCATTCAATTTCCAACTTTTCTTTCTTTTCACCGTGCGAACTCAGTTTAATCATTTGTTTCGGTTTACACATGTGTAAACTTGTAAACTTAGTTTACACATATGAAAAACTTACTTTACACATGTTTATATCCAAAAAAACTTTGTAAAAAGAACTAAAAAAATAATAAATAAGAATATTTCAAATAAGAATGTATGCACACGTGTAAACTGAGTTTACACATATGTAAACTCATTATACACATACGTAATAAACTAAATACATACTTTAAAATCATGTGGATTATACATCTGTGAACATAACAACGTACACTTAACCTTTTCTTCAAATACATAAAATGATTAAAAATTACAAACACAAGTGTAAAGATCTACACAGATCATAGTTTATATAAAGTCATATAGTTTAAAGATTTTTTATCACTATTCTATACATAGGAAAGTGTTCATAAGAAAGTCATATAGTTATGTGAAAGTCAGAAAAACCATTTAAACCGGTCATATAGTTTATAAATTTTTTATCACTACTCTATATATATTGCATGTGTGTCTGTAAATAAGATGTATGGATCAAATGAAAATCATAACAATTTTTATAACTGCTCTATCAATATGTGTATGTGTGTGTAAATAAGATTTATGGATCAAATGAAAACCGTAACATAGTTTTACAAATATGGTCACACATATGTTGCGTATACATAACATATCATTCTCGTATTTGTGTTTAACATATATGTAATAGATACTTACATATCATCTCAATATTTAAAAGAATAAAAATATTATAATTAAATCATTGATTTCTGTGATGTTCTTTGATTTTTGCATAACTATTGGTATACCTATAAACTCTTCCCTATATGTGCGTATACTTATTTATGCAAAATAAAAAACACATTATGTTTTTATACGAATTTATAATTAAAAAATAATGAAAGATGAAGCCTAAGTACTAAATTAACCGGTAAATGAGAGTTTAAAGTATACCAATAATGTGTTGTTTTTATTATAAATTAGCTCATTTTTGTAACAACGATTTTTTTATTAAAAAAATATTGCAATACTATGCTCAAAGTAAAAAGGATAATACGCTTGATTTTATAGTGAGATTAATTTAAAAATATATTGTCTAAAAAAGTTACAAACATTTAAATAAGTTAAGGAATTTTAAAAAATCAACAAATGAGTTTTTCCCATATTACCTTTGCGATCATTTTATGTCTAAAAATTGATCTCAACCGTTTATTCATATAATAAATGGTTAAGATCATTAAGCCTTTTAGACAAATACATGTTTTTATTTTAAGCACCCCGGAGCATTGGTGTAGTTATTTTAGGGTACTGAGTAACAGTATTTGAGCTTTCCTTTCACGTTATTCAACACAAATCATTCTAATCATAGAGATGACTGATCTCTCACCAAACTTTATAAGTGGAGTGTTTATGGATTGGTTTGATATTATGAAACCATCTAAACAAATTATCGGTTCACTACAACAATATTACCCTATCGTAACTAGACCTATGGCGACGACAGTGTGTCCTCGCTATAGGTCACCCTATCGCGACGACATGTCGTCGCTATAGGGTTGATTTGGGTTTTTGCTACCAAAACTCTATCGCGACGACATGCCGTCGCCTTAGGTTCCACCTATCACGACAACTCAAAAGCCGTCGCCTCATTTTGTCGCCATAGGTAATTTTATCTGAAGAAGCTATTCTTGGAGGGTCTGTATATATGAGATGGATGTATCCTTTTGAAAGATACATGAAAAAGTTGAAAACTTATGTTCGAAACAAAGCTAAGCCTGAAGGATCTATAGCAGAAGGTTATGTTGCAGATGAAGCATTGACATTCTGCTCTATGTATTTGGAGGGTATTCAAACCAAATTTAACCATCTTGATAAAATGAAGATCCTGGCATTCCAAAGAGAAAGTTCTATGTTTTTTCATCACAGTGTCAACCAATTTCAAAGAAGAAAACCATTTCCCTTAGTGAAAATTCTAAGAAGTCATTTCAATGGTTTGTGCTGAACAATTGTGAAGAAGTTAAAGTCTATATGTCGTAAGTTTTTTGGTTTAAATTATTCTTATTAGTTTCACTTTAGCTAAAATGATAAACTAATATACATAATTATTTTTCTCACACAGTGAATTTGAACTTGAATTCACTGGAAGCGATGTAAAAAATGAATTTTCTTTGTGGCCTAATAATAAGTTCAATACGTCTCCTGACAAAGAACTCAAGGCATTGGCACATGGCCCCGTGTGCACATATTCTTACACAGCTTCTATTGTCAATGGTGTTAGATTTGTGGTAAATAGCCGTGATATTAGACGCACTACACAAAACAGCGGTATTGTTACAATAGGAGAAGATGGTATACTATTTTATGGTCAGCTAGAAGACATCTACGAGTTGAACTATATAAATGGTTACAATTTTGTACTATTTCATTGTAAATGGTTTGACACATCACGAAAGGGATCTGTAATTAGAAAGAATAACATTGTTGTTATCGATGTCAGCCGTGAATGGTTTCGTGATCAGCCTTTCATTTTAGCAACACAAGCTCAATAAGTGTTTTATCTTGAAGATCCTTCTAAGCCACCAGAAATTGGAGGGTTGTGGAGGATGTTCATCATCGAAAGCTTTGGGATCATCCTAGTATTAGTGTTGCTAATGAGATAGATATATTGCACGACAGTGAGTCATCTGATTATAACTTAGTAGTCGATAGAAATTTTGAAATTGGTGAATCAAGTGCATGAGTTATTAACGATGAGAGATGCACATGATAATTGTGATTTAGTCGTAGACTTAAGTTGGTTTCCTGTTGCTCCACTTGTTCATGATGAAGATTTTATAAATGATGAAGAAAAAGAAGAAGATGCATATCTCTTAGATGATGAAGATTATATTAATGATGATGAAGAAGATGAAGATGCATTAGATATTAATGATAGTATGGACGAGAGCAATGATAATCTTGTAAACGAAGATGAAAATCTTTATAGTGATAACTCAGATTGATCGTTTGTATTAAGAACACTTTATTTTATTTCTTATAAAAATATCACATTTTATTCTATTTCTTATTAAAGTGACATGATTTTATTGCAGGTTATGTCTTCAACCATAGCAGGATCACATGATGGTGACGGTGGGGGTAGGGATCCCCACGGACATGGTTATACTCTTCATTCCGGTTGTCAATCATGTAACTTAATGTTTTAAATTTTAAATACATTTTAAATGTTACTAACCTTTTGATTTTTTATATTAATATAGCGTCAGCTAAGAAAAGACGATCAAAGGAGGAATTTAAATTTATATGAGAAACGGGCTACAAACAACAACCAACCACTGCTCGTGGAATTTGATCATACTGGAAAACATTTAAAGCTGTGGGAGAAAATAGTCAATTATTTGTTAGAACATTATTCAATCATGTTGCAACTGCTCCTTTTCATTATCCCACTTAGGAAAATGTCTCTTTTAAGATATCATTGTTTAATTTTCTGGAGGTGAGTATTATGTAGTCTTTTATTTGTAATTTAGTAATCATAACTTTTATATGTTTCTAACTATTCTGTTTTGTAGGAATATTTTAATTTAGAAGCTTAACGTGGTTCAGACCATTGGCATGGATCCAACTTGGTATCCATATGGATTGTCAGCGAGCATTTCGAGATAGAAAATATAATATAAAACAACATTTCTTAAATCATGGAGCCTATGATAATATTGAGCACGCTTTAAATAATCCACCTGAAGGTCAAATTCAGGAGGCATGGGAGCGGGTGGTTGAGTTTTTCTCAAGTGAAGAACATAAACGCCTTTCTGAAAAAGGCGTAGAGAATAGGGCAAAACAACTCTTCCAAGTCTGCATTTTAGTCGATCATATGCTCAAAGACGATATCTTCAGGTAAGAAAACATATTTTATTTAATTATGTATTATTAATTCTTTTCTGCTATTATGAATATTGTTTTTAATAGGAGCAACAAACCGGGACCCCAAGTTACATCGAAACGTGGAGGAGGTCGCATTACAGAGAAGTGTCAGGATGGGTCAACCAAAGGACAGAAGAAGATTGTGTAAGCTTAATATGTTAAAAATGTTATTATCATATGTTCATATGTATTTAATATATTGTGTTTGGTGATCTTGATCCAATATAGTCTATATGCTATACATATTTGAGAACTGTTTGGTTTTGATAAGTTGTGTTTATATCTTGAAAGTTGGGAATTTTATGTTATATTTAGTTATGATTTAGCATGGTTTTTTTTCATTTTGTTACAGTTATGCTGTCGAAATTTCATAAAAATCTTAATACCTTTTCATTTTGATTTTTTAAAATTGCAGGCAAAAATTGAAAATCAATACGCCCAAATGCAAATGGAGGCGGGAGAGTTGCCCGTTAATAAAATGCAATGTTTAGAGCTTGTATTAGGAGAAAGGCGTGGTCATACGAGAGGTGTTGAACGAAAAGTAAAAAATTTCTCTCGTTATGAACAATCAAGCGGGTCATCATCACATCCGAATGAAGAAATGGAAGCAAGAAAGCAAAAAATGCGAGAAATGCAAAAAAGGATGAATGAATTTGAAAGAAGAAAACATAATCCCAATAACGACGAGATGATGAAGATGACGACAATTAGGAAGTTAATTTTTTGGGTTGTAAAAATTTAAGATATGTTTAGTTTGGTACTTTTGTCTTGTTTGGTATGTACTTAATTAGAATTGTTTGATCTACGTTTAAGTATTGGTAATATTTAGGTTTCATTTCTGCGTATCTGATTTGGGTAAATTATTTAGCTAAAAACCTGGAAAAAAATCAAAATTTAAAAAATAAATTATTTAACCTGGAACCCTATGGTGACAACCTGTCGTCGTCGCCATAGGTAAAATTAGAAAATAATTTTATTAATTTAATATATTTTCCATTTTTATTATTTATTATATTAAAATACCTATGGCGATGATATGTCGTCTCCATTGGGTCCCCAGCTTAGAAATTTTATTTTAAATTTTGAATTAAAAAAATTGGAAAAAAAATTAATAGCGACGTGTCTATCGTGACGACATGTCGTCGCGATAGGTGGCAATGGCAACAAAGTCTACGCCAACGACTTTTTTTAACCTATTGCGATGAACTACGGCTACTACCCCTATAGTGACGACATGTCGTCGCGATAGGCTAAGGCGATGACAAAGGGCACCTATGGCGACGACATCTGTCGTCGCGATTGGACAAAAATCTTGTAGTGGTTTGATTAGGTAATAGGTTTTTGAAAAAGTCTTAGTGGTTGGTTTAGAAACTAAAATGTATAGAACGGTTTGGTACACAATTTATGCTCTAAACCCTTTGGGAAAACTATACCGATCGTATAATTTCGGGCTCTTTGATTTTTTATATTTAATTTGAGTTTCTAATTATTTTAAGTTATATCATACACATGATTGGATTTATTTAACGATACAAATATACAATACATGGAGTTGGTTATTTTAGGTTTTGGTTTTAATCATTGGAACAATATATTTCTATAGTTTAATCATATTTTGTGCATTTTTATTATGAAAACCTAATAGGCTCAAACCGTAAACCAAAACTATTGTCATGGTAACATAGTGATTTGGTTTACTTTTTTTAGATAAAGATGTAAAGCTTTACTTAAGAGGATATGTGTTTCTAATCGGACTCATTCATTTGTTTTGCAATCGGGATCACACCCTCATTTCCTTAGGAGGAAACTCATAACTGAAAATTTTTATTTGGCTCAACCTATAATATTTTTACATAGAGCAAAACTCAAAACCTAAAAACTTTATTTTTAAATTTTCTTTAGTACTTTATCTTAATACTTGATTCATTTTTAAGTTTCAACAATTTCATATCGGTTTACAAGGCTCAATTTTTTTTACTAAGGGGTTGTTTGGCAGCCTCTTAATCAGTCTCTTAATGGTTCAGATATCTGAATGGTTCAGCATTTAATGATTCAGACTGTTTGTTTTACCAACACATGTCTGAATGGTTAAGACATTTATCTCTGAATGGTTAAGCATTATACTGATGCCGAATGGTTAAGAGGTCTAATGCTGAATGGTTAAGACATATTATCTGAATTGGTCAGATATTTTTTTTGAATAATTAAATGATATACTAGCTCTTAATGGTTCAGACCTCTTAATGGTTCAGCACTTAATGATTCAGACCTCTTAATGGTTCAGCATTTAATCATTCAGAAGTTGCCAAATAGCCGTTAAGATAACTTGACCTAAAACCATCACATTAAACCGTCAACACCCCTATCTAAGATCGTGAACACCCATGTCCAATTTCACTTACAGAAGATGTTGTATTACTTAGGATCCCGACCCTCGCAATATGATCCTAAGAACTCGATTTGATTTGATCTTTCTTTGGCATGGACACGTGAATTAAAAGATTAAAAGGATAAAGGTGAAAACAACAAACCATATACTAACGAACTAATAACTTTCAATGAATCATTAAATTCAATAGTTCAACGTCAATTCTTAATAGCCTAAAAAAACACTATATCATGTTTTGATATTCAGTCTAGTGAATGTTTAGTTTATTCTCTGTGGGCAATGAAATAATGCAACACGAGTAAAAGAGAACGTGGTATGTAACACCTTTTTGAGGTATTTTTTTCTTTGGACGGCAAATATGCGATACTGTTTCGGAAGATAAATGTTATCTTAATCGGGCTCATTTATGCGTTTCCCAACCCAGACCGCACCTCTAACCCCCTCCGGAGAAAATTCATTGCTAAAAAACCCCGCAGCTCAACTCTAAGTATTTTGCTCAAAGTGAGAATTAAACTCATAATCTTTTAATATTATATGTTATGGGTATCTTGTCTAACTAGTTGTATTAAATATCATTGGTTTTTTTAAGTATTTGCAATCAACATTATCATTAATTGTTCTACTTTAAGGAGCCGTATATAGCGTGTACAAGCTATTTACCAAAACAAAGTACCATCATTTTCAATATTATCCAAAACTAGTTTCAAGCTAATCTAGACATAACAGCAATAGACTATCAACACCAACCTTTTATGTCTATCCAAAGTTCCAAACTACATGTGCATGCATATACCATAAAGATTAATCATTCATACGTATTCTAGTCGATCTACGATTACACCTTTTCTACCATTGTCTACCTGTTTTGTTAGGCCAAAATTATAGGCTTCACTGGTCTAGGAATCTTGTTAGGGTTGTCCAAATCACTCGTCAATCGTTCGGAAAATGATCGTTTCATTTATAGTTCGGTTGTAAATGAGCCGATCGACTCGGTTCAGTTTGTAAATGAATCAAACACGATCAAAAGTCCGCTCGATTAGATTTGGCTCGATTTATCTTTTTATTTGATTTTATATATGCATGGATATACAAATATATATATATATTAATATTTATAATTTTGTACATATCACTCTATTGTATTTTGCCTAATATATACAAGTATACAATTTATATTTGTACATACTAGATTCTAGACCAATCAACCAAATAAATTATTAATACAATATCTGAAAGTTAAACCCTAAACGACTAAATAGTAGTCTTTGACCTAAATTGTCCAATATAAAAATGAGTATGTTATGAAACATGTTCTTAAAACATAAAACTTATGATCCAACATACTCATTGTTTCTATTTGTAAAATTAAACCAGTGGCATATTTGACTGTAGAGCAGTCAAAATGTGGATTGTGTCGCTCACTCGAAGCTTGCTTGGAAGATTATGCTTAAAAAATGGTCGCTTATTTTTTTTGTTTGATTGTAAACGAGATAATTGACTTGGTTTAGTTTGTAAACGAGTCAAGCACGAGTAAAGATCCGTTCAATTCGACTCAGCTCGTAAACAACCTAACATGCAGTGGTATTAATCAACAATGGATACCAACATGAAATGTGATTGTATCATTGGCAAACGTCGACTTGTGGTATGCGCTTCATCCGAACTCCCTACATTTATATATATTTATTGTAATCGAGAGCAACATCTAATAAATTCTTACAACGACCCCATAAAAATGTTTTCTAAGAGCATTCACAGTGGAATTTTTAAAACTATTTGAATGTGTTGGTATATTATATGGAATGCTTTTGAGTGGTTGTGAGTGAAAAAGAGAAAAAATGTTATTGTGGATTGGTATATTTGAAGAATTACTGTTTAGTATGGTTGTGAGTGGAGGAAAAAATAAAAAGTAATGATAAGGGTATGAAAATATTATTTAATTGAAAAGGAGAAAGAAAATATAGTGATTATTAGTGTAATTATATGAATAAAAATAAAAAATCTACATGCTCTAACAACAACAAACAATTATAAACTTTTGAGTGTCACAAATATGAATTAATAGTTATAAAGTTAATCTTCTTACTCTAATAAAAAGATAATTAAAAGGGATATGAGCAAAACTACATTCCTTCTCACCAAATTTTTCCAACTTCTATCTCATAATAAATAATCATATTAATTACTAATAATATTATTTAATTTTTTAGATTAAATAATAACTTAAGAAAGATATTTTTTATTATTGTTATTTCTAATGAAATAATATTTTTAAAATAAGAATAATTTGAAAAACATCAAGCATTTATAAAATACAAAATATGTTAAATTGATGGTTATAAAAAGTAAATTTTTATAACAAAGAATAATTAAAATTGAGATTTATAATAAAAAAAATAATTTTGAAACAAATTTTCATTTTATTTATAATAAAGATTATTTCAACCATGTCTTATCTTAAAATATTAAATTTTAATTAATAATTTTTTTAATATATATCATACTTTTTATTCAACATAGGTTTACTAATGCTACTTAACTTATTATAAATATAAGTTTATTATAGATACTTAAAAAATTTATTATATATTATAAAATTTTCAATTTTTTATGTAAGCTTGTTATAAATTAATTAATGAATTAGACCATTACTCATTAGCCTTTCTAAGTTATAAACTCAATTTAAATAATCTAACCCATCAAAGTTTTACTGAACAACTCTACCTAAAGCCAACTTTAAATACCCAATTCTATTACATTGATTCGATATCCATTAATGATTTATACCGTTACTCATTAGCCTTTCTAGTTACAAACACAATTTGAAAAATCTAACCCATCAAATATTTACTAAATACACCTTTACCTAAAGCCCAACTGTTAACACGCATTTCTATTACACCGATCCAAATACCCATTAACCCTTATTTTATTTTCTAATCATTAATAAAATTTTGATCAGGATGAAACATGTAGACGGAAGAGACTACTATGAATTTAGGTTTGTATATTAAATTTTGTTGATTGAAATGAGTTTCTTTTTATAATTTTAGGAATATGAAAACCGACAATGTATAATTGTATATTGCTTTGCGCTGCTACTTATTAAATAAATTTGAAGTACTTTTATTATGTATTTATACATTCAACTTAGTATTGTCTTTTTGTTGTGGGGTGTGGCTCAACCCCGACCTGGATTTTAAAAGTATCATTGCTATTTAACTCTCACCTAAAGTTGGCAAAATACTCAGAGTTGATCCAAATGATTTTTTAGCAATGGCTTCTCTCGTGAGAGGGTTACGGGGCAGTCCCGGCTGGAAAACGGATAGGTGGGACCGATTAAAATAACACCTATCCTTCGAAACAGGGTCGCACATTTTTCGTGCAAAAAAACACCTAAATTTGGCATGAACTCTTGAATTTTCTAACAAGTATATTTGTATATGATATGGAAATAACTAGAAATATAAAAGACGCATATATTCACAGTCTTTATGCAGTAGTAACGAGATTAACTGCAGGCCAATTGAATATCAAAGAAAGTGCTTCAATACGATCGCATGATCATCACGGTCCAACCCGTTGCAAATCATATATATGAAAATTAATCAACCAGAAATCATATCCCATGTTGGTGATCAAAACTGTCTAATGTAAATACCTGTGCAGGTTTGGTTTATGCTATTCTTCACCAAACATAAACTGTCAGCCAAACGTAAAATCTGGTTTTATAAGACCATAAAGTGAACCGTGTAAATTCTAAACCATCTGAACAGACCTGTTAGGCTTGGTTTGAACAGTTTGGTTGATTTACACCTACAATAAATGCTCTTGTGCTGTTAGCATGATGGTAAGTTGCTATGAGTTCAAACTTTAAACATCTTGAATTAAATGTTCTGACATGTATGAAACTGCTAACAGTTAAGACTACACATTCTTACACAACTAATTTTTTTTACCCAGCATCTACTTGATGTATTATATTGAACACCTGAATATGCTGATATCTCCATAAGTCAAATAGTTGTTTTAGGGTAATACGACTTGTAACTTCAACGAGAAACTATTTGTGAAAGTTGACTTCCGTGAACGTAAAACTATCTACGACCTGCTGAGACCCAACCGTAACTTGCTTATCTTCATGTTGGGAATTTCCTTTCCTAGTCTGAGGGTTATTTATTTTATTTTCTTTGACATTTATACTAGTTAATAGTTGGATTTGAAGTCTAGACTGATCAAGAACTACTAATGCAATACTAGTTTAGTAGTTTCTACAGACATGATATTATATGCATTGCTAATCTAATGAGAGAAAGTTATAGAAATTAATGATTTAATTTTAATGCATTTTCACAACAAAATAATAAATAAGAAAAGGCTTTATTCAGGTTCATTATACAACTAATATTATACATCAAAATAACTCTAAAGGTTAATAAGTAACTCTAAAAATTAATAAGTTCCAATTTATAATCACATACTTTAAGGATTGCCTTATAAATACTAAAGATCTTGGTCACGCTTAAAGATAATATGACAATAAAATTTAAAGATTCATAAAAGAAAACCTAATAACAGGTACTTTTATGACTCTCCAGTAAAGGTTTTCTATTCAAATCATCCTAAATAGTTCAAGGCATGATAATGTACCTCGTACATCTAAAAAGATATCAAACGAGCGTTAAATTAACATCTACATGTTATTATATATAGGAAAAAATGGCACATTAATCCAATCACATGAACAACAATCTCACAGTTTTAGTTTTTGTACTCTCCACCAAAGATGAAATTTTCATCATGATGTGCTAAAATTGGTTTCTCCTTCAGCAAAATTGAATTACCAGATTACTGTTCAAGCCATTTTTGAACTAAAACACACTGGGGATCACCTGATCGTTCTTCTGCCGTACCTTTTTGCAAGCACTCTGTATGGTATGCATGTCCACATGAAAGAATATCAACAGCAGGAAGAAGTGGAGGATTGATGTCATCATAATACTCATCATCATCATCATCATAATAATCATCATCCTCGTAATGAAAATCATCATTGTATTCAGAATCATCATCATCTTCTGTTGCACCCGAAAGATCTTTATTGCATAACATACATTCTGCCCTAATGGTCCATTTTCTGCATCATCACCTACAAAGTTAGAAAAAAATAGCTTCAGTCAGAATGAGCCCATACATGATGTACACATACAACATTTCCTATGCCATATCTTAAAGATTAATGCTTTTCTCCAAATACTAACAAGCAACAGCTATTATTGGATATTACACCATTTTCTAGTACCTTTAAAGTAATACTGAATGCTTCCAAAGTTTTAAGAAAAATACATGCCAAGAAAAGTTAATACAAATATCTTAGGACATACCTTCCCATCTGATATGATAAAATGGCTCACATACGAACGGTTCATACTGACTAGCCAAAGGATGGTTCTTCTTATCAAGTTCAGCCATGAATGCATTTAAAGGTTTTGTGGTTTCAATCTTTTTATTGGGTTGTGCAGAAGTATTTAAAATACCACTCTTCTGTATAGCAACTGAAGAATCTTTAAAACTGTCTCTTTTTGGGGTTTTCCTCTTTTGGGTGTTGTAGAGGCATTTTGATTTTCAGTTTTCTGAGCTTTACTCCTCAAATTATAACTTGGAGCCCCTTCAGCCAACTGAACTTTACTTCTTAAATTATAAACTGAAGAGACCTTCGAACCAAGACCTGGGCTTGCCATTTTCTGAAATTTCCTTTTCATGACAGGTATTTGATGAAGTTTGCTCATTTGTGACCAATTACTCTGCTGAGATTTATCTACTTGGTCTCCAACACCTGCAAGAGTTCTCAAATTACTAGAAGTCTAACTAAAATCCAGCTGCAATAATGAACAAGTTGGAATTTATATTCATAATAACTTCCATAGTTGAACTCCAAAGTCCAAAATCCCACCAACGGGTATAATTGCAATTGATAAATTCTTCTGCACTTACCTACTAGTTTGTCCCTGTTAGTGCTGTCTGCAGCTCCAAGTTTAGAAGAAGCCGCTGCAGATCTCTTCTTAGATTTATCCATCTCAGCAGTACGGAAGAACTACTCTTATGCATTTACAAGATAAATCAGATCTTAATGCAGTGCTTTCATTAAAATCAGCTTAATGGTAATTTTTAATACATGTGCTACACATGTTTTGACCTCAATCCTTTTAGAAAACAAAATAGGATCTTTTTTCACAGTATTTGATTCCACTTTAAATGCGCATATTAGATTCTTACTTTTTTTATAAAAGTGATGCTGGGATTCTGTTTTAATGACTGAATATTGTTTGGCACACCCAGAATCCATGGAACATATATCATGAATAACATAACCTCCATAAATGTTACAAACAGTCTTACTCACACTTGCATTAAGTAAAAGGACCAAGTGGCACCTTTCATATCGTCCCAAGTTAAGTAAAAGAACAAAGTGACAAAAGTTAGACCTTAATATTAGTTAATGAAAACATACTTGCCTTACTGGTTCTTAAATGAAATGGTGTAAACCACTGTATACAGTATCTACCATGATAACCAATCATACCCCCCCCCCCCAAAAAAAAGATCAATTATAAGCTAAATCCAAAACACTCATGAGTACAGAACAACTTGACATAGCTTAAAAGCATAATCAAATGAACCCTAATTTCTACTCCTGTTAATAAAACAAGAACAGTACACAAAAAGAAGATGAAATGTTTTCAAACCCTAGCTGGTATTCATTTCCTACATGGTACGGACATAATAACGAATCAAATCCATCAAAATCTGAATAAAACATTTCGCGTGATTAATTATCGTCCAAATAATTGAAAAGCCCTAAACTTGATGAGAATTACCGACGGATTCATTAACAAAACCTAATTTTTCAATACCCATAAACATGAAATTGGATCATCAAATACAAAGATCAATGTAAAACCACTCACCAGATGAATTAGAGAATCAAAGTGGAAAGATTCATAAGGAACACATCAGCAGATCAATAGAGGGATATTCGTAATATGATTTGCAGAAGAAATTGGTGGGGAGAGTTGAAGACTCTGCGAGAAAGAAAGGGTTTTTAGGGCTTTGATGAAATTTATAGTTTTTCCTTCTGTAGGCCCGGCCCGATGTAATTTATAACTCTCATGAATGATGAAACAATCAAAGGGCCCAACTATCTGCTAAGAAAACTCTCAAGATTAATATTTTTATGTGTTTCTTTGAATAATTTTCAAGCTCGAATAATAATCTTTATTGTTCTCTAAAACAATTTTATTTATTCTAGGTGACTTTATCATTCATTACTTTGAACCTCTGGTTTTAATCTAATTAAAGGTTATACTTGCTTTAGTATAGCAAAAGATGTAAGTTATTAATCAAAGAAAATAACCACACCCAATAACATGTTTTATCACTTGCCATAAGCATCTCATCACTTGTACATAGTGCTGGAGAGATTTAATGATTTAGAAGCTTATATGAATTATAAGCACGTAAACTCTAAAGAACATGGTTGCGTTAACCTATCGTTTTGTAACATGTGTTGCTCCCATATGTGACAAACATAAGGAGAATGTGATAGCGAAAAATAAAAGCACGGTTGTATAAGCAATTAAAAGAATCGATTTAAGATCGCTCTTTTATAATAGGAACAAAAGAGAGTTAAATATATACAAAGTTTTTCATATGACCAAAGAACTTTTATACACAAAGGGAAATGAGCAAGGAAGAAAAGGAACAAACAGAACAATTTCAATTAACATGTCAACTGTCAAGTAAAAGATGTATAGCACACTTCACTCCCACAGCTTTTTTTGTCTCTTCCATCATATCTTACCCAATTTTTAGATCAGGAAGTAGCAGCAGATGGCAGGTGAACAGCGGTATCTGGCAACATAGCTACAGTGACCACAAAAAACTCACACCCAACTGCTAAACCATACGGGTTAGCATCCGTGGGATCAGAATTCAACCCTGATTGACTCGAGCCCTTGTTGCACTCAGCTTGAGTAACAGAGGGTGGTGATGGTTTTACAGTTTGACGCTCGATATGCACAATCTGACCCACAATGTAGGGGGGACTATGCGGCATATTGTCAGTATAAAGTGCAGCAGATTCTGGAGATAGGTAATAATGACTACAGTTTCTGTTAATTGCCGTGTAAAATCCAGCTGTGTTGAGTACAAATGCAGCAATTTCATGAAGTTCTAAACGGCCAAAAGATATTTTCTCCTTGTTTGCCTGATTGAGCGTCAATAAATAAGTGTGATTATTATCATTTGCCTTATGAATAAAAACATTATTATTGTTTAAAACACTAACCTGTTTTTCGGATTGATGTTTCATGTAAAGAGTGTTGACCAACTCTTTATTTTGGTCCAACTCCTTTGTAAGTTGCTGTTGTGCCACCTCGGCCTTTGTGTACCTATCAACTAAATCAGCCCGATGCCTAGCCAAAATACCAACTTTTTTAGCAAGCATATGAATGCATTCACGAAACTCAGCGGTACCATCTCCCTTATCATTTGCAGAACTGAAATTCAAAAAATAGAATAAAAAGACTGCAATTTATTTAACTTGTAATCTACATTACGATCACAATTAGTGATCACAAATAGTAGTTTTATAAAAAGATAAAGAGGTTGAAAATTTGGGATTTACTTGGTGAGAGACTGAGCTAAAGATTGGAGCGAGTCAGCAAAAGAAAATATGTCAGCTGAGGAAACAGAGGATTGAGGCGCTCAAAGAGGCTGCGGAATTTTAAAGTGGACCCACGTAATGTGTTATATTCGGATGCTCTTCTATTGGCTGCACAAAGATGAGTTTGCGCCTCCTCTCGTGCTTCATGAAGACAATTCTCTAAATGAGCACAATTCGTCTGTAGATGATATAATCAGTTAATCATGGGTTATGAAGCAAACCATAGGAATATACATATAACTCAATAATTTTATAAAAAATGTTCCAAAAATAAACAAATATTTCCATAGGTCCTACATTCAGAACTCAAAGCCACAAGTTGTAAACCCTTAAAGACTGCAGTTTTAAGCATTATGTACAAAGATTAGGCAAAACTAAAATAACCATGCTTACTGAATTCAAGAATAAAGCACCATCTTCCTCTAATGGTTGAAAATAACATACTTAAATTTATTGGTTAATGACAAGAAGAATTAACCTACTAAATAAACATGTGTGGACTAACGTAAAGCTAACAAAGAGCATTTAGACTATGTATAAAGGTGCAAATTTGGACACATTCCTTAATGTTTTGTTCAAGTTATGTTTTATCTCTAACGAGTAATTTTATTAAAAAAAACAAACAAGTAAATGGGTCAAACATTACCCAAAGGTATTTTTCATGCATAAACATCCTGTTTTGCCACATTCAACCTGTTTGACCTGCCTATTTTCCCACCTCTAGCGTACAGAAAATAAAGTATATAAGTTAAAGCCTGAACGATGAGACAAGGGATTTACATTCACATTACGCCAAATTACCTGAGACTCGTCTAGCAGATTTCGACTAATTCTAAATCCCGCGTTACCTTTGCAACCTCCTCTTTTGCAGCTTCAAGTTTAGCTTCTAATTCAGTAAGTTGATTAGATTTCTCTTCTAGAAGGTTCTGCAATTCCACCACAAGATCACCACTACTCTTGTTATGCTCAACTCCATCACGGGTTTTTGAAACTTGTAACATGTTATCAGCTGTCAAACTTGTAACCAACCGCATCCCACATCTGCCACCGTGTCCTCATTCCCATCTTTTTCATCACATCCCAGTTTGGTTCCACCATTGACGAGTCCATATTAGGGTTTGGGTTCACCATTCCAGATGAATCACTCATGTTATCATCCAAAATCTTGCTACTTTTATCAACACTTGATTTGGAAACTAATGAAGTATAGCCATATGAAGCATCATCCATAGGCTCGGAAAATTGACCATTATCCCCATGGACTTCTCTATCACCCGATATCTCTGATTTGCTATCCTCAATTTTCCCACTTGTAAAAGAATCATCTTTATCAATTTTGTGTTCAAAGGATACCTATCAGACAACCTGTGTTCCAGCTCTTTTATCCGTTTCTCATACAGCCCACATTGCATTTGTTTGTCTTTTAAAATAGATTCCAGTTGATTCACATATTCATCTTTCAAACGCAAGGACTCATCCGTCTTTACGGCACCCTCTTTCAGTAAAATGTGCATTTTACCCTCATCTAAAGATTCAAACTCAATCTCCAAAGAGAAAAACAGAGACGAGCTATAGCGGAAGCAAGTTCTGCTTTTAACTTTGCATTCTCAACTTCCATTTTGTTCGTCCCAATAATTTCCCCCAAATCAATGATATCATCGGGATCATTGTGCTGTTTCAGGGCAAAACGGTCCAGATCTGATATATCAAGATCTAGTAAATTACTATCAAAGGGAGCCACATTGACATCACATATGCTTGGGGTATCATACAATCCCATTAGTGATAAAATATCTTGAGGTATATATAAACTATGTACTTTAATAAATTCCTCTCTTTTCATAACTTCAGATTCCCGTTTGGATGCAAGTTTTTCAGCCAATTTCCCTGCCATTCCCATATAAAGTTTCATTGATGCTTTTCTTCTCACTATCTCAGCAAGACAGGCCCGATAAGCAGGCGCGATCCCACGAACCACCTTCAAGTGCTCGAACTGATCATTTTGGCGATTTATCGCCTCATTAAAAACTGAGAATTTGTATCTAACGTCTCTTATGGTGTATTGAATGTGTGCAATCTTCTGCATATACCCGTGAACAAAACCTATCATTTCTGACTTTTTGTCTTTACAAAACATAAAAAGGTTTGAAATGGCGCCCTCACATGCTTGCAGCTTAGGAAGATAGTTCTTGTCGTGGCCCTCGTACATGCGACCCAATGCTGACACGGCATCATGAAGACGAGCGAATTAGATGGTTGAGTGGTCAAACAATCGTCCACCAGTTTCTTTAGCATGCTGACATCTTTGCTGTATTAATTTACATCCAAAATGAAGAGATGAAAATCATCAAAATAATAGTCTTTATAATAAAAAGACAGCAAGTATCACATGAAAATGGATCGATGATAAAAAATTGTACTCTGCAAATTCCAAAAGAGGACCACTTGCTTCGACCTCATCCCAGACAAATATTAACATCGAAATATATGGACATTAGACTGTCTAACATATTACTCCTTAAATCCTAAATCAATAAGAACTAAACAAAGTCGAAAAAACTGATATCAGCATTCAGTTACATTTAAAACATTCGAATAGAAACACATGAAAAGAAAAGACATAATTGCAATAAAAGCACTTCCTAAAAAGCACACATTAACCAAACAGAACCAAAATAGAAAAAGAAAAGGATTTTGGATGTTTTAGTTTTACCATTACACCAGGTGCTAGATTGAGAATCAATTGTTCTTTCTTATAGAAAATTTCCATGTTAAATTTGTATATTAACATACTTTTGGTATTGACTCTGGTTCAAAATAACTCTATTTAGTTGGTCATTTGACCAATACGCAAAATTCAGTTACACTCTATCCAACCGAACACTACAAAAAAAACTGTTTCTACTAGAAAACAATGATGTAACAGAAAGGTATATTACTGCCACTAGAAACAATTAGTTTTTACAGTTCTTATACTCCTTAAATAGATAATTTATGTTTTACTTTTTAGTGGGCGATTTAGTTTGGAAAACATACCATCTTCCTAATATAAAATGGAAGAACAGAAATTACCAAAATCTAACACTGTTACACATGGGTTAAAGTATCAGATTCATTACTAAACACAATTTCATTTAGCACATAATAATTTGTTCATGCCCTACTCATCACATATAAAAAAAACCATTTTCTTACTATAAACTTATAGGTAAAAAGTGAAATAATTTTACTGACCTCAAAGCCTGCATTATACTTTTTTGGTCATTTATATATTGTCGGTGTTCCTTAATAGTCCTCTCCAAAACTCTATTATTTATTGAAGCTTCGCTAGAAAACAAAAGTTCTGTACTTCCTTTGAGCTCCCTAAACTCTTGCTTAAAATCTTCAACTTTACTTTCAAACTGTCTATGTGAATTGCTGCAATCTTCGACCATTTTTCTCAAATTTTCTTCCTTCACAAAATCCGATAAACACTTGTGATTATCAGACTGTAATGCAGGTATAAGTTTAATGGACCTTATTTCTCCAAATCCCTCCAAAATTCACTAAAAGATTTGAATGTGATCTCTGCTGATACGAGTAACGCTTAACAAAATCAGAGTGATTATGAAGAAGCATTTTATAGATATGAGCTAAATTACCCCTGGCAATCTCTAAAGCCTTCTCTTGCACCCTCTGCTCTCTTGAAAGCCGCTCACACGTCTCGTATTTCAAAAGGGTACGTTGGTGAATTGCATCCCCAAGCTGATACTGATACGTAAATCGCTTCTCGTATGAAGGTAACACCTTTAAAGCAGGGTCAGAAGCTTCATCCAACGGATGTGGATAGTTTGATGATGATGGCATTGGAGGGTCAGGATTTTTTCTTTCAGGCGATTCAATTTCTTCTGGTTGAGGTGGGGTCGAATTGCTTCTCATTTTCGACTTATTGTATAAGAATACTTCTCTATCATCCGAAGGGAGTTTGTACGCAGAAAGTGGTTGCTGTGACTCTAGCTTCATGTCTAAACATAAAAGAAGCTGATCACTCAAGTGAATCCCAGAAAGAGATTCAAGATACCTTTGAACCGATTCAACAAGTGCATACTCATCACAATTGAGCTCAAACGAATGCCCATTTTCAGCAACATGAACTAAAAGTTTCCCCCTTTGTATAACACCTTCAAAAACACCACTTGAACTCATCTTCTTCAACCAGATAAAGATTCAAATAGTTTCAAAATTTAATCCCAAAACAATCTGAAATCTTTCTCAATGTTATAGACAAAAACAGTGGTAAAAGACCACTATACCCTCATTCAATTGAATATCATGAAACTATATTTCATCAGCACTGAAATCTGCACAAATATGGTAGCAAATCTTAATAAAACCCTATAATAATCAACACCCACCAACAAAATCCGCAAAAGTAATGTAATCTCCCAACAAAGAAAGAAAAGAATCCAACTAATAATCGTCAGTAAAACCTAATTCTCACAAAACAACAAAATCCATGTATACAGAACCCTAGTAGTTCTTGAAAATAATAACAGTAATAATACTCCGAATGTAGAGAATCAGACTGATTTTACTGAAATTAACGAACACCCACTAAAAAATAAATGAAGTACACTTGCACACACTATATTCCAACAGTGGGTTCAATGAATATCACGACAACAAATAAAGTAAATGCAAGAAAAGCCAAAATCGATAACGTGAACAAAAGGGATATAACATAACAAAAGAAATCACTTCGAAATTCACCAGAAAACGCAAGTTAATCACCAAACACGTTATCTTAATAAAAACCTTAATAATATCTTAATCAAAGGAATAAAATAATGAAACTGTGGGATCATTCTTCTTCTTTGAAGAATATTATTATCATTATTAAATTGCAACGAGTGGCAAATAGTCAGATAGATAGGAACCTTTAGAGAAGAGTAACCCACAAGGCACTTCGAAAAGACTGAAAAAGATTGATGCTTTCTGTACCCACAGTCAAGATTTTGAAGAAGAGATGATTCAGTGAAGCGACCATGAATGTGAGTTATATGGGCGTGTTTGCGTGAGTAAATTCGACATATTGATTGTTTCGTTGTTTCCTATTCCTGTGGGTTTTTGTTGCGATAATTTGATGACGATGATGATCTTATGGTTTTTAGATGAAGGTTGTTAAGTTTATTGGGTTTGAAAATTGATGCCTTGTACTTTTATGAGTATGACATTAAGGGTCCTTGTATGTTTCTTATTTTTTTTTCTTAAGTGTGTAATTTGGTGTCGACCCAAAGAAAAGGTGTTTGATAACCACTTTTGTTTTCAAAAAATCGAAGTAAATTTGTAAGACTTAATAACTTGTGTTATGTATGTCAACAATATTCCTTAGGTTTGTTTATCAAGTATAGTAAGCATATAATTTGCGTAAAATTGTTTAGAAACAGTTTAACTTTTAACGAGTTAGTTTTGTAAATACTTATTTCTTCTTAAAAATGTAATATTGATGTGATGGGATCGAAATTTATATAATTGACACAATTTACATACTTGCTTAGGTAGTTTTGGTACATAAGTGACTTTAGACAATGGGGTAATCATCACAATCTATTTCTTGTGTACCATGTGTCACGGTAGTATCATATCACTTTTTTTAACCTCCCCCCTACACCACATAACCAAGGAGATGAACCACTTCACGTTTAAAAAAAGATCAATTTTATGTTTATACCTGTTACATAATAAATAAAACCTAAATAAAAGTTTCATCCTGAAATAAGTTGGCGTCATTCTCAAGCATCAAACTAATACTTGACAGTTCAAATCTCCTCTAAGATATGAACATACTAGAACTATGGGAAGACATGACTAAGAGTCTCAATTGCTATGTCCATTCAAATAACAAATTGATAAATAATAATGATAATATTAACTTTACATATTATTTTAAAATAACTAAAAGTTGAATGTAAGATAAATAATAGCTTTCAAACGTGTAAAATTAGCAACCACTTTTAGGATAGTAAAATAATTATGCTCCATAGTTAAACTAGTGGAAATACCCGTGTGTTGCGGTAGTACGGCTCTTGTGTGATTTTTGGGGAATTCGATTTTAGTCAGTATCGTCTTGGTGCGTTATGATGTAAATCAAAAAATCAAAATATAATTATTGAAAATTGAATGAAAGAAAACAATTACGCGTATTACAAAAGTCTTTAAAACAACTATATTATCCCAACAAGATTAGTGAAAACATAGACAGTATTTATGGTCTGAAATTACTTACTAAATTTAGAGAGGGTTTCATTTTATGAATGTATGTTAACGTTTTATGATCATCGGATTTAGTTTTCGATGGTGATTTGCATAGACCGGAGAAAGTTAATGGAGAAACTGTCACCACAAATTCTCATCTGATTATTATTGTTAAGCTGTTAATAACCAGCAAAGGAAAGGGAAAGAGGATTAGTGTTCAATCGCAATGAATAAACGACATTGAAAGTAAATGACAATTTTGTTTGGTCATGTATATATGCATTAACATTTGTATTATAAGAATTATATGTATACATTATTGTAAGGACATGAATGAAATAAATGATTATTTTTTAAAAACTTAAGCATGAATTTTTATATGGATATCTTAGTCCATATGTAAAATTATCATTCTATCCTCCTTTCACTTTTATTATAAAAGATATAGATAAAGATTAAAATTATTAATTGACAATATGCCCCTATAAAAATATTAGTATTATATTTATTATAAAATGAAGATATATATAAGTTATATACTTAAATATTTAAATAAAATAATACGTAATTCAAATAGTATTTAGTTATAAAAAAACTAGTACATATAAATTTAATTGTCAACTAATAATATCATAAATAAAATAAAATCTAATGAAGTAAATTAAATAATATCATATTATTGAATAATGTATTAACAATGTTTATTAAATATATAAAACATACAAGAGCAAAAATATCAAGCTATACAAAACTGTATTCTCTATTCTATCTATTCAAATAGATGTATTATATAGTAATATATATAAACATTTAAATAAATAATACTAATTTAAATAGTATTTAGTTATAAAAATATGATTAGTAGTTATAACTTCAAATGTCAATTATTATAAATAAAATAAAATTTATAATTAAAAGTTGAATGTAAGAACAATAAAACTTTTAAAATTAAAATTAGCAACCACTTTAAGATAGTAAAATAATAATGCTCCATAGTAAAATTAGCAAACTCCTCTTCATCAAACGTTTAATATATGTGCCTTGTAAATATGCTCCATCATATCCGACTTAGGGGTTGTTTGGTAATATCAAAATCAACCTCTTAATGGTTCAAATGTCTGAATGGTTCAGCATTTAATGGTTTAGACTATTTTTTTTGCAAGCAAATGTCTAAATGGTTTAGATATTTTTATCTGAATGGTTAAGCATTATACTAATATTGAATAGTTAAGAGGTCTAATGCTGAATTGTTAAGACCTCTTATCTGAATTGGTCAGACATTTGTCTTCGGATAGTTAAGCAATATACTAGCTGTTATAGTTCAGACCTCTTAGTGATTTAGTAGATAATGGTTCAGACATCTTATTGGTTTAGCACTTAATTATTCAGAAATTACCAAATTGTCCCTTAATGTTATGAGAGCATTCACATCCCATTTCATATTTTTATCTTTATAATTACATTAAAAACTACTTTTTCTCTCTTCTTTCAATTAAATAATATATTTTATACATTTATTATTACTTTTTCTTAGGGTTGGAAAAACAGTATTTATCGTGTTTAACAGGTTAAATATTAGGCGAGTAACACAAGTATCAAACATGAATATTATTTGTTTAACTATCTATTTTTTATGCCTATAATTTTTAAATGTTTTTATGCACTAAGAATGAGAAATAATGAAGGTTAGCCTTCTAATTTTAATTCTTTTAAAAAATGTAAAAAATTACAAATTAAGTTTTATTTAACATGTTTAATCGTGTTACAGAATAATGAAGTTTAGCCTTCTAATTACAAAATAATATTTTTATGTGTGTAGACTAGTGTTAGTAATAACCATTTAAAACTGAATTTGTGCGAAAAACCTTTACCAAAATATATATACATTTTGCACACACCAAAAGTTTCATTATAATATCAATATTTGTCTTAATTTTTTTAAATAAAAGTATTAATGAGTGATGACGTGAAAAGAAATATATCCTGATCACAAAACTATTAAAGATACACACATGACCCGATCAAAAACCAAGCCAAGACAAGGTCATAAGCCGAGGTTGGATCTATAGATCTTGTTCCTGTCTAAGATAATTAACGTAATGACAACGAAGGCCAGGCTAAGCAAAAAGAAAGAAGAAAGTTATCAAACATCGGTTAAAGGGAGAAAACCCTTTTACCCATATTTTATCACAAAACGAAAAATCAGCTCCTACTCTGCAAAACAATAACCCCCGGCCTTAAAGTAAAAGGATTATAAAACATAAGCACTATCTTCACCAAATATCCACATAAGTGCCACTTATGACCTAAGTCGGTTCATCATAATAACTAAACAACCTGATTATAAAACATAAACACTAGTAAGAACTTCATTAATGAGTGCATGACTCACCCACTCCTTTGGTTGACACATATCTTCACCATCACACTAAGTATGATCAAAATCCGCCACCTAGCACACTAGTGGTCGACTAATGCTACCTATTGTGAAGTCATCTGGATCGATAAACATCCGAGCATGTTCTTGACAGAAAGATAAACAACAGCACAAACCAAAAGTCAAACAATAATACGAACTATAATTAAATGGTTTCATTGATAAAACCTAACGATTACAAGCTTGTTACAACATAAGAATCAAGACTCTTGGCAAGGGGAAGATCGAGCATGATCTCCCCTCTCATCCGGCAGCCCTAGGCTCCGGGCAGACTCCTCTCAAAACCCTTAATCTCTCTACACATTAAAACTGGTATATATAGGCCTCGGCCATATTAGATGCGACTGGGCCGTTCGTGCGATTGGACCATGCGTATGGTTTAATCGTACGACTGGACCATGCGTATGATTCAATCGTACGAATGGACCATTCTTATGGTTCAGTCTTACGAATGCCCCGATCGCATCTCTCAGTCGCACGACTAGTCCATAAGCATGGCTCAGTCGTACGACTGAGTCTCATTCGCATATGCTCCTGCGAATGACCCAGTTTCATGTTTTTACTATCACACCCCGACCGACGGCGGAATCATTGGGGCGGACGAATGGGAGACGATTGCTCATGAAACATGGAACTAATTAAGTTGAAAACATATTAAATGTCATTATTCATTAAACATTACAAGACAAATAAGTAATTACAAAACAATCAAAATACATCCAAAAACATAAGACTTTCAATTTAAACTAGGTCCAAGTCCTATATGAGAACGAAAAGAAATCCACAAGAAGTAAACCTGAAACATGATAAAATAAAAGGTCAACTAAAAATTTGATGAGTTTCCAAGGTTTGCATACATAATATAACAAGGTTATAAGTAGCAATTCATGTCATAGGTTATAAGATAGTAGGTTATAGAACACATATCGTTACAACCAAACCTCGACTTGATTACAAGTATATAAGATTGGCTAAGTGTATTTGGTTCCCATGATAAACAAGCATACGTCATCAGGATTCGGCAATATATCGACTTTAGCACCAAATAGGCTTGTCAGGCCCAAAGATGTAAGACATCGCCAGACTAGCAATAGTTAATGATTGTAGTGTAACACCGGTTATTTTTCTAAAAGACAAGAAGTTAAGAATAAAAGAAAGAAAAGCTATAAGGTCCAAGTGGAGGGACCAAAAGTGTCTAAAAGGACAAAACTTTGAAAAGTTGGTGTAAAGGTGGGCATGGCCGCCCACCCTCACTTCATCACCATTTCTTCGGTTCTAGAGAGAGAAAACGGAAGAGAACTCTCGGTTTGTGGAAGAAGAAGAAGTGAACGAATTCAATGTAAGAATTCGTGGTTTTTACATGTTTATGACGAGTTTTATCCCGGTTACATGCTTATGTGCTTATGTGTTTGTGTTCATGCTGGGTGTGCATGTGTGGTGTTGTTTTTAGGTGCTTGAACTCATTTGCAAGGGGTAGAAAGAAAGAAACACCCAAGTTGCATCAGGTGAGTTCTAGACCCTGGTTTTTACTTGTTCTCAAATATCTTTGGGGCTGTAAATGTATGTAAATATTTTCAAATGTTTGAGTATGTATGCCCGTATGTTTCGTGCATGAATGAATGTGATCCTTGAATGCTTATAGGTTATTCCTGTTTAGAATAGCCACATTAAGCTTAGAACTAATGGATTTGATGATTTGGGTTGAAAGCATACTGGAAACATGTTGAACAGAAGGTCCATGCGCCTAGATAAGGCTCATGCGCCTGAAAATGCCATAGTAAGAACTAAGTGTGATCCATGCGCCCAAACAGTAGCCCATGCGCCTAAGATTACCTTAGAAATGATAAAGTACAGCCCATACGCCTGAATAGTGGCCCATGCTCCTAGAAATGTTAGTTGGATGACTAAGTGTAGGGCCATGCGCCCCAAATAGTGCCCATGCGCCCAAGTGGCCCATGCGCCTAAGTGTCCATGCGCCTGAATTACTCATGCGTCTAAGTGTTCATACGCACAAATAGTGCCCATGCGCCTGAATAGTTCATGCACCTAAAGTGAAAATGCTTAAGTGTTGGTTGATGCGCCTACATAGTAATGAAACGACCGAACAGGGTTCATGCACCCAAATAGTTCCCATGCGCCTAGGACTTAGAAATTTTTACAGAATTTTTTTGGGAGTCTGTGCCTTAGGGTTTTGATCGAGGTTGACTAAGGGCTTTTTGATGATGATGTTTCATGCATGATATGATTGATTATGATTGTTCCTCATTATTGTTATTGCTATTATTATTATTACTTATAGTATGTGACTTTACGTGGTATGTTATTCTCGTAACGTAAAGTATATCGTAATAATAAAGTGAAAGAGCAATAAAGAAAAGAAGAGGAACATTAATGAAAATGTTAACAAGTCTTGCAAGCTTACAGGAGGTACACGACCATGTTGTCGTTAGCTCAACTGTGCTGCGGGTTAACTACCCTATTATCAGAGCCAAAGTTTTAAAGAATTGGGTTAAAATAAACTTTTAAAAACCTAAACTTAAACTGAAAATAGGACAAATGGAGAGATGTCAGCCCGAGTAGCTACGTGCCATCAGGTATGTCTTTTCCTAATGATTAACCGGTATTACGTGCGCATGCTATTTGATTACGTGCCCTTAGTAGATTTAGATACTGATTAAGTCAGGATAGGAGATGCTTGGGGTATGAAGAGTAAAGTAAATGACTAATACTTGACATAAACTGAGATACTGGTCACTGTAATTAAGGACTTACTATACTTGACATAAACTGAGTATTACCTTGAATGACTGTGTTAGTGTTTGAATCTTATAGTGTGCTTATAGAGGATGGCTAGCCGTAGATATTCAAAGGCCTCTCGTGGTGGAGGTCACGATGCTGCTCCGCGACCCAAGAGAGGGAGACCCAGAGTCGAGAAAGTGGTTCATGAAGAACCAGAGACCCCTCATCCGAAGGGTGGTGACAAGAGCGCCAATCTGAGGGCCTCAGTAAAGGAGGCTGTGGTGGAAGAGGTTCACCAGGTCATGCGGACGATTCTACCGTCTGTGGTGACCGAAGTGATCAAGGCAGTTAGAGAGGGAGAGAGAAAGGAAAGGGGTGGACCTACGGGCGAAAGAAGACAACCCGAGACTGAGACGGTTCCGTCCGATGATGAGGATGAGGAAGAAGAGCCTACGCCGGAGGCAACCCGGGGCTGCAACTATAGGGTGTTTATGAGATGCAAGCCCCTACTTTCGATGGAAACGGCACTGCGGCAGCTGCTCACCGGTGGGTACGGAAGATGGAGGCTGTCCTCGATATCAGTGAGTGTCGTGAGGATCAGAAGGTGAATTCGCTACCCACTCCTTTGTGGACTTGGCCTTGTGCTGGTGGGACAACATTGTCCAAGCCGAGGGTAGCAGGGCCATTGGAAAATGAGATGGCCTGAACTGAAAAAGCTAGTGATCGAGGAATTATGTCCTCACAGAGAGATGGACAAGGTAGAAAGAGACTTCCTGCAGCTGGAGGCGGGAATGATGACACACCAGCATACACCACCAAATTTAATGAAATGGCGCGCTGGTGCCCGAACAAGTGACACCATGTCACGAAAGATTAAAAGATACATCTAGGGGCTGTTGGCGGATATCCGTAGGCATATGATTGCCGCCCAGCCTAGCACTTTCAGGTTGGCAGGTGGCAGATTATACGATGAGTGCGAGCTGGTGGTGGCTGAGGTGGATAAGAAGGATGGTGGTAGTCAGAACTGGAATGGGAAACGGTTTGAACGTGGTAGAACTGCTCCAAACAAGAAGGTGGCAAAGCTGGGTGATCGACGTGTGGTCACATCTGGATCAGGGATGAGGAGGTGTGACAAATGCGGAAGGGAGCATACTAGTGAGTGCAGAATGGGGATGAACGTATGCTTCAGGTGTGGTCAGCCTGGCCACATCGCTAGAGACTGTAAGAAGCCGAGGGCAGAGAGTTCTGGGGCAGAGAAGAAGAAACTGGAGGAAGGAGGGCAGAGGCGGGTGCTAAAGCTTGTACCATGACCCGGAGGAAGCCAGAGTTGATCCCGATGTTGTGTCAGGTATGTTTCTGGTAAACCAAACTTGTGCCTCTATATTGTTTGATTCCGGTGCTAGTAGGAGTTTTATTTCTACTACTTTCTGTGCTAAGTTGCCTGTTATTAGCAGAAAGGTCAGTGCACATTCGACGTAGAAACTGCTATTGATAAGTTCACTAGAATTACTGATGTGATAGAGGACTGTGCCATAGAACTAGAAGGTCATAGGTTTGCTGCTAGGTTACACGTGATACCCCTAGGTGGATTTGATGTATTACTAGGGATGGACTGGTTAGCAACCTATGAAGCAAACATCATGTGTCGCAAAAAGATGATTGATTGGTTGCACCCAATGGGAGTTTGGTTACGATTTATGGAGATCGCGTCGCGATGATCTTGAAAGTGATTTCGATGGCAGTGGCGGAAAGTGCATGAGGCGTGGATGTAGTGCCTACTTGGCCTACGTAAAGGATGTGGACGCGCCAACACCGCAACTATCTGATGTACCAGTTGTGCGTGACTTTCCGGACATATTCCCGAAAGACTTACTCGGCGTGCCACCGGATCGCGAGATTGAGTTCCAAATTGACTTGGTACCCGGTGCTCAACCCGTTGCCAAAGCACCGTACCGATTAGCTCCCACAGAAATGAAAGAACTCATGGAACAGTTGCAAGAGCTGCTCAATAAGGGGTTCATTAGACCGAGTATCTCTCCCTGGGGTGCTCCGGTCCTATTTGTGAAGAAGAAAGATGGTAGTATGAGAATGTGTATTGACTACCGAGAGCTGAACAAGTTAACGGTGAAGAACCGCTACCCCCTACCAAGGATAGATGATCTATTTGATCAGCTCCAAGGTGCCAGTTGGTTTCAAGGATAGATCTTCGATCTAGTTACCATCAGCTCAGGTGTGAAGGAGCAGGACATTCCTAAAACAGCTTTTTGCACGCGCTACGGTCATGATGTCCTCGTTATGTCATTTGGTGACCAATGCGCAGCTGCTTTTATGGACTTGATGATTCGAGTGTGTCGACAATGTTAGATAAATCAGTGATTGTGTTTATTGATGATATCTGATTTATTCAAGGAGCAAGGAAGAGCATGCCGATCACATTCAGGAGGTGTTAAAGACCTTGATAAGGGAGAAGTTGTATGCCAAATTCTCCAAATGCGCATTTGGTTACGCGAAGTCCAATTTGGGTCACGTGATAAACCTAGAGGGGATATTAGTAGACCCTGCTAAGGTGGAGGCTGTGATGCAATGGAAGTCTCCAAGGACGTCATCCGAGATTCGTAGTTTCTTGGGTTTGGCGGGTTATTATCGAAGGTTCATTCAGGAATACTCCAAGATCGCTCTCCACTAACCCAGTTGACCCGAAAGGATGTAAAGTTTGTATGGGGTCAAGCCCAGGAACAGGCGTTCGGGGAGTAGAAGGTGAGGTTAACTCAAGCTCCTGTCTTGTCGTTACCCAAAGGAAGCGAGGATTTGGTAGTATACTCAGATGTTTCTTACTCGGGGTTGGGGTGTGTATTAATGCAAAGAGGGAAGGTTATAGCCTATGCATCCTGTCAGTTGAAAGTTTATGAGGTCAACTATTTGCACTAAAGATTTGGAGGCACTATCTGTACGGAATGAAATGCACCATTTTCACGGACCATAAGAGCTTGAAGTACTTCTTTGAGCAAAAAGATCTGAACATGAGCCAGAGGCGATGGTTAGAGCTTATAAAGGATTATGATTGCGAGATCCATTACCATCCGGGCAAAGCCAACGTGGTGGCCGATGCTCTTAGCCGGAAGGAAGGAGGGCCGAGCCGATTCGGGTGAAAGCATACCAACTGATCATGACCTATGATGTAATGAAGCAAGTCAAGGAGTTTCAGGATGGGCATTAAAAGAAGATCATCTAAACTCTGAAAGAATGAGAGGTCTGGTTGGGGAATTGAGTGAAAACACACTTGGTGTTAAAACTCGATTTGGACAGGTTTGGATTCCTCGTTTTGGGGATCTACGTGTGAGGACTATGGATGAAGCTCACAAGACTCGATACTCCATTCATCCTGGTGCCACAAAGATGTATCAAGACATGAAGAAAAATTATTGGTGGCGGGTATGAAACGTGACGTGGCGGAGTATGTGAGTAAGTGCCTTACTTGCCTGCAGGTGAAGGCAGAACACCAGAAACCGTATGGGAAGATCCAACCTTTGGATATACCGGAATGGAAGTGGGAGCACATCACCATGGGGATTTCATTACGAAACTGCCCTGTACCGAAAGGATACGATACCATATGGGTGATTGTTGACCGCTTGACGAAGAGTGCTCACTTCCTACCGATCCGCGAGACATATTCATCCGAGAGGTTGGCTGACCAGTCATCAAGGAGATTGTAACTCGTCATGGTGTACCGGTGTCCATTGTGTCTGATCGTGACACCCGGTTTACGTCTAAATTCTGGAAGAAATTCATGATGCCATGGGGACGAGGTTACATATTAGCACGACTTATCATCCCCAAACTGATGGTCAGTCAGAAAGGACCATTCAGACGTTGAAAGACATGCTTCGGGCATGTGTGATTGACTTGGAGGAAGTTGGGACGACCACTTACCGTTAGCTGAATTCTCGTACAACAATAGTTATCATGTCAGCATTGGTATGCCACCATACGAGATGCTATACGGTAGGAGATGCAGAACACCCGTTTGTGGGGGTGACATTGGTCAGAAAGAGTTGGGAAGAGTCGAGGTAATCGAGGCTACGACCAAGAAGCTGGAGAGGATCAAGCCTTCATGAAGGCAGCTAAAGATAGACAAAAGTCGTATACTGATAAACGACGTAGACCAATTGAGTTCTAGGTGGGTGACCAGGTTATGTTGAAGGTCTCACCTTGGAAGGGTATTATCAGATTCAGGAAGCGGCGCAAGTTGAGCCCAAGGTATATAGGCCCTTTCCGGATCGTTGCTCGTGTAGGAGAGGTGGCCTATAGATTGGAAGTGCTTAGCCGATGAAGACATGATTGTTCCACTGGAGGACATTGAAGTTGATGAAAGGCTCAATTATGTGGAGCAACCAGTGGCAATCATCGATCGTAAAGAGAAGAGGCTGAGAAATAAAGTGGTTCCTCTTGTGCGTGTACAGTGGAAGCACAGGAAGGGATCCGAGTCTACATGGGAGACTGAGGAGGAGATGAGGCAGCATTATCCTCGTCTGTTTGAGGAATAACAGGTTTTGGAAACGAAACCTATATAAGGGGGGTGGACTTGTAACACCCGGTTATTTTTCTAAAAGACAAGAAGTTAAGAATAAAAGAAAGAAAAGCTATAAGGTCCAAGTGGAGGGACCAAAAGTGTCCAAAAGGACAAAACTTTGAAAAGTTGGTGTAAAGGTGGGCATGGCCGCCCACCCTCACTTCACATCACCATTTATTCGGTTCTAGAAAGAGAAGCATAAGAGAACTCTCGGTTTGTGGAAGAAGAAGAAGTGAACGAATTCAATGTAAGAATTCGTGGTTTTTACATGTTTATGACGAGTTTTATCCCGGTTACATGCTTATGTGCTTATGTGTTTGTGTTCATGCTCGGGTGTGCATGTGTGGTGTTGTTTTTAGGTGCTTGAACTCATTTGCAAGCGGGTTAGAAAGGAAGAAACACCCAAGTTGCATCAGGTGAGTTCTAGACCCTGGTTTTTACTTGTTCTCAAATATCTTTGGGGCTGAAAATGTATGTAAAAGATTTTCAAATGTTTGAGTATGTATGCCCGTATGTTTCGTGCATGATGAATATGATCCTTGAATGCTTATAGGTTATTCCTGTTTAGAATAGCCATTAAGCTTAGAACCGATGGATTGATGATTTGGGTTGAAAGCATACTGGAAACATGTTGAACAGAAGGTCCATGCGCCTAGATAAGGCTCATGCGCCTAAAAATGCCATAGTAAGAACTAAGTGTGATCCATGCGCCAAACAGTAGCCCATGCACCTAAGATTACCTTAGAAATGATAAAGTACAACCCATACGCTGAATAGTGGCCTATGCGCCTAGAATGTTAGTTGGATGACTAAGTGTAGGGCCATGCGCCCCAAATAGTGCCCATGCGCCCAAGTGGCCCATGCGCCTAAGTGTCCATGCGCTTGAATTACTCATGCGTCTAAGTGTTCATACGCAAAAATAGTGCCCATGTGCCTGAATAGTTCATGCGCCTAAAGTGAAAATGCTTAAGTGTTGGCTGATGCGCCTACATAGTAATGAAACGACCGAACAGGGTTCATGCGCCAAATAGTTCCCATGCGCGCCTAGGACTTAGAAATTTTTACAGAATTTTTCTGGGAGTCTGTGCCTTAGGGTTTTGACCGAGGTTGACTAAGGGCTTTTTGATGATGATGTTTCATGCATGATATGATTGATTATGATTGTTCCTTATTATTGTTATTGTTATCATTATTATTACTTATAGTAGGTGACTTTACGTGGTATGTTATTATCGTAACGTAAAGTATATCGTAATAATAAAGTGAAAGAGCAATAAAGAAAAGAAGAGGAACATTAATGAAAATGTTAACAAGTCTTGCAAGCTTACAGGAGGTACACGACCATGTTGTCGTTAGCTCAACTGTGCTGCGGGTTAACTACCCTATTATGCACACAGGGTCAATCAATTGAGATTGGCAGGACCTTTGTAGCATGCCCTGGGTGATTGGGTTGGCCTTGTACATAGTACACAGACCCTTCGAGGGATACAGTTGACCCCTTCGGGAGATACAGTTGACCCTTTCGGGGGATATAGTTAACCCTTTCGAGGGATACAGTTGACCTTTTCGAGAGATATAGATGGCCCATCACCCGTTTTCCATCGCGCATATAGTTGGGGTATTGCTCACCGGTCCATACAGAAAGTGAAACATAAAGATAAAAGTTTACAGAACAGACAAGGCCTATAGTAAAGAGAACGAACAGTATTTGTTCATATAGTTTATGCGTGCTCGCATATACAATACAGAGTTGTATTTTACAGAAAAGAGTATTTTCTTATACAACATATAGAAAGTATTTTATTACTTTTAAAACTAGAGCTCACTCAGCAATGCTGACTTTTATACATTTTCAGTTGGCAGGTAATTATTGCTGAGGATGGCATGAGGGTGAAGCTACTCGACAGGGAAATTCTGACATCCATTCGTACTCTGTGTTGCTGTTGTTTTGTAATGCATATAAACAAGTCTTTTGTAAACAGTCAATGATGATGTATAGCTTAACAACAGTGTTTTAAATGAGTGAATGGCTTTTGATAAATTATTGCCGCTGCTTAAGCTTGTTTCATTGTAATGTTTAATGTTTTAGTTGCTATGATTGACCAACTGTGAGGTTTCCGGGAACGGGGCCTTACATGTAAACAAACTATGTATCTCATATAATCACTTACAACACACAAATAACCATAACAAAATATAAAGATGAATTGCAAATGCTTTACAAGTCTCAAACGTTTATAAGTGTATAATGTATAAGTATCATGTTTCACCCCAAATAGTGTGAAAAATGTAAAAAGGGGCAAGGAAAACTCACATGGCATAATAAGTATAAAAATGAAGATAAGAGATTAAACGAGGCTCCAATGATTTCTTTTACAAGATACCTAACGTATATATTCCAAGGTTAAGTTTAAAGGTAAGATTAATGAATAACGTGAACTAGGGTTTCAATTGGAATTTGGGGGTTTAAATAATTAAGTAAAATAATGAATCATTTATGTTTTGGTTAAATAAAGATAATACAAATAAATTATAATTGAGAACGATAATGAATGATCAACAATCTATTTAATAAAAATTGAGTATAATGTGTGAAAAGCAATAATTAATTATTTAAAATTAAATAAAGGTGTTTAATTGAATATGACCTTAACGTGTCTAAAATCATTTTATAAGGTTTTGAGCTTTCATATTATTTATTATAAAGGTATTATAATATCAAGTTTTAAAAAAAATAAGAATAAGGTATAATTGTTTTATAAGTTTCAAGAACTTAAACAAAATCTTAAGGATAATTTTATTAACTATTTATATATACTATGGTTAAATGAAAAGATAATCAATTATTTAAATGATTTTTTAAATAACTATTTAGATAATTATTCATATATTGATAACGTTTCAAAATACTGTCTATTTAAAATAATATGATTTAAACAATGAATAATTAAAGGAACGTTTTGGACCAATAATAATTTTAGTGATTAAATCATTACTTATAGTCGACTTTAAAAAAGATAAACTAAATACGATCTTTGTTTTATATATATAATATATTAATATATTTAAAGAAATAAATTTACAGAAATGGATAAGGTGACTTTTAAAATAAATAAAGTTTACAAAGTTAATTTTAAAAATTTTCCAGAAATTATTTATTTTTTAAAAGGTTGAAAAAAACCAAAAAAATAGTTTGAGGGTGCCCGGGTTCAAACCCGGGACCTCAATGTTTGGATGGAAGCATGTGACCAGTAAACCAGGGCCTCAGTCGTGCTAACTTCCGGCTCTTAATTCTTAAAACCTTTTAATTCAAATTTGCCCCAATTTCCTCAAGACCCCTAGATTCGATTGGGCTCAAATTGAAGCACCAATCGATTCTGTAAATAATGCTAACCATGGGGCTTTTGTTTCCCATAGTAAATCGATTGTGTGTTGGGGTTTAATTACCTGAATAGATGCTGAACCGATTAGAAAAAGAACAAGAATATCGCGACTGCCTTGAAGTCAATTCAATATTCAAACGTTGTTTTTAATCAAATTAACTTTGCAGATAGCTTTTAGGATCGATAATGAGCAAAGGCCCTCTATCAATTGTAATTAATATAGCTTTGAACATGGATCACGATTAACTTGCAGGTCGCGTGAGAAGGTAGTACTCGATCAATGTGTTTGTGTGTGTTTCAAGTGGAATTGAGAGTTGTAGGAGTTTAGGGATAGATAGAAGATAGTGTAGGTTCATTAAATTTGATTATTATTAGTTTTTAGTGTTCGAACGGCTATGAGTTTAAGGGGTTTCGGTTGTTCACATGATTCACCTAGTAACCGATGATTAAACGCGTTTAATTGGTGCATTCAAGTTCGAAGTGGGTTCTAGAAAGTTTGGGAAACGGTTTTGGGTCTCAAATCGACCGATTTCAATAGTTTATAGCCCCGCCGAAGTTGGCTGGAATTTTGCCCGGAAAAACGAAAGGGAAAAGTGGGTTGGTTTGGGTATTTTACAATTTGGTCCCTCATGTTTACCATGCTTAACATTTTATGTAAAAACCTTTTAAATTCAAGTTTTAAAATCTACAATTTTAACCCTTAAACTTTTAAAGCCTTAATTTAAAATAACCCAAATTATTTATAAAGTTATATACTTTATAAGTCTTGTAGGAACTTTAAAAATATAATTATTCCTTTTTAATTAGACTCATATAAGACAATTAAAACTTTATAAATTTATAACTTTTTACTTTATAAAAATAAAATTAAAAAAATATAGTTAATTGTTTAAAAGATTACTTACATGTTGTGATTAGATAACCCCATTTTTAATGGTTAAGCTACACTTCTAATTCATATGATTCATTAGAATAATATAACATTAATTTGATAATAAACTTTCTTGGCATGAAAGTTTAAAATGAGCTCGGGTTTTGGGTTTTATCTTGAAAAATTACGGATGTTACATTTACAACATATCAGGTGTATTACATTAAGCCTAGACTATTCGACAAGCAACGGACACACTATATATGACTATATATGCTCCAACAAATTCCTCCTTGGATGTTGCTTGCGAATAGTAGATAACACCTCTTACAATCTTCAGTCAATCTTTGCTCTGGTTGCCAATATAATCAAACGAAAACCATATTAGCCAACGTTGTCGATCCGTCAGGTTGCTACAATATCCCTGAAAATGAATTTAGGCACAACAACTTTCGTTTACTTTGCAGAACACCTCATAGCAGCAAGATTTCCCATATGACTGATTTTTTCAGATAATGACATGAACAATTTTCCATTGCTTCAATCTTCACACAAGCTAACCTAATTAACATCACCACCGTAGAAATTCCCCCTCACATTCAGCATATCCCAATATATAGACATTGTGCTCTCCTGGCGTCTTTACACGGTGTATTGGGCAAAAGGTTGAAGGTTTGAATCCACAGCTGACAATATCAAACAAATAGCATGCACGTAGATTCATCATCAGAAACCTGCTCACATCATCACTTTCTGATTGCGTCTTCACTTTCTCTATACATGGATTCCCCCTAAGAATGAGAATCCTCTCTGTGCGGATAGATATAACTTGATTGGCCCATAAGTAGTCAGATGCTCCTGACTACCCCCACAAAATCAGCATCGACTGCTGACATCTTTTCTTCTCTCTTTCGTGTTCCAATTACATTCACCTATTCTGGAAGTCCGATGAATAATGGGGTATACATTGAACTTATTTGCCAAAAGAACCTCAGGGTGAATATGCTTTGCTCATCCTCAAATATGTGAAAGAAGTTGTTCCAGACTCCTTTTTTTGTTTTGGAACAAATGCGGATGGCTCATTCATGCGATACGAATGGTTCAGCCGCACGATTGAACATACGACTGGTCCAGTCGTACAAATGGTCCATTCGCATGGTCCAGTCGTACGAATGGTCCATTCGCATGGCCCAGTCGCATGAACCGGTCTACACGCAGATTTTCACATCTGCAGCCGCCAGGGCTGCCCAAAACCCTAATCTTACGAATTTTACATGAAACGAACCAACATAGACATCATAAGATTCGCAGGGGTGATTGGAATGTGGTTTCGAGTTCGATTTTAACATAGAAACTACACACGTAACCAGATCTGAGCAAAACACGAAGAACACGAAGTGGGTTTAATGTCAAGATCTGAACTTTGATCCAGAAATCAAGAGCTCGGGTTGCTAGAATGATTGTTAGATCATTCCAGCAGTAACCGGCTCTGATACCAATTGTGAAGTCGGCTAGATCGGTAAACATCCGAGCATGTTCTTGACGGAAGGATAAACAACAGCAAACACCAAAAGTCAAATCAATAACATGAACTATCAAAGATTGGTTTCATTGATAAAACCTAACGATTACAAGCTCGCTACAACATAAGAATCAAGACTTTTGGCAAGGGGAGATCGAGCATGATCTCCTCTCTCATCCGGTAGCCCTAGGCTCCCGGGCAGACTCCCTCTCAGATCCTTAATCTCTATACACATTGAAACTGGTATATATAGGCCTCGGCCCATATTAGATGCGACTGGGCCCATTCGTGCCATTGGACCATGCGTATGGTTCAATCGTACGACTGGACCATGCGCATGGTTCAATCGTACGACTGGACCATGCGCATGGTTCAATCGTACGACTGGACCATGCGCATGGTTCAATCGTACGACTGGACCATGCGCATGGTTCAATCGTGCGACTGGACCATTCTTATGGTTCAGTCTTACGAATGCCCCAATCGCATCTCTCAGTCGCACGATTGGTCCATTAGCATGGCTTAGTCATTCGACTGAGTCTCATTCGTATATGCTCCTACGAATGACCCAGTTTCATGTGTTTACAACATATCAGATGTATAACATTAAGCCTAGACTATTTGACAAGGGACGAACACACTATATATGCTCCAACACCTATAATGACCACATCACACCTCTAAGTCTAGAGTTCATCATGACAAACTCACCTACAATATGCATCTCTCGGTCAAAGCCATACTACAACCATCACCTTCATTCACCAAAACTCTTGGGTCTTCAGCCACTTCTACTTTTGCTCTCGAACACTCGGTCCTCATATCACACAATCAAAACCACCATACGCCATCATCAAGAACATCACTCATCACCATCGAACCAACATACCTGCAAGCAAACTCCAAGATTAATACCTCAATCAGTTCGCCAAGCATATAGAAGCTATCATCAACCTTTTCCCACCCTCTCCTTCTGTTAAAATCAAGGTTCCATTCTCTAATCTATAGCTAACTAAGTTTGTAAGATATATATGTGTTTTAACAAACACATATAACCAACCCTTTCAATTAAACATTCAAGTTCTATGCAAAATTTTGCAAACACTTCATCCTTATCAAAAATTAGTAGTAAAAGTTTAAAAATCTACAAGATATTGTTAACTAAAGAATTAAACAAAAAGATTACAAACACAGGGCTGCAACTATGTATATTCTTGATAAATTTGATTTATTAACTATGATTGTGGGAATAAAAACTATGAATATGATAGAAATATTAAGAAATTACATTCTGCAAATTTTGGTATGATCATGATAAGTAAAATAATTTATATAATTTATTGAAGTTATTGAAAGAAAATTATCAACCGGAAGATCCTAACCTGATAAAAAGCTAGAAATATTATATGATAATTCTTATGTTTTATAGAACCTGTAGAATAAATTTTATGATTTAATTCATAGTTATGCTTAAGTTACAAATTTTAGAAGAATTTGAAATTTGAAAATCAGGAAAAATAATTAAACTATAAGATAAATCATGAAAGGTTTATACAAATAATTAATTAAAACAGTTTGTATAAAATTTAAAATTTTTTGACACATTCTGCTATTTTTACAAAATATTATCAGAATAATAAAAATCATTAAAAAGAGTTTTTTTTATGATTTAGCATTTCAAGAAATTATAAAACATTGTAAATTTTGGTATTTAAATTTTGATAAATTTTGGTGAATTTTAGAGACCTGTAAGTACATTTTTCTAGTTTATGCAAATATAGTAAAAATTCCAAAAAATAATCTGTAAATAGTTAATATATGAAATTTTGGAATGTTTTATAGATTTTTGTATGTATTTGTTGTAAAAATTTCGTGACATGTGAATGAATATAACTTCTATGTTGATTTTTATAATTTGAGATGCTGAAAATTTTAAAGAAATATTAATTGTTTGTAAATATTTTTATAGGGAATCTACCAAATTAAAAGGTGAGACTCACAGCCTCATGTTATATTTATAAGTTTTTGGGGAAAACACATATTATTTTGAAATTGATGCATATATATATGATTTTGAGATATACTGTTATTTATGTTACAACCATTAATTCGGATGTGGAACCGTTGAATAATATAGGTAGCGATACTTAGGAAAATATTTTCTTTACCAACATGATGAGTGTTGTGATGTTATATTATCCAATATTTATGATTTATATTGTGACAGTTATAAATCACCCGACTTATAAGTAGGTTTGGTTATAAACTTATCTATGATGCATCAACATATGTATTTTGTTATACTATTAAACCTGTGATATCACCAATTTTATGTTGATTATTTTGAGTGTGTTTTTTCAAAAAATTATCATATCTAACAGCATTATGTTCTATTTTGATGTGTATAACGGTTGTGGTGAAGTTATGGGAAAAGTTTGTGTGAACCTAACTGTTAATCTGTACGATCTTATTGCATCGGTGGACGCTCACTTCCATCGTCGAAGATGTAGCAGTTAGATAACATGTTTTGTAATAGGATTATGTTAAATTTCATCGACTAATGATATGATGTAATCCTAACCTTTGATGATCTAATATTATATGATATGTCATGTTATGTTTTATTGTATTGATTTTTTTAATCAATGCGTTTTGAACAAGCTAGTCACATCTAAAGCATTTCACGCTTCCGCCGGGATGCGACCCATGACAGATACATTTGTCTTTTATGTGTGTAGATTAGTATTAGTAATAACCATTTAAAACTGAATTTGTGCGAAAAAACTTTACCAAAATATATATACATTTCGCACACACCAAAAGTTTCATTATAATATCAATTATTTGTCTTATTTTTTTAAAATAAAAGTATTAATGAGTGATGACGTGAAAAGAAATATATCCTGATCACAAAACTAATGAAGATACACACACGACCCGGTCAAAAACCTAGCCGAGACAAGGTCATAAGCCGAAGCTGGATCTATAAATCTTGGTCCTGTTTAAGATAATTAGTGCAATGACAACAAAGGCCAAATCAAGCAAAAAGAAATACGAAAGTTATCAGACATAGGTTAAAGGGAAAAAATCCTTTTACCCAACTTGTATCTCAAAACAGAAAGTCAGCTCCTACTCTAGCAAAACAATAACCCCGTCCTTAAAGTAAAAAAAATATAGTTAACTATTTCACCCACGAGTAAATAAGTAACGACACCTAGGAGGGTTAGCTGAATCATGCAACTTCCCTTCCCAAAAAGAGAGGAAGCAAAGCTTCAGGAGGATACCCAAAGGATACGCCTCTTCTATTATAAATAGAGAAAGAAAGGTCTCAGATAATCACACCCATTTCCACTCTCAAATTCACTCTATCTCTCTTAAGCAATACTTTCTCAATCAGAGAACCTCTTATTGATTATCATGCCGAAGACTGATCGCAAGAGATACTCTCCCGCGGTGAGTCTAACGGTTTGTTATTCTTAACAGATATCATTATTCAATCAAACTCCCTAGAAGATTTCCCTTGTAGCAACAATGAGTTTATAACTGATAAAATAATTACTTAAAAAAATAAAACCCTTATTTTCATATCGTAATTTTCCCTCTCATCTCTCTAGCATACTTTCTTTGAGAAAAAACATTGATAATACGTTTTTCGATCATGTACGTTTGAAACTAACCTGCCATTGACCTCCTCCATCTATTTATCTCTTAGTTTTAGAATCATTGTTAATGTTTTTGTTAGTTATTATCGTATCTGATATGGATATCTGCATTTTTTTGAAAGGATAATTATTAGTATAGACTTTAAATGTTATTATTATTGATATTTTGTTTTTAGGTCTTGTATCTTGTTAAGAGTTTTTGTTAGTTTTTAGTATAGATATTTTGTTTTTAGGTCTCGTATCTGATATGGATATCTGATTTTAATTTAAAGATATATTTTTAGGTCTTGTTATTACTTTCAAACTAAACTGTTAGTATTAGTAAAATCTAAATATGTTTACATTTAATTATATATGAAAAAATCTTTATCAGGTAAATACAATAATAAGAGAGAATTCCTTGTTATTCTATGCAATTCGCCTTAATTTTTTTTAATTTTCAAATGTATTGAAATTGAATATTCTGTTAGCTATTGTATAGAAAGTTACAACGATCAACGTATCATGTAATAAAAGTTATATCAAGTCATATGACTTTTAACTTTTTGCAAAACATGAAACTTCTAGATGTTTTAATTTGATTAGCATATTTGAACACGTATGTACAACAAACGCGCACCCAACCCTTAACGTAATTATCAAGTACATGTATAGTACAGCTAGCCCACATGAATATTCAAAGCTTAACAAATAATCATGTTCCAAATGAAAAGTGTGCATCAAAACTTTATTATTAAATATCTAAATGGCCCGTTTTTATGCATCCATATAGTTGTATCATATGCTTTAAAACCTTGTACAGTGCAGTCGATGAAAAATCAATAAACGTTGCTACACATACATTTTTGTCCACTTTGTGCAAGTTGACATAAGCCATGGGACCATGAGAATGTGGGTTGGTTAAAATTTAAAAAAAAAACTAATTATGTCATATTGCTTGTCAAATTGTTGCAATCAAACCCAATTGTTATAATTAGAAATTAGACTCACATGGGTATGTGAATTCATTATTTCACTGATTGTGATCCATGAGTTGCAAAGTTGGGACCATTTCCCCTAACTAATAGACTTTAGGTTGTCTTGCCTGTTCTTAAGGTTTTATATATATATATATTATATATATATATATATATATATATATATATATAATATATATATATATATATATATATATATATATATACACATATATATATATATATGTATATATTAAAACGGCTTGTAATCTATATCACTACCTATAATCTAAAGGATTTGAACGATTCATCTCAAGTATAGAAGCATGACCGTCTTATTACTCCTAGTATCTCTTTAGGATCCTTAATAGCATTCACAACTCGTTTCTTAAAATAATATGAGTATAGTATCTATATTATACTAGTTTTAGTAAACTCGTGTATTACACGGGTTAAATAAATAAAATATTGATATAATAAATATATTAATTATAAAATGATATATTAAGATATCATAGGACTGAAATTACGTATCAGAAATGACTATAATAATAAAATAGTGGTATCAACTTTTTAAAATTTCTTAAAAAATAAACATTTTATTCTAAAATAAACCGTATAAAAATATTATTTTAAAAAATTTCCTTATTACAACTCCGAAATTTGATTATTTTTTCTTTTAAAAAAATTGACTTATTAAAAAATATCAATTTATTTAGAAATAACTTTAATAAACAGATTTCTTTCTTAATTTATTATATATTAAAATGTATTAAAATAATTTTATTAGTAGTTAAGGTAATTATTTGATTGGAGAGAGAGGCGAGAAAAAATTAATGAGAATGATTGTGGTGCTGATACGTTGCACCCTTATTTACCCTTTTATTAGAGTAGTAAGAAGTAAGATTGTATGATTATAAATGGTTGAGAGTGAAGTATATGAGAAATTTACTGTTCAATCTATATTTTTAGGAATCACTATTCAAAACCCTATAATGATTTTAATATATTTTAAATGGTTTTGAGTGAAGGAGAGAAAAAAAATAATGATAAAATAGAAGAAAAGAAAGAAAAAGTAATGAATTATAATGTAATTATATGGATAAAAATGAGAATTGGGTTGTGAATGCTCTAAGGTTTTAGGCAAGGTATTTGAGTTGTAACTCATATATTAGGTTTTCCACTAAACTCTAATCGCACTAAAAATCAATTCATTATATAATTTAACTCGTTATCAATCTTTACAAAGTTTCATCATTTATTGAAAATATAAACTAATAAACTGAAGTATGAACCGTATATATGGCCTTGTTTAGAAATTAAGCTATTTCAAAACCAATACTATACAATGTAATTACATAGTTCATCTATAGTTTAGGGTAAGTGATGTGTATCCATCATCCAACAAAATCTCTCCAGACTAGAGTTTCATATCATACGCGTCCAAAGGACACATGTAGAAGCTTTGAGACTTGAGACACAACCAAGTGCAAGTATAAAATGTTCCAATGTTACATTTCTAGACTAGAGTGTTTGTAAAAGAATATAATATCAATTCATGGTATTATCTAGTGAATTGTAGACTTACTCCACATACATGCCTACTATAACAACGCATGGGGCTACACCTTCAATTGTTGTTACAATAAAAGCATTTACGAAGAAACTCTCAAGAATCTCAATGTATAAATATACTTTCCTCTAAAGGCAAAATAAATAAAATTTCACTAAATTATGCCTCCACTGTTACTTTATCTTTGAGTTCGTTTTTATTTTTCAAAAGAATCATTTTGGTCTCATGTTAGAAGTCTAACCAATTGACCACCCACTCGTGATATAGTAGTTGCAACATCTTTACTAACCATTGGGTGATTCATTTTTACACCAGAATGGATGTTTAGTGTGTCTGTGTGTGTAATGGGGCATGATCGGGTGATGTAGCACCACGCATTTAACACTATCCCCTTGGACGTGATAGGGGGCATGAAAGGGCTCTCCGTGATAGCTTCAACGGGCATGACGACAACTAGGGCACACTATCCCACACCCTAAGTAGTTGTTACCTATGTAAATAAAACAAAACTACCTCAAAAGCACCTATAACTACTAAGCCTTTGTTACAAATTTTATCACAAAAAGTGTACGCATGTTAGTAGTCTTTTTAGACACCACTTATCATTGTTTTAACATATCTTTTTATTACAAATCATGCATTTGGTACATGTATTTTTTGTTTATTTTTTATAACACTCGTTTTGTGAAATAGAGTCTATTGTGAACGAATTCTGTTTTTTTTGTAGGTGAAAGGCGGGGTTAAAGAAATTAAAAACGAAAATTAAACTAAGATCCGGAAGTATATCGCTTACTACATACGCATACACACATACTTGTACATGAATACACATGTAAAATAACACTTACTGCACATACATGCATACAGACATGCAATCATACATACAACTTTATTATTAATATTACACACACGTTTCATACAGGTATATACACACACATATGGATACATATACGCATAAGCACACACATACATACACACAATAACAAATATTCATTTACACACAAACACTATATGTAATGATTTACATAATAACTACTAGCTAGTTATAATAACAATAGTAATAATTGATTAAAAAACTACCCTGGTTTAGGGTAGTTTCAATAGTTTATAGAAATAACTTAAAATGTTCACTAAAAAAGAAAAAAAAAGATTTGTTAAAAATACTATTTAATTAAAGATATAAAAGTGAAAATAATTCATTTCTTTGAGGCAAAATCGTCACAAATTGTACAAATGTATATTTTGGTTTTATTATATTATATATTTTAGTTTTTATTATATATATATATAAATATAAATATATATATATATATATATATATATATATATATATATATATATATATATTAATACATGAGATGATGAATTTGAAAGAATTAAAAAAATAGGGCTGTCTCAAATTTGTCGCAAGAGTTGCAGGATTTGCGACAATTTAGCCACAAACGTATATTTCGAATTTTTTTATTTATTAATATGTGAGATGATGAATTAAAAAAGACGTGGTCGCAAATTTGTCGCAATTCTTGCAGGATTTATGACAATTTTGCCACCAATGCATATTTTTGGTTTTATTTTATTCATAAATACGTGAGATTATATCATTAAAGAATTAAATAAACATTTTTGTCGTAAATTCTTCGCAAGTTTCGTAGGATTTGTGATAATTTATCTACAAACATAGTTTTGGTTTTATTTTAATTACAAATATTTGATTTACTAAATTAAGATAACATAATTATACATAGGTTGTCACAAATTTGTCGCATACATGTATTTTGTTAAAATAATTTATTGATGACTCATTTTTGTCGCATTCTTGTGGCAAGAGTAGTAAATTTGCGACAATTTTGCCATACATGTTCTAATATTATATTTTATATTTATATTTCGGTTATTTAGATTTAAAATTTGTTGGAATTGTGTTGAAAAGTTGTCAGAAAGTTTTTTATTTTTGTGAAAAGTTAGCGACAAAGTTGGTCTTGTAGCTATGTTGTTGAAAATCTGTGTAAAGTTTTAAGGAGTTAATTTGTTTTTGTCTTTTGCAAGAAAATCGTCACAATATTATTGTGGTAAATACAGGATTGTAGCAAAGTAGTCGGAAACGTTTGTCGCAAGAAAACCATTTTTTAGTAGTGAAGACAAGAGATGGTTTATGAATATTTTAAAAAGAGATTTAAATTTACATTTAAAATGTTCTCTTACAATCATTATCTTCTAAAAAATATGAATGTCTATTAGTTGAACTAAATATATATTATATATGTAGATGAGAAAAAAAAAATTCATCTTGGTATCTTTTCTCACCTAGTTCGACGGCAGGGAGGAGCACAAGCAAGAGTTGAACCTTTTTGGTATTTTTCACTTTGGAAGAAAATTTACTGTTTCATATTTGATTAGTAAGTGTTTATTTATTTTTGTTTTGATTAATCTAATCGTTTTGGTATAAACTCGGTTAATCCGTATCCCTGATGACATGAATATTACTTCCAATTTATTTTTAATGTGCATACGGTAGGTTCGCATATTTATATTTTATTTGTTGGATTCGACATCCAAAGACACATCTTATGATGCAGGAGCATCTATGAATTTAAATTTTAATATTTATTCAAATTAATTATCTTTTTGTTTAGCTTCTCTTTTATTTTAGTTTGTCATTATCTTTTATTTTGGTTTGTTATTACCTTGTTAGGTTTACTATAAATATTAGTGCTTGGTAAATTTTCTTATTAGTTTTTTGGTTGATATTTAAATATAAAAACATTGTTCTTGGAAACTTTTGGTTCAATCTATCGTCTTTATTTATCGATTGCTTATCGAGCAATTTGATCGATTCCATAAGTGCATCATCTTATTTTTCTAGTTTTTATACTTCTCTACTCAAACATTCTTAAGCAAAAATCCTTTGGACAAACTGTGTAACCACACATACAACCAAGCCCCCATTTAATTAAAGTGACCCAACCTAAATCTTGATCAACGTTATCTATACAAACATTTCTTATCACCTGCGAATGGAAATAAGGGGCTGTTTGTTTTGGTCTGACCGGGTTGACCCGGCAGACTCGGTCAGCGGATCAGCTCGTTTGATACGCGATTGTAGCTGCTGACCGGGTCATATATGTCTGACCCAAACTTTGAAAAACACATTGCTGACCCATGCCACTCTCCCACCCCACTCGATCAGTCGCGCTCCTCCCCTCCCCTACGCTCTCGGTCGCACTCCTCCCCTCCCCCGCGCTTTCGGTCGGTCACCTCCCCTCCCCCTAAGCTATCGGTCGGTCACCTCCCCTCCCCCTGAGCTCTCAGTCGGCCAACCTCCCCTCCCCTCGGTCGGCTTCATCCCCTCCCGACCAAGCCCTAACCGAGCCCCGCGCTCTCGATCGGCCCTAACCAAGCGGTAATCAAGTTCGCGAGCCCTAACCTACGATAATCATCATTCCTTTATGTAGATGTGTATGTATATGGGTATGTAGATGTGTATGTAGATGGGTATGTATATGTGTATGTATATGGGTATGTAGATATGTATGTAGATGGGTATGTATATGTGTATGTATATGGGTATGTAGATGTGTATGTATATGGGTATGTATATGGGTATTTATATGTGTATGTAGATGGGTATGTATATGTGTATGTATATGGGTATGTAGATGTGTATGTAGATGGGTATGTATATGTGTATGTATATGGGTATGTAGATGTGTATGTATATGGGTATGTATATGGGTATGTAGATGTGTATGTAGATGGGTATGTATATGTGTATGTATATGGGTATGTATATGGATATGTAGATGTGTATGTAGATGGGTATGTATATGTGTATGTATATGGGTATGTAGATGTGTATGTAGATGGGTATGTATGTGTATGTATATGGGTATGTAGATGTGTATGTATATGGTATGTATATGTGTATGTATATGGGTATGTAGATGTGTATGTATATAGGTATGTAGATGTGTATGTATATGGGTATGTAGATGTGTATGTAGATAGGTATGTATATGTGTATGTAGATGTGTTCCCGATATGAACGGGAACAATGAGCATGGATCTTAGGATTCATATTGATAAAGACAAGAACTTGAATGATTAGATGCTAAAATATAATAATTATGAACATGATGAAGAACACAAACATGTTTAATGATTGGTGTTTATTGATATGTTGTTAAAATCATCATCCTTGAAGGATGATGATATTTTGTTGTGGATGATGAACTTAATTCACCCTAACAAGTGGTGAATTAGTCACACTTTACAATGATAATATGTTCTAATATATATACTAGTCTAGTATTTACAATAATTACAAAACAAACCCTAGACTAATATTTTGTTGCTATTGTTCTGCAAATCTTCAATTTCAATAATGTTGGAAATCTTAGGTAGAATACCCAACAATACTCCCCCTAAATTGTAGATTTCCAATGTGAATTGAAGTTTGATCTTGTTTTTGTTGAATAGTTGTCCAAAGTCAAGAAATTTTGTTGTTGATGTGGAAGCGAGGTCTTCAAAACTTTGGTACCACTATATTATGTAACAATGCACTTGTTTTTGTTTATGAGAGCCCAAATACGAAGCCCAAATTTGGTTTGTTGATCATAAGCCCAATCTTCAACACTTGAGCCCAATTCCAACTAATGTTTTTTTTGTTAATGATGGAGCCCAAAAAACAAACCCAATTGTGTTCTCGAGCCCATTGCAACCCTAGGTTGCAAACCCTAATTCGTTTGATACTTGATGTGGCAGCCCTAATTCGCAAGAGTTTCTATTCGGCAGCCACATTTGGCATTCGGTATTTGCAGCCCCATTCGGCCGAAAGAAACCCTAATCGGCCGAAACCCTAATGACCAAGAAACCCATTTGGCCGCCATATGTTTGGCAGCCCCCTTCGGCCACAAGAGCTTCCTTTGCAGCTTCTTTTGGTTCGCAAGGAACCCTAATTGCCAGCCTACACTTGGTTCGCAAGCTGCCTCATTCGGCAGCCCTAATGTGGTCGAAACCCTGATGAGAAAGAAACCCCATTCGGTATTTTTTTGATCTTGAGGAAGCCGCAAAACCTAATGTTGACATGATTGTTGAATTGTTTTCTTCAGATCTTCAATAATTTCAACAATCTTATCATGAAATCTCATCAAAATCAATATGAATCCATCAACTCCGGCTCTTGGATCTTAGGATTCATATTGATGATAATGAAACTTGATGATTCGATGCTAAAATAAAATAACTATGAACATGATGAAGAACACAAACATGTGTAATGATTGGTGTTTATTGATATGTTGTTGAAATCATCATCCTTGAAGGATGATGATATATTGTTGTGGATGATGAACTTAATTCACCCTAACAAGTGGTGAATTAGTCACACTTTACAATGATAATATGTTCTAATATATATACTAGTCTAGCATTTATAATAATTACAAAACAAACCCTAGACTAATATTTTGTTGCTATTGTTCTTCAAATCTTCAATTTCAATAATGTTGGAAATCTTCAATTTCTTCTTAGGTAGAATACCCAACAGGTATGTAGATGTGTATGTAGATGGGTATGTATATGTGTATGTATATAGGTATGTAGATGTGTATGTAGATGGGTATGTATATGTGTATGTATATGGGTATGTATATGGGTATGTAGATGTGTATGTATATGGGTATGTAGATGTGTATGTAGATGGGTATGTATATGTGTATGTATATGGGTATGTAGATGTGTATGTATATGGGTATGTAGATGTGTATGTATATGGGTATGTAGATGTGTATGTATATGGGTATGTAGATGTGTATGTATATGGGTATGTATATATTGCTTATGTGATCATTTTGAAATAACAAATTAGTTCTTGATCTAGGCATGACAGAAAGAAAAGCTAGAGTTAATTGGAAGTCGGATTGTGTCAACAAAACTTTTCTTGAAGCATGTATACATGAAATAACAAACAACGGTCGTGAGGGTAGTAGCCTTAAAGCAAGCTCATGGAAAGTATGCAAACTCTTGTATGACATTTTGCTAATCAACTGTTTGAAATTCGATGTGTTTGTTTGGATTATATTGGATTTATGTTAACTTCTATTTTGTATGACATTTTGAATTATTCTAATTTGGCTATTTTATTAATTACACAACACCAGTTAAATTCAAACTCGTTTAAACAACGGGGCAATAATGTTATTTTTATCATTCAGCAGAGTCAGTAGTCAGTCAGATACTAAATCAAACAGTCAAGTTTCAGTCAGATACAGACTCAGTCAGAACCTCTTACGGGGTCAGCTTCTTACTCAGTCAGCGCAATCAAACAGTCCCTAAGTCCATCACAGCCTATCCTAACATTTATCAATTGGAACCAACCTCCAATCATCAAAATCTAAGCTCAACCGACACCCAACAATGTACTAGGAACACAACCCGGAAGGGGGGGGGGGGGTACGTTGTTCCCGAAACACATCCTACCATGCCAAAGTGTAAATCAACACCGGGTCCCATTGATGACACAAACATTATTGTCAAGCAAATTCAATATACAAAAACCCTCGCCTCTAACGCATACACTAGTCAATCTCCTTTAAATGGTTGTTGTCAAGCAAGCCTCAACGACATCGTTTATGAGTTTGAAGAACATGTGGACTCAAATCATGGTGAACTATTCACCCGCTCATGAGAAACAACAAGGTAAACGAGCATTATCATTATCTAAAGAATCCAGCTAGTTTGAGTGAATGTCAATCGGTTGACGAGCCTAAATCGTGAAAAAGCATAAAAGAAACATGAGATCAGGAAGAAATATGAAATGCAATAATTTGTTATGTTTAGTTATATTTTATAATATTTAAACATATTTATATTGATATTAATGTTTTTATTCATTTTTGTTTTGTTAATTTTAGATATAAAAATATGTTTTATAAATACAAATGTCTTTATATATATAATCAATGATTAAGTAATTATTATAAAGACCTTTAATGTAATCATAACACTGCTTACATGATGTGCGTTATAACACTAATTTATCACTATCATTGGGTAGTACACGTGGTTCAAGTAACATCAATTTCAAACTTAATTCGCACATTAATTTATACAGTCGTCAGATAGTTTATCTAAATTATTTTACAAACTTATGTGTACATTTATCTTGGTAAACACTGAACATTTAGATGGGCACCAAAAAGACCTTGAGTTTAACTTTTGTCATTTCATAATACTAATGGAATTATTCATTTGTTTGTTTTTTTTTCTATATTGCTTTTTAACTGTAAACTTTTAGTTGATCACTCAATTGTAATATTTGATCTAAAACGATGATTTTTAATGGTGACATTATTAGTGTGAATTTTGTTTAAATTTTTTTATAGAATGTATAAAGATGAACAATATAAAGAAGCATAAAGATTAGTCCAGGTAGACTTGCACAAAAAACTGGGTACGGATCCGACCCGGACCCGGTTCCGGGTGCAACCTGGTACCGGGTGTATCCGGTTCGTACCCGAAAAAAACCGGTGGTTTGAACCCGGTTTGGGTTTTTATGGAATTTCCCGGACCCGCCCCTACCCGGACCCGACCCGACCCGGTTGAACCCGGGTACAACCCGGTTTTGACCGTTTTTTTTAACTAGTCGTTTTTAACGGCTATATAGCCGTTGGGAATCATTTGTGACCATTTTTTTGTTGTTTTTTGCCCCTTAAATTAGTATAAATAGGTGTGAGTTGATATGGTTAGGTACCCAGGCCTCAAACAAAAAAAAACATATGCAAAAAACGCAAAAAATACTCTCGTTTACTCTCTCATCTTACGCTTGTACTCTCAAATCTCAATATGGCTCACTCTCAATCTTCCGTTGGTCAAGGTTCATCCAACTCTCCAACCGTCGTTCGTGTTCTTCCACACAATCGTAACATGGATGTTGGTGTAATTGGGATATGGTTGAGTTGAGTGACGAATCTGTAAAGGCTCGTTGCAAGTTTTGTGGAGCTTTGCTTGCTAAAGATTCTAACAAGACTTTAAACAAACACATTAGCAATAAGTTTTGTAAGTCGTTGAAAAATAATCCGGATTCGCAACAAACACAATTGAGTGGAGACGGTGGAATCTTTAATTACAACATTAATGAGGTTCGAGATCGAATGGCGAAGTTCGTGATTCAAGAAGCTTTGCCTTTCAATCACTTTGACAACCCTCGGTTAACCAACTTAATTCGAGAGACGTTTCAACCTCGTTACACTCACGTAAGCCGTACTACACTTAGACGTTATTGTTTAAAATTATGGAAGCAAGCAAAAAATGATTTAATTGTATTATTTGAAAATATAAATACCGGTGTAAACTTAACTAGTGATGTTTGGTCGGCGCCACACAGTTTTCCCGAATCGTACATTTGCGTCATCGCTCATTGGGTAGATCACAGTTCATGGCAAATAATGAAACGTACGATTGCATTTGATCTATTTCCGTATCCACACACCGGAGAGTTTTTATTTTACTTTTTGGATAATGTAATAACTACTTTTAACTTACAAAATAAAATATTTGTAATGACATTTGATAACGCTTCCAACAACACAACCGCGGTTGAAAAATTAAAATTAAAATATCTTCTGATTGCAAACGGTGATTTTTTTTCATACTCGTTGTGTTGCACATATTAATAATTTAGTAGTGCAAGATGTAAGGCCCCGTTCCCGTGATGCTTACAGCTAACAAATCATCACTCATAAAACATATAATTACATTAACTTGAAATAAACGTTGCAGCAGAAACATTAAAACAACATTTTTATTAAAATGTTTTTGCAAAATAATACAACATTCGTTACATAATTTTATTTGTTCGCATTACAATGCAAAAACATTAAACAAAAGAATGTCATCCAAAATGTCAAGTAGCTGCCCCGCGCCATCCTCAGCAATGCTCACCTGCCAACTAAAATCACATTAAAATCAGCGTTGCTGAGTGAGTTCTAGTTTTATAATAAAACATATTTTTCTTTCGTTAAAACCATACTTTACTTTGCATGTGATCACACATCATACGTACATATAGATAATATCATTATCATCTTCATCATTCGTTCATTCGTTCGTTCGTCGTTACCATTCACGTTCGTTACTTTCATTCACATTCAATCATACTTTCTTACTTTTATTCATACGTTCATTTCTTTCGATGACATGTACATTACCCTGAATATTATGCACGAAGCGGGTAACTAAGCCTGAGGTCCTTCATAGACCTCGAACATTGGGCACGGAGCTGACTCCAGTACCTAGGGCAAGTACATTCACCACTTATCTTTTCTCTTTCATTCCGGATCAATGCCATATGCTATACCCCGAACATTGTGCACGAAGCTGGTTACTAGGCTAAGGTCTTTTATAGTGTAACACCCGGTTATTTATTTATTTTGAAGCCGACGAATAAAGAAGAAAAGAAATAAAATCTAAAGCCGAGGGACCAAACTCGCCAACGAGATAAAGTTGGGCATGTGGTGATATTTGTAGGGAGAGGGCAACCATAACCCTCTCCCAACACTCACATTTTCAGCAAACAATAGAGGAGAAGAGAGAAAGAAGAGAAAAAGGGAGAAAAGTTGGTTCGGGTTGATTCGGGTGAGCAAAATCATTGAGGAGCGGGTCAAATCGAAGCTCTTCTCGTTGTGGTCATTTGTGTGAGTTCTAAGACCCCTCCTTTAAACGTTTTTTTGAATGATTTGGGGCTAGAACACATCTGAAAATCGGATTTTTATGTGTGTGTGTGTTTGACCTGTTTGCGTATGTGTATGTGTGTGTATGATTTGTTTGGGTCTTGATTTTGAGCTTGTGTGTGCTTGAATAGTGTTGTGGTATGCATTCCTAAGGTTTAGGATGGTTGATTTGGACTTAGAATGGGTTTAGATGAGCTTGGAGGTCGAAAATGGCAGATTGGGTTCGGGATGAACTGCATTCTGCACCAGCTAGGGCTAGGCGACCGAATGGAGGCCATACGGCCAATTGAGGTGCGATTGAGGTTAATCCGTACGATTGGGGTCCATTCGCACGACTGAGAGTTCATTCGCATGATTGGGAGCTCAGTCGCATAAATGCTCATCCGCGTTAGGTCTATTCGCATGGGACTCATCCTCATGGAGTCCATCCGCACTAGTTTCATTTGCACGAATGGGTGTTCATCCGCATTGGTCCATTCGCATTATGCTCAGTAGCATAGAGGCCATGCGACTGAAGGGTGTCCATACACCCGAATAGGGCTGTTGCACCCGAGGAAAAGCGTAGTTTAACTTCTGACTTTTGGGGGAAAGTGCAGATGTAAGTTTTGACGTAAAGGTTTTCGTAAGTTCATGTAAGATGACTGTTGAGGCATTAGAGAGCATGTTGGGCATGATGATGATGATGATGATGTTGTATGATTATGCATGTTATGTATGTATGATGTTGCCATGTATGATGTTGATGCCTGTGTATGTTATGTTCCTTATTATAATGTATGTTTATCTTTTCATGGCTTTATGATAAACGTTAATGAATGATGTGAAAGTATTATGTAACGTAAAGCGAAAGATAAAGAAAAGTGGAACATGAAGTAAGAATGCATGCATTAATGAATGATGAAGGTAAAGAAAGTCTTGCAAGCACTGTATGTCGGGACACGCCATTAAAAGGTGTTAGCCCAACGGTGTGCGGGTTCGCTACCCCGGGAGGATGCACATCGGGGTCTTTTTTGTGATTGACCATATGTATGGAACCATTGTTGTTTGTCTTAGGTACTATGACCAGAGGTGCTGGGCACCATGAATGAAGGTCTATTATAGGCTTAGGTCCAGTACCATGAGCATGAAGGGCATAACACATGGCAATGGTATACCTGAACTTTATCTTAGGTACTGTGGCCAGAGGTGCGGTGCACCGTGAATGAAGGTCTATGATAGGCTTAGGCCCAGTATCATGAGCATGAAGGGTAAAGTTCATGGTGATAACGAAAGGAAAAGATGTAATGATGAACGAACGAATGAAAGAAAGAATGAATGAATAAATGGAAGTTAACAAATGATGAAGATAGTAATGATATTATGTATTTGTACGTATGTTGTATGATCACATAAAAGTAAGGAACGGTTTTAACGAAAGAAAAGTATTTTTTATTTTATAAAACTAGAACTCACTCAGAAACGCTGACTTTGATGTGTTTCTAGTTGGCAGGTAATGATTGCTGAGGATGGCACGAGGTGGCTACTCAGCTCTTTTGGGATGAGATTCATTTATATAATGCTTTGTGATGTAATGCAATAATGTATTTTGTAACTGATTAACGATGTATTATTTTGCAAAATCTACTATATTGAAATGAAATGTCATTTTTAAATGTTTCCATTGCGATGCTTTATGAAATACAAATGTAATTATATGTTTTATGTGCGAAGCTAACTCCAGCACCTAGGGCAAGCGGCAAGGATCCCATACATATGGTCAATCACAAAGATTGGACCCCAGTGTGCATTCTTCTGGGGTAGCTAACCCGCACATCGTTGAGCTAACACCCTTCATTGAGTGTGAACCTCCATACATTTGCTTGCAAGCCTTTCTTACATTCATTCGTTCATTAATGCATGCATTCATTCGTTACGTTCCTCTTTCATTATCTTCCACTTTACATTACATTATACTTTCATTTCATTAACATTTAATGTAAAGCCATGGACAGATAACATATATAAAAAGAACATCATCATAAACAGTCAACATCATCATACAGAGCATCAACGATACATAACATGCATCATACATACCATTATGCATAAACATACAACATCAAACATCATCGTCATCATGCTCAACATAACCTCTATGGCCTCAAAAGTCATCTTACATGAATCTCCGGGAACCTTCCACGTCAAAACTTACATCTGCACTTTCCCCCAAAAGTCAGTAAATAAACTACGTTTTCCTCGGGTACACAAGCCCTACTTGGGCATATGGGCACCCTTCAGTCGCATGGCCTCCCAGGCGACTGAACATCATGCGAATGGATAACATGCAAATGAACACCCATGCAAATGGACCTAATGCGGATGAACACTTGTGTGAATGGACCTAATGCGGATGAACACTTATACGAATGGACCTAATGTGGATGGAACTAGGCGTATGGACCTCAGTCGCATGATTCCCCATGCTAATGACCCTCAGTCGCACGACTAGCATGCGTATGGGCTCCAGTCGCACGAATCACATGCGAATGACCCTCAATCGCACGATTGGCATGCGTATGAACCTCAGTCGCCTTCCTTTCGGCCGTATGACCTCCAGTCGCATGCCATTCGGTCGCATAGCCCTAACTAATGCAGAATGCAGTTCATTCCGAACCCAATCTGTCATTTTCGGCCTCCAAGCTCTTCCAAGCCTATTCTAAGCTCAAATCAACCATCTTAACCCTAGGAATACATACCACAATACCATTCAAGCACACACAAGCCCGGAATCAAACTCCATTGGCATTACACACAAACACATACATACGGGTTTAACACATACACTTCAAAAACGAGTTTTACTATGTGTTCCAGCCCCAAATCAGTTGAAAACGTGTAAAAGAGGGGTCCTAGAACTCATACAAACACACCGTTGAGTAGAGCTTCGATTCAACCCGCTACACTTCAACTTGCACCTCAAATCCATAAGAATCAAGCTTGAAACCCTCTTTTTCTCCCTTTTCTCTTTTTCTCCTCTCTTTGGGCAGAATTTTGCAAGTGTGAGGAGGGTGTAGGCTGCCCTCCCCTCTTATTCTCCCACTCATCCAATCTTTCTCCTGTTTTGACAAGTTTGGTCCCTCGACTGTGGACTTTATTTCTTTTTTCTCTTCTTTCATCAGTTTCAAACAAAATATCCGGGTTACACAAGATGGCCTATCCGTACCATTTGTTGATTACTTTATAAAAGATTTTCGATTTATGTTACACGACGTTTTTAAAAAAAGTAGAAAAAGATATCAAGATCATAAACAACTTTGTAAGGATACAAAATCTAGATTTTTAGAGCCTAATTGGATGTACCTACTAGGTGGAATTCAACTTGTCATATGTTTGATTGTGCTTTAAAACAAAAAAAGGCACTTTAAAAGCTTTTCATAATAGTCTTTCGGATAATTACGAAGCCGGCCTATTTTCGGATTTGGGTTGGAAAATATTGAACATTTATCCGAATTTCTTGAGGTGTTTAAAAACTCAACTACAAAAATATCGGAGTTTATTATCCCACTAGTTATTTGGTGCTTCAAGAATTATATTTCACGGCTTTAAATTTTCAAAATTTTCAAAATAAAAATAATATGTTTAGAGAAATGATAAAATCAATGAAAGACAAGTTTAAAAAATATTTTCTTGAGTTACCATTCGTTTTTACTTGTGCCGCTGCTTTAAATCCTTTTTAAATGTTGCGGGGTAGAATGTTTGATAGACGAGATAAATGACAATTTGGATATACATAATGAAAACCCCAATTTTCAACCGAGGCAAAAGAAGTTTTTAATAAAAGTTTGAAAATTATTTATAATTTTTATTTAAATAAATATGAGCCTAACGTAAATATAACTACGCCAAGAGAATCAACCTCAAGTGCTAGATACTCGGTTAAAGACCCCATTATGACTATGTTGAATGTTGTTCGGGATGTGACGGCTAAACGACAAGGGGTAACGCCCCAACAAGCGAACTTGGTATATATAGTACAACGAATTTTATTTTAACTATGAGTACTTAAGATTATCATGTATTTGATATTTTGGCTTGGTGGAAAGGAAAGGAATCCTAATTTCCAATTCTTTCCGCTATGACCCGTGATTTATTAAGCGTCCAAGTATCTACGGTAGCTTCGGAGTCTGCGTTTTCTCTTAGTGGCAGGGTAATATTATTATGGAGAACAAGATTAACTCCGGAAGTGGTGGAGATGTGCATTTGTTTAAAGGATCACTTAGACGCAATGGATCGTATACAAGACAAAACAAATCTTGAAGACGAAATTGCAATCGAATCTAAAGTATATGATGAAAAGGTAGAAGAAGGAGTATCTTCTGATATATCTGACGAAGAATTAGCATTTGATGAAGCATCTCGAAGAAAATAGACGATTAGTTAAATAAAAGTTTTATATTATTTTTTATTAATTCGTTAATGTATTTTTAAGTTATTTAATAAATTAATAATTTATAAATGTTTTTTTAATGTTGTTATAGATGTTTTTTAATGTTGTTATAATAATAACAATAATAATAATACTAATAATAACAACAATAATAATAATAATACAATAATAATAATAATAAATAATAATAATAATAATTAATAATAATAATATATAATAATAATAATAATAATAGTAATAATAGTAATAATAATAATAATAGTAATAATAATAATAATAATAATAATAATAATAATAATAATAATAATAATAATAATAATAATAATAATAATAATAAATTAAAAACCCGGTTGTACCCGGTTCTGGACCCGGCCCGGTCCCGACCTGACCCTAACCGGGTAGCCGGGTAGGGTTTTAGGACCCTTCAACCCGACCAGGATTCGTACCCGGATTCATAAATACCCGGGTACAAAAATACACGACCGGACCGAACCTGATTCCGGGTCCGCCCAAAACCCGTTTGTGCAAGTCTAAGTCCAGGGCTCCAGGCCCTAGTTCTCTCTAAAAGCATAAAGATTAGCCCAACTCTGGCGGGAGCTTTAGTAGCCCAATATGTACGGATATTCTTATCTAAGGCCCTAAGGGAATATTTGTCTGTGATGTTGTTTAAAAAACAGGCCGAATGTTTACTTGTATTGTAACTATTTTATTAAATATCTTGTTTGTATTAAGATCTTATAAGTAGAGGCTAGAGGTAGGGTAATCTTGAGAATCATATTTTTTTTATGTATAAACCAATATCAATCACATATTTTAGTCATATGTTAGTCACATGTTAATTTCACATTTTTTAAACGTTCATAACTTTTTTCATGACATTATTTTTTTAAAAAATTTCACCATTAATTTCAGTATTTTTTATCTTTCCAACGGCTACCATTTGATATAACACATGTGTAAATCCTAACATATGTGAAATGAATTTTGTAAAAAAACGGGATTTTTCTGTTTTTTATAATTTGTTTTTATTTTTTTAATGAAAAGAGGAAAGAAAGAAACATTTTTGTGGTTTTATTTTTTTTATTTTGTGTTATTTTTTTATTTATAAATTTTTAATATGTTTTTGTTAATTACAATTTTGATAATAAAAACTAATGATTGAGATTGTTTACTAAAGTTCTCACAAAAAATGAGTTATCATTTGATCACTCTCCTGTAAGTAGAAAGAAATGATGTACAATCAACTATAATGGAGAGAGGGAGGGAGGGAATTAACTAAGAGTGTTCGAGAATTATGTGTGGTAATGAAATTGTGTTACTGACGCTATAGTTGTTTGGAGATTTGAATTGTAAAAATAGTTGAGGCGGTGAATCGTCACACTTTACATTCTTGATTTCATCTTTTAACTATTGGATTATTTGTAGTAGAGATAACAAATCCCTTAGCAAAATAAGATTAGTGTTTATAGTAGAAACAATTAGATGAATTTGAAGGTACGGTTGTCTCAACCTAATATGAGGGTCAGTTAGTCTTACCATTAGTGTTAGACTAGACCTTGTGAAGTAAGAGTTCTCTAGAGATAAAGTAATATAGTGCAAATGTTGAGCAAATCAAGAGATAATAAAATAATACATTTACCTAGGATGGAGCAAATTATAGGTATGCGGAGTTTCATCACACGTTATGCTTCATTAGGTTACAAACTTCCAATATATCGAATGTTAGATTGTTTATTATTCCTTTTATTTTACTCCAACATAAATGAATTTTATGTCTAAAGTGAAACTATAATCTAACATAACTTAGGTGAAGGACATACATTTTTATTATTAAACCGGTTCCAATGGTTGTATAATATTTATGGTTGTATAATATTTTATTAGGTGATGTAGCTAAATAACTTATGATGTACAAAAAGAAATACCACTATTATAATATCATCATACATAGTCTTCTATCGTTTCTGTGATCATAGAGAGTTTGACGAATGTTATTTAACGTCAACTAATTATAGTCGTCGTTTAAAGAAAAACTAAGTATAACTTGGGATTATTGAGCTTCAATGTTTACGACCTAACCTTAACGCGTCCATATGCTAATCTTAGCCCCACATATTTAATTGTCCAATGAAAAACGTCTTAGATGAAGTTAAACTAAACTAGGTTTAAAAAAGGAAGATCTAAAAGATGTACATATTATTCAATATTTATGGGTGACAATTACGAGACTACGCAAAATATAACATGAACCTGACACGAAAAAAGTCAGGTTTTAGGTTGACACATCCAACCCTTTTAAAAATAAGTCATGTTAGGATTGACCTGTTTAATTAAACTAGCCACTTATGGTTGGTATATTTTTACAACCAACTAACTTGATTAACACGTCTTCAACTTGATTGTTACCTCTCAATCTATCAATCCATTTGACACGTTCAGATAATCATGTCATGTTCAAGCGTCACGATTTTTAAGTGTGTACGAGTCATGTGTGATGCTTTTGACACTAATAAAAATATAGGCTGTGTTTGTATTAAAGAATTCAACGAGTCAAAAAAAAACTACCCATCAATCTAACCATTTTTCTTTTGAAACGACAAACGTATGATTTTATTTCGAAATATAACCTCTTTGACAATATTTAGATTTCTAGATTATATGTGGGTTATGACATCATTCCGTAACGGAAAGCAATCAGTTTTAACGTCCAACAAACGAACCAGAAAAAGGTATGGTCTCCTCTGCACCTTCAACTCAAACTTCCAACAGTCATCTTCCACTATCATCTTTATCATCATTAATTATTAATGATAAAATAATATAGTCCTTATATATATATATATATATATATATACCCCTCCTCGGTGCTCACACTCTATCATCCATCATCTTCATCTTCCTCACATTAAACCCTAAAATGAACATCTCAATTCCCAATTGGGGGTTTGTCATCTTCATCTTACTTTCAGTCAACTGTAGCATTACTTTTTCCGATTCAGACCCGATCAGTCAACAGAAGTTGGATCAAGTCTCGAACCTCCCTGGTCAAAATTTCAATGTCGATTTTGACCATTATGCAGGGTATGTAACTGTGAACGAAGACTCTGGAAGAGCTCTGTTTTATTGGTTGACTGAGGCTACTGAGGATCCTGCTTCCAAACCCCTTGTTCTTTGGCTCAATGGAGGTTTACTTCTTAATTACCTTGTTTAATTCATATTTTGAATTAGTTTTAATCATTGTGGCTATTAGTTTTAGTATGATGTTACGCTTTAATCTGCAATAATTAGGTGTTGATTAGTGATCATGAAGTGAGTTTGTTGATAAGATCGTCTGTTTACTTTAGGGCCTGGGTGTTCGTCGATTGCATTTGGGATGGCTGAAGAAGTTGGGCCATTTCATGTTAATAAAGATGGAAAGTCTGTTTACTTGAATCCATATTCTTGGAACACTGGTAAGATTTTATGTTAAGTTGTAACTAATTTTGTTTTTGATTATTGAAAGGAATTTTTGTTAATTGTTAAGTGATTTGCAGTGGCAAATTTATTGTTTCTTGATTCCCCTGTTGGAGTTGGCTATTCTTACTCAAATACCTCTTCGGATATTATGAGCAATGGAGATAAAAGAACTGGTATAACTTCAGTTTTATATCACATGTGCACACACACACGCACACATGTATGGATGTATGTATATACATGTGTCTGTGTCATGATGATACTTATGTACTTCTCTTGATCTGTACTATTGGGTCACAGCTGCGGATTCACTTCAATTTTTGTTGAATTGGCTTGAACGCTTCCCTCAGTATAAAGGAAGGGATTTCTACATAACAGGCGAAAGCTATGCAGGTACATGAGTGTAACCGAACATTGTTCCTAATTTTCTATTATCTTACGCTTGTCACCAGTTAACTAGTCAGCGCTTCTAACAGAACTTGGAAATCTTGACCATAGCTTTATAACAAAACTGTTGTGAAGTTTATGGACTACATGGTTTGATCCCAGAAGATGTAATGTTATTCTCTTTTGTTTAGGAACGTAAAGAGTACTTAATTTTAGTATTCTTTTAGATACTTGATTTCTACACATCTTGGGGGGTTTATTTTCTTTCATTTCTAAATGGCAAGTTTTTTCTGCATTAAGGAATAGGTGAATTTTGCTCTATTTATATAATAGCTACTAGCTTTTAAAAAAATAGCTACTAGCTTTTAAAAAATAGTTACTAGTAAAGTATATTGTAAAAGTGTCAATGTGCTGGTAACTGATAAAAGACCCACATTTGGGGGGAAAGGGGGGCTGGCTATGTCGAGATAAAGAATACTTCTTTGTAAAATTTTGACAGAATGTTAACTGTTAAAGTGTATACGTGAACTTTTGGGATCCCTTGAAAGAATGATCAATATATTCTAGATTTAGTAAAGATGGGTGGGCCTTTGAATGGGTATTTTATTGTCTCCAGACAGTTTGTGCTGGGCTAGTATGTAAACACATTTTGTGCATTTTGTTGATTTTTACAAAAATAACTTAATGTTACATAAAAATTAGGGATTATATTATTAAATAATAATCTAATTTTTAATAAGCATTTCAGACACTTTGGGTATATTCAACCTGGCTGACCCATTTGACCTGTTACTGTTTCAGTTAACTTTTATAATTAAACTCCTTGGAGTTAAACACAACGCAAATCAAACCATGTGTAGTCAAACATGTTAATATGCTACGTCTAATCAGTTCCTTTCAATAAGAGTTGACAAGTGTGATTTATGGTAATTTGATTAAGTGTTCTATTTCAGGACATTATGTTCCTCAGTTAAGCCAAGCCATTGTCAGATATAACAAAGTAAACACGGGAAGTCCCATTAATCTCAAGGGTTACATGGTACAGAACTTTACTTGACCATAGTTTTGTTACATGTCTACTACTTCTATCTATCTGCATTTCTTGTAAAAAATTAAATTGGAACATGTTGATTCCAGGTGGGGAATGCCCTAACGGATGATTATAGTGATCATGTTGGAGTTTTCCAATTTATGTGGGCTGCTGGTATGATTTCTGACCAAACTTACAAGAAATCAAACGAATTATGTGACAAGGAATCGTTTATTCACCCCTCGCGTGAGTGTGACCAGATAATTGATATTGGTTATCAAGAAATGGGTAATATTGATCCTTATAGCATCTTTACTCCTCCTTGCACCGCCAACAGTGTTGCTAAGCGGCTTCTGAGAAGATGGCATGTGAGTATTCCTTTTTTAAAATGCCGCACAATAAAGGCTAAATTTGAAAATTGGGTTTTCTTTAGTGATTGACTATATTATCACTAAATGCCGTCCAACATACCGCACATTGTGTTGGCGTTCAACTCATTTACCTATGTATTGGTCGATTTGGGCTATGTTTTACGTCTAACAAGTTGGATGTTTCAGTTTAAAAAAATTAGCTAAAAAGGAAATAGGTCAAATGGGTCAAACCTGATTTGAAATCTCACGAAGTTTATTTTGTTGCACATAACCTCCTTTCTTAATCACTTGATTCAAAAAGGTTGACAGTTATCGTAGTAATATCTAACACCCTAATTATTCTAAAAAAGGGGACAAAGTGCTTTGAGTCAACCCATTCTGACTCGTGCCAAAGGTTATCCATTTTAACCCATCACATAAGTTGTCCAACATGTCCATTTTGCAACATCTACCTCAATCCTACATCTTTACTTTCTTCCACTTGTTTGGTTGCTAAATAAGAAATAACTAGAAGGTTATAGCTATTTGAGATGAAAAGTTCCAACGGTACTACTCCTATTTTTATCTCATGAAAAATTCATGTTTTAATCTAACAAATAGGTCAAGGAAAATGCTGGCTGTTTGTCTAGGTATCTATAATATCTCACAAGATCAACCAAATAACAGAATCTCGTGGACTAAATCACTACTAAAGTTTCGTCATAAAGTAATGCTAAAATAAGCTAATGTAACTTAAAAACCTTCCAAACTAAAAAGAAATCCTGCATTGTTCTTAAAACAGTATGCCAAATTGAAAGGATTGTAGTTTTCATGAGAACACCATTAGGGTAGTTTGGGAATTCACCTATAGCCAAGTTTCCCATCATTAGATGTACATATTAAACATTTCTATCTTTTATAGGTACTTTTGTCATGTTGGGGAGTAAAATTTTCACTCTTTCATAAATGACAATAGCATTTATTGAAGAGGAACTTGTGTGGATACTTAGATATGTAAATTACATTAGATTATCATCCACATCTAAAAGTTACCCGTAATCAATATGTACACAATCTTAATAACAGTGATAAAAAGTTTCTCATGTTTTTAAGTTTGTTACTTTTTAAAGAGGATTTGTATATAATATTGGTGGCATAATATTACATATATTAAATGTTTGTGGATATCAAATGTTTTTATATTCAATAACATTTATTCCTTTTAGCAAGGGTATCTATGGCAACATAAAGTTCCTAGTACTTACATGTTCTTGCATGACAGAGGGTAGGGCATATTGGGCAGAGTTATGATCCTTGCACTGAACAACACTCCATAGCTTACTTCAATCTACCAGAGGTTCAAAATGCACTGCATGTTTATCACAGTAACACATCAAAAACCTGGGAAACCTGCAGGTACTACTTATATATCAATATATATGCTACCAATTAACTATCACATGATTTTGCAAATTATGGTCATATTTAAATAGGATACTTAAAATTTTTTATTTAAAAAACTTAATTTTGTTGCGCAGTAATGTTGTAGGGATGCACTGGAAAGATTCTCCTATATCCGTGCTCGATGTCTATCAAGAACTTATAAGTTCAGGACTTCGTATTTGGATGTTCAGGTTCTTAGTACTTATTTAATAATTTTCAGAAGATAATTCCACCGAATTTGTTCTTATTTTTAATTTCTGTTTTGCTTTGTTACAGTGGTGATACGGATGCAGTGATTCCAACTACTTCTACACGTTATAGTATAGATGCTCTCAATCTTACAACAATCAGCCCATGGCGTGCTTGGTATGAAGATGGACAGGTAATTCTATCCACGCATGTGCACACGAATGCTGATCCTCGTTGTTTTGGTGTGGGTCCCACATGATAAGGAGGTGGATATGCTGTCATGATACTAGTTTCTGTTATGATATTTTTGCCATGTAGGTCGGAGGATGGACACAAAAGTACGAAGGTTGACTTTTGTAACGGTTAGAGGAGCGGGGCATGAGGTACCTTTGCATAAACCGAAGCAAGCACTCACCCTCCTCAAGTCTTTCTTGACAGGGACCTCAATGGCACCATTTGAGCAAGTGATAGAGTCTAAAACTTCTGCTGCTCAAGAAGTTAGCGGATTCTAATGGTTCCATGCGGGTTCAGTCTTTCTCAACCATGGTGGTCTTACACTTCTCTTGACACGAATAAACGCCTTTTGATTTTGAAAGAAGATAGGTTAGTGTCATTTTGGGCATCGCTGAAAGTTAAAATTTATATGTTATTTGCCAGAAACTTGATACTGCAATGGTTTTTCATCTTCGGTTCTACCTGTACCTACATAACATCATATCTGCATGTGATGCCATCACCCATAAATCATTCTGGCCAAATGAATTAACGAGAAATGCAAACAAATTCAAGATCAAATCATACATACTCCCTAAACAACAATGCTATCTTGTTACATAAGTAGCAAGTATTCCAATGTATATATCTATAAGATAAATAAGGGGATAATAAACTACCAAATTCATCATACATGTTATAATGTTGAACTACAACAGTTGAGCATAAATATAACAATCGACAATTGCTTATGTAAATGTTACATATATCGAGTATAAACCACACACGCATTCACATCACTTAGTTATAATTTATTATAACTTTAACATAATCAAAATTACTTTAGGCTTTAGCTTCTAAAGCTTTTAATCTTTTAGATGCGAGTTTTGTAGATAAATTGTCTAAAATAAAGTTATATATAAAAATATGCAAAACATGCCATGTATAGTGGTTCTTTTAAAAGATTTAAAAGCATTTTCATCACACGATGCATTAAACTTGAATTACAAATCATGGTCCGATATATTAAACTTGAATTATACCCCATGTGTGACACTAGAAGTAATACTAATATTCTTCACACAAGTTTTAACTTGAACGAGTGTGGCAATGTGGCATTTAAAGTAACATTCTTTTGTTCTTAATGGACAACAACTGGCAATTAGTGTACTCTACAACTAAAATTTGAGGAGTTAAAATTCCATGGGGTAGTTGCAGTGTTTTTATTATTAAAAAACAATAGAAAAAAACAAACATTTTAGTTCCTGAGGTTTAGTTAAAATAATCATTTTAGTCCAAAAGTACTAAAAAAATTATTTTGGTCCAAAAGTTTCATTTTTTAACAAATTTCAACTAATTCGTTAACATCATTAATGTTGTATGTTAAGTAAATATAAAATGATTATAATGCCGCTTAGCATAAAATAGAAAAAAAATAGAAACTTTATATAATTTTCAAATCTCTCTCTCTCTCTTTCTCTCTCTTCTCTCCCCTCTCCATTCACCCATTATCATGATCATCATCAAGAACACCTTAAACCATCAAATATTGGTCACCCACAAAAAACCTCGAATCACTTAAAATGAAATTGATGACGACAAAAAATATCCACAGGGTTACACAAACCCTAAATTGAAATAAACACAATCTACACAATAAGTCATCATCATCACTAGGGTTTCATCCACCACCATTTCAAGGTGTAATGGAGATGACAGGTTCACAATCAAATCTTTAAATTGAAGCTTTAACTGTATAGAACCCGGAATCTAAACTGAAAATATTTCCGTGTACGAAAACTCCAAATAGTAGCTTGATGGTGTTTGGTCTTATTAAGCGGTACGGGTAGTTTGTCTTAGCCAACTGATTATTAGATATATTAGGAATAGATTATAGTTTGTTATTTAGAGATAATTTGTGTATATCTTTTCCTTATTTCCTGGTTGTATTCTTCCCTATATATAAGGTCATTGTTTATCAATAATACGCAGAAACAATTCACAACCATAATTACTTTTATGGTATTAGAGCCATAACCAGCTTCTGATAACCTTCTCTCCTTTTCCTTTTTCTTTCGATTCCTCCCTCCCAACCGGATACGTCCGGCCTCGTCACCATGACGAACAAAACAGATACTGTCGCTGAAACATCAAACAAACCAGACCCTTTACATTCAAACAAACCAGACCCTCTACATTCAAACAAATCAGACCCTCTACATCTTGCTTACTCCGTGTGGTACATTCAATCCAAGATCCGGACTTTGGACGTAACGAAGGTTATTTATTCGGCATGGGTAAAGCTGTTTCGCCTTCATGTAGTTGCGTATAAGGTCTCCAATCATATTGATGAATCAGCCCCTCCAGCCGCCACTTCTCTAGAATATGCCCAATGGAAAGAACTCGATGCGTTAGTCCTTCAATGGATTTACAGCACGGTTTCGGACGACCTTTTGAAACGTCTCATGGATACTACTGGTGCTAGAGCGGCTTGGACAAAGCTTGAGAAGATCTTCTTAAGCAACAAAAAGGCTCGCGCTACGGCGCTCGAGACGAAGTTTTGTAATCTCACTTTGACAGCATGCTCTTCGGTTGACGAATACTGTCAACGGCTGTCCGATTAGCCAACCAATTGACTGATGTTGACCAGCCCGTCTCTGAATCCCGGCTTGTTCTATAGCTTGTTCGTGGGCTCCTAATTGAATATAACACCATTGCATCTCTCATCAATCAGCAGGGTGTTGATTGGCACCAGGCTATCACCATGCTTAATGATGAAGTCATCCGGATTGAAGCTCAGAAAGGGTCACAGAACACTGTTTTGGCTGCTATAGTAGCGTCGTCTTCTGCAGGTTCTTCTTCCAACACCAATCAGCAATCAGAAGCCTCATACTCTTCTAGCAACCGCCGCGGCAGCAGAGGAAGAGGCGGGTCTTCAAATCGTCGTGGTAGGGGTAGGGACATATCACAACCACAGCCCCCATGGGGCGCCTATCAGGGGCAGCAGTCATCGTTTCCAAATTGGGCATGGTGGACACCTCCACCATGCCCCTACCTAACGCAGCAACAGTGGGCAGGAAGCAAGCAACCAGACTCACCCTTGGCTCCCCAGATTCAATTTACCGGCTACCCTTCGGTCGCCGGTTACTCTCTAGCTCAGTTTGCACCACCCAGTTTCAATCAGCCTATGTATAACCCCCTGTGCCCTTCCGATTTGAGTGTTGCGATGGCTAACATGCAGGTTAATTCTCCTACTATGGCTTGGAACTCAGATGTTATGGATACCGGTGCCGAGTCTCACATCACTAAAGACCCAGGTAAAATCATTATCCCTGATTCTATTCCTGTATGTCGTAATATTTTGGTTGGTAATGATATGTATTTGCCAAATCAACGATCAGGTACAGGCTTTCACCCTTTACCAAACCGAACCTATATTCTCCCAAACATCCTTTATAGCCCTCAAATAATTAAAAATCTTATTTCCGTTTGACGTTTTACTCGTGATAATTAAGTGTCTGTCGAATTTGACCCGTTTGGTTTTTCTTTGAAGGACCTCAAAACTAAGAAGACACTGTCTCGCCATAATAGCACCGGGAATCTTTACACATTCACGCCACCTCAACTGCCGCCTCAAGCCACCTTTCTTGCTTCCCACCACCTACCATGGCATGATCGTTTAGGGCATCACGGGGCGCAAGTTCTAGATATTTTAAATCACAATTTTAATTTTGAATGTAATAAGGACCAAAGTCACAATTATTGCCATTCTTGTCAACTTTCAAATAGTAAAAGATTACCTTTTTATTCGTATAATACATTTACTTTTGCTCCTTTTGATATAATTCATTGCGATTTATGGACTTCGCCAATCACGAGTAAAACAAGCTATAAATATTATATGGTGCTCATTGAAAATTTCTCACATTTCGTGTGGGTTTACCCCCTAAAATACAAATCTGAAACATTTCCAACCTTTGCCAGATTCCATCAGTTAATTTTGACCCAATTTAATCGTAAAATCAAAACCTTTCAATGCGACTTAGGGGGTGAATTTGACAATTCAACATTTAAAACTTTTGCCCAATAAAACGGTTTGCTTTTCCGCTTCTCTTGCCCTCAAACATCTTCTCAAAATGGCAGAGCAGAACACATGATTCGCCGTTTGAATGACATTATACGGGCTCTCTTAATTCATGCGAATCTACCTCCCTTATTTTGGGTGGAAGCCCTTCACACTGCCACTTATCTTCATAATATTTTACCAACCAAACGCCTAAAATTTTACACCCCTACTTTTGCCCTTTACCTTCGTCACCCAGACTACGAACATCTATGTGTGTTCGGCTGCGCGTGTTACCCTAACACGTCTGCTACTCAGGCTCATAAACTTCATCACCGGTCCATTCGATGCATTTTTTTAGGGTATCCACCCGATTTTCGTGGTTACCGTTGTTTGGACCCTACCACCGGTAAGGTACACATCTCCCGACATGTGACCTTTGATGAGCATGTGTTCCCCTTTACAACACCTCATCCTCCTACTTCCTATACTTTTTTGGATGATCCTCCACCACCCGGCTTCACATTCCACTGGCCTTTTAACCAACCCACTCCAAACCATAACCCGCCTACACCTCACCCGATTACTGCTCCCTATCGGCTCATCTACTCACGTCGTCCTCGTCCAGCCCCATCTTCGGTCAACCCACCTACCGGCCTATCTATCCCTCCTGAACCCACCCCTATCGACTCATCACCAACTTCGGCTCAAGCCCAACCACATTCTTTCCCACCACCCAGTCCGAATATTAACCAACATCCCATGACAACTCGGTCTAAATCTCGATCCAACCCTTCGGCCATCCACAACACTGTTTCCTTATCCCCTGTCCCTACTTCCTATACCAAAGCCTTAACTGATCCAAATTGGTTGCATGCCATGCAAACCGAGTTTACGGCATTACAGGATAATGAAACATGGGAGCTTGTTCCCCGCCCACATGATCGTTCCGTGATTCGTTGCATGTGGTTATTTAGACATAAATTTAAATCGGACGGCTCATTGGTGGTTAATGGTAATTCCCAAATAGTTGGTGTTGATTATGATGAGACATTCAGTCCAGTGGTCAAACCTGCCACCATTCACATAGTTTTGTCTCTTGCTGTGTCACGAGCTTGGCCTATTCATCAACTTGATGTCAAGAATGCTTTTTTACACGGTGAACTACATGAGACGGTCTTTATGCATCAACCACCGGGTTTTTATGATAAACGTTTTCCTAATCACGTTTTTCGATTACGGAAATCTCTTTATGGTCTTAAACAGGCACCAAGGGCGTGGTATACCCGTTTTGCTAATTTTATCATCTCCAAGGGGTTTCGTAGCAGCATATGTGATCGGTCTTTATTTGTTTATCAACAGGATCCGTCTAACATTTCATATTTATTATTATATGTTGATGATATAGTGCTCACAACTTCTAATGATCGTCTCTTAAAGCACATTACTGGCACGCTTTCATGGGAGTTTGCCATGACTGATTTGGGCCGATTACATCATTTCTTGGGGATCAAGGTTACTCAGAAAAAAGAATGGAATTTTCTTATCACATGCTCAATATGCTAAGGACATAATTACCCGTGCGTCCATGTCATCGTGCAAACCTTGTTCCACACCGATTGATCTTTCATCTAAACTAAGTGCTACTAATGGAGCTTTATTTGCGGATCCCACATTATATAGAAGTCTAGCAGGTGCACTACAATACTTAACTTTCACTCAGCTAGATCTGTCTTATGCAATTCAACATGTATGTTTCTTCATGCACAAGCCCCAGGATCCTCACTTTGCATTTATGAAGCGTATCATTCGTTACTTGCAAGGAACAATTGACTACGGTATACGAATATTGAAAACGGATTCCCATGACTTGGTTGCATATTCTAATGCTGATTGGGGCGGCTGTCCAGATTTGAGACGCTCCACCTCGTGTTATTGTGTTTTCCTTGGTGATAATCTTATCTCTTGGTCTGCTAAACGTCAACCTACTATTTTTCATTCTAGTGCAGAAGCTGAGTATAGGGGAGTTGCAAATGCAGTTGCTGAGGTAACTTGGATTCATAATTGCCGCTTGAACTTCACACTCCCTTGACACGGGCATCGGTTGTTTTTTGTGACAACGTTTCAGCAGTCTATTTGTCCAATAATCCGGTTCAACATCAAAGGACAAAACACATAGAGATTGACATACACTTTGTCCGAGAGAAGGTTCGCCTTGGGCACATCAAAGTTCTTCATGTTCCATCCTCTATGCAGTATGCAGATATATTTACAAAAGGATTATCTCGTGAACTATTCTAATCGTTTTGGTCCAGCTTGACCTTTGTCCTCCACCCGCTCAAACTGAGGGGGTGTCTTAGCCAACTGATTATTAGATATATTAGGAATAGATTATAGTTTGTTATTTAGAGATAATTTGTGTATATCTTTTCCTTATTTCCTGGTTGTATTCTTCCCTATATATAGGGTCATTGTTTATCAATAATACACAGAAACAATTCACAACCATAATTACTTTTAGTTTGTTGGTGATGGCAGTGTTAGCATGATGAAGATTCATAGAAGATGGTGGTGTGTGATGAGAGAGATAGATGGAAGGAGGGAGACGAGAGAGAGAGGGGGAGAGGGAAAGATAGATATATATATAGAGAGAGAAAGGTGGTGGTTGCTTATCACCGGTGGCTTCAAATGGCAGTGGATCTGAATTTTTTTTTTAAAATAGGGTTAAGAGAGAGAGAGATGTGACAACGGGGGAATTTGTTTGCGAAAGGAGACATAAGGGGTTCCCGCCCCTGCCAGGGGCGGGTTCTTCTTCCCACTTTGACCTAGTGATGGTGACATGACAAGGTGATGATGATGGTTCATTGTGGTGGCTGAGACCACACCCTTCACATGGGTGGGTTCTCCAAATTATCAGAACCATCCGATCCACCAACTTAGATGAGATCTACGGCCCATATTACCAAACCAACTTAGATGAGATCTACAGGTTCTTTATCAAACCTATTTATTTCTACATCAACCAGAATTTACCATCACATTTTCTTCAAATTATTTCTCTAAAACTTCTTAAACCTAAGAGTTTTATAGTTCAGTTTAGAAATCAAAATGAACTAGAGAATTACACCAGGTCCACTAAATAACAATTTATTATTTTTAAGTGGTCAACATAGAGCTGATTATTATTTTCGAGATCCAGAAAGCGATGAAGGAATTTTACGTGCTAGACGAGGTGATAAAGCTTTTTGGGATTACATTGATGAAGTGCCTATCCCTGAAAATGTTATGAGATATATAAGGTTGGCTGGTTTTGCGGGTGTGATCGAGTGTGGTTATCGAAAACTTGATTGTGCTCTTATCTCAGCTTTAGTGGAGAGATGGAGGCCAGAGACACACATATTTCATTTACCGGTTGGAGAGAGCACAATAACCCTTCAAGATGTTCAAGTTTTATGGGGTTTGCCGGTTGAAGGTGATGTTGTTTCTGGCATTGATTATGCTATGAGTGCAGCTGAAATTATAATAAGGTTTGAGTATTTAACCGGTTGTACACTCGCTACAAGCGCTGTAAGTGGTTATAAGTTAAACCTAAGGTTTATTTTAAATGAAATAATAAAACAATTTTCTGATAATGCCATTGATTTTCAGTGCATTCAACGAGCTAGATTAATTTTAATTTTTATGATTGGTGGCACTTTATTTCCTAATACTTCTAGCAACTAGATGCACATAAATTATTTAAGTCATATTGAAAACTTAAATAACTGTGGTAGACTTAGTTGGGGAAGTGCAGTTTTAGCATTTTTGTATAGACAGTTATGTAAGGCAACGAGTGTCATAATTCGAGAAGTTGGTGGACCTTTATTCTTATTGCAATTATGGGCATGGGAAAGATTACCTTCTATGTGTCCCAAGAATACGAGATCTATTGATTTCAGGTTACCATATGGTTCACGGTATGTTAAAAAAACTTATGTATTGACTATTTATCTATAATCTTATATTTTTCTAGTTAACCTATTATATTTAAAAACTTGATTACAGATGGAATGGTGAACTTAGTTATGTAAATACCATTTCGTACTGTTTGAGTGCATATGGATCTCAGCTGCATTCATTAAGCGAGGTTACGATATTAATATTAATATGATATTATTTTGTATATATTAACATTGTGTAAACATATTAATTTATATTTTTATATCAGTTTAAATGGAGGCCTTATGATAATATTATTCACATTCTACCTGATATCTGCACAAGTGGACATCAAAGCTGGAGAAATGACACATACCTTATATGTTTGGAAGTTGTGAGCCTCACATTCCAAGTAGGGTTTTAAGACAGTTTGGAATGTTTCAACCAATCCCTACAACTGTGTTACTAACCCGGGAGCAAATAAAAATCTACATTCGACTGCTTGTAAACGTGGTAGAAATAAAAACTGGTTACAACATCATAATATCTTTGTTCAAGCATGGGCGTCTCAGCATAATTCAGTTGCTAATGAAGCGTACATTGATTCGCCAATTGCTTTTGAAGCATACATGAGGTGGTATTTAGAGCGTATTGTTATGTATACAACAAACCCGTCTCATCAAGACATGAACCCTCATGGCTTCCAAAATGATGGACAAAGATTGAGAATGATGGTATTATTATTAATAATTTTATTATTATTATTATTATTATTATTATTATTATAACTAATCTTTTATAATGTAATTTATAGATGGATGAGATGAGTCAGTTTTATCAAAGATCAGGGGATGAAGCGGGGAGGAATATGGCAAGCTGTTATATGGATTTTTTCCATGCAAACCATATAAGTTATCTACCAACGCATGTGACATAGAATTTTGATGATACTCAACTTCCTCCTGTCACACAACGTTTACCCAGAAGGGGTAGAGGACGAGGGGGGTTGGTAGACAGATTGTTGATGATAATGTTATGCAACATAATATGACAGAACAAAGGGATTTCACGGAACAATAGTTTGAGTCCCCGTTTTCAAGCCAAATGGGCAACGGAGATTTTTTTTATGGTGGTACCTCAAGTACTCAGTTTCCATATTTTAGTCAAATGGGGACTCAAAATTTCGAAGTAGGAGGCCCGTCAAATCCTTATCAAAGACCTGGTATTAGTTATCAACAATCATTTCATCATTCTTTCCCGTTACCTTATTACCCTCAATTTCAAGATACAGCTCAATCAGTTGACCAGTTTTTTAATCCATCCCCTTGTCCGTTCGACTTAAATGATGAAGCAACAAATGATAATGATGACACTCGTTAGATGTTATTTCTTTAATATTTTTAGTGATGTATTTTACCTTTTTAATTATGTAATTTTTTATACTTTTATCTATTAACTATATAATGTAATTTAATTATAAAATACAAACATAAAATACAGTATTATTAGAATAATCATCCAAAAACTAACAAGTAGTACAATAAAAGTAACAAGTAAAGCGATAATTCAACATAAAATATCACTTGCGGGTCTTGAGTTTGACTATCTTTTCCATGAACCATTCAGGGTGAGTATATGTATAACGATACTGATAAAACTCTTTTGTCATATAGCGCCGATATCTTGCACACGTGTCTTTAAAATTTCCTTCTGTAGTTAAGGTTTTTCCTTGAACTAGCTTTTGCATTAACATACAAATAAAAACCCCTGAATCACCACCAAGGTCACCCCCGCCCTTAGGCAAGTACTCCTCGGTAGTTGTGGAAGACATATGATCCTTTTTTTCAAGATGAATAAACGGTCCAGTATAATATTTTTTCCAGTAACCAATCTGTTCCATCAGACAGTAAAAATTACATGGAATAAAATCTAAAATAAGAAGAACTAACTCGTGATATAGTTCACGATATAAGTTATTTGACCAATACTGAAGGATATCCATTGTATGCAAGTTGATTTGGATACGCAACCAATCTTCTACTAGTTTTATAAGTATTGAAATATAAATATACTGCACCTTCCAAAATGGAGGGTACAACTCATCAGTTCCATTGGCATATTTGACAGGCTTTACATTATCCCACACACATAATTCATCCCGAAACTAAGGTGGTAAAATTGTCCAATTCAACCCAGATGGTCCAAGTTTTGCAAGCTTTTCACGTCTCATTCGCATCATCCGTTTTACCCAACCTTCTATATGCTGTGATAAATTATTATCACCTAATAAATATTATATAAAAATATTTTATCTAATTGAAAAAGATATAATATTTTTACCAATGGAGAACGACGATCGTCGCGTTCCTACCCTAATAAAGCACCCAAAAAATCCTTCCCAAGCCAGTTACCACCAACTAGAACTGAAACACAATATGGCGCATCCCCGTTGTTGTAGAAGTTAATAGCATATTTTGACCAATTTTTAGATTCTTTTTCATCTGCAATTAAAAATGATATATGCACCGGGTTGTTTTCTGTCGAAGATGATTCATGTTGCTTCTTAGGCCGCCTCAACCTTTTTAGAATTGAACTCGTCGATCGGAGTTCATGAATTGGTTCTTTACCGGGATGGTGTGCCATTTTGGAAGTGTGGTAGTATTTGAAATGTGGTGATTTATGATGATAAGGGTGGTGGTATTTATAGAAGGATTTTTGAAATATAATTAATATTTATATTTTATAATATAAAACTAATATTATAATATTAAACAATAATAACTAGTACACATAAAATAAAATTATGATACAACAATCTCCTCATGAATATGAGTTTGGACAATTGTTCATGTTATGACCTGTTTGTCTACATATTGAACATCTACGTATGACAGGTGCATCTGGATGATGAAAATCCATCTCGTTGTGTATCCTTCTCGTGCGTCTCCTACCTCGTGATGTGGTGATTTTTGAGGGATCACCTCTTATCCTCCAACTGGATTCGTCCAATAATCAATGTGACGAAGCGGGAAAAGTGTCCATTATACTGCTCTTGATAAACAACAGTACTATAGACCTGATGAACAATGTTATGAGGTGATTCACCTCTATGGCGGCAAACTGCAATTGCATGTGAGCATGGAAATCTTTGCATCTGCCATTTACCACACGTGCAAGTTCTGTTTTTGTATTCCACGGTATAATCATTTCCACCAGCTTCATTTGTTTGTATCTTTGACAGAACTCTATACCTCGCCTCTCTGTAATAAAACTCTGTTATGTTATGCTCTTGTGAGTTAATATCACATGTGTTAAATAAAATCCATATGCGAGGGGGTAACGCAGTGTTACAGTTGGCTGTGATGTCAGTGTGCTTTCTGAACTGTTCAACTGTTTTCTCGAACGTACAATTAATAATAGCTTTTATTGGCATAAGCCTGATACCTCACAACGTATTGTTAAGCATTCTGAAATGTTCATCGTCAGGTTACCCCACCGATGATGATTTTTATCATGTAGAAGCATCCATTTACTCTCTTTAATAGCTTTTAAATATTTCTATGCTTCTGGATTGACGCTTGTCATTTGACTTACACAGTAGTTATACTTCCTTTGTTGGGTGGTGCTTCCGATAGATCAACATAGCCTTTTTAAGCTAGAAACCTTGAACTTTTTTATGAGGTTACTTTGAACATGTCGGAGACAAAATCGATGCACAACATTATTTTTCCACTCTTCAAGAGTATTCATTGCACAAATAATCCCTTTGTGCCTATCAGAAATAACACATAACTTTTTTCCCGAACCAATAGAATTATGGTGAACTGCAATGTGTGACCATAATTGTTGGAAAAACCAACTCCAACTTTCTGCCGTCTTTTCGTCTGCAATTGCATAAGCTATCGGCATTACGTAGTTGTTTGCATTTTTTGCAACTGCAATTAACATTTTATCATGGTAAGAACCTTTCAAGAAAGTACCATCAACAGATATCACAGGCAGACAATAGCCGAACGCTTTAATTATTAGATCGAATGCCCAAAACACATATTTAAATGTGTAATAAATAGATGTACCGGTCGGATGATGTAACCATTCCATGATAACATGGTTCTTCTCTTGTAATGCGTTGATGTACGTAGGTAATCCTTAAAGTTACTGTCCTAGCTACCAAATATTCTCAATAGCAGCTTTTCTAGCTCGTCAGGTAAACATGTCTTTCAAATGCGCTTGAATTTGCTTGATGGAAAAGCAATATCTTGATGAATAAAATAGATGATACGGGTAACAATATCTCTGCATTTGAAACTTCTATTGTTGTTACCAACAACATTACCAAAGCAGTTGTGGGAATTCACTCATCTTGAAATTCTCCACATGTGATGATCATGGTTCTTGGAAGCATTAACATACCATGAACATGGTGGACCACTATGAAGATTATTGTTGTAATTAGGGCTAGTACTGTAGCACTTTGCTCTCCATCTTGTACGTTTACTTTCAACTACCACAACCTCTCTGTTACGTGCAAGATTCCATAACCGCACTGCATGCATCACTTCATCTTTTGATTTAAAATACATTCCAACACGAATTTCTTTTGACTCTTCATTCCATATATCCATATGGTCTTCATCGTCAAAATCAGCAGCTTCATAATCTCTTAACTCCTGGGATCTTCAGAATAGTTCACCTCCTCGTAAGATCCTGAATTAACACCATAATTATAATTGTTTGAAACTCCATAATTGTTGTTGTCATCATCACTAGATTCTTCTTCTGATGGAGTGAGTTCAGTATCTTCACTATTGTTTGAACGACCTTCATCTGACTTATCTAAACTTCATTATCATCATCGACTTGATGATGAGAATTGGTTGACGGAGCGGCTTGACAATCATGCGATCTTGCATTGCCTTGATGATAAGAATTCCTTGACGGATCGGGTGCTTGAGATACAGAGAAATGCGTACGGGATCCATATAATTGGATTGTTGTACATACATTTTTGGCTTAATGATAACATAAACATTTGCTTGAAAATTTTCAACATTTTCTCCCAAATAATACAAAACATCTAGACTTGAGTCATTGAAAATTTCAGAACTTTGAGAGAAACCAACATATGAGTAATATAATTTTAATTACAAATTATAATGCTCTTTTTGAACCTAAAGATGATTATAAATCAAATCTACAAACTCTTTGTATAAAACTCTATTACGAAGAATACTAGTAGAACTTCTAGTAGAAACATCACATATGTCAATTCCAGCCTAATTCTAGGCGCATGGGTACTATTCAGGCGTATGAGTTTTGGGCGCATTGTAAGGCCCCGTTCCCAGGACACTTACAGTTGGGTTCTCATTGCACATAAAACCTATAATTACATTTCTGTTTCATAAAATCAAAAGAATGTCATCCCAAAAGAGCTGAGTAGTCGCCCGTGCCATCCTTAGCAATCATTACCTGCCAACTGGAAACACATCAAAGTCAGCTTTGCTGAGTGAGTTCTAGTTTTATAAAATAAAACATACTTTACTTTACATTCGTTCACGATCATACATCATACGTACATACAGATAATATCAGTATTATCCTCATCATTTCGTTCATTAACTTTGCCCATTCAACGTGTTACATTATCGTTCACTTCTCTATCTAGATCCGGTCAGACTTTACCCTCTTCGTGGCACTCAGCCACGATTACTGAGGTCGAATGACCAAGATCCTGTTCTGTACATTATTCCGATAATTCATTTACGTTCATTCATACTTCGTTCTTTCATACATAATCTTTTGTTCCTTTATACGTTCGTTCCTTCGATTCTGTTGCGACAACAGGGTCGCTCACCTCATTAACAATCCCAACGACTTCGCGCGATCCGAGTCTGTTGCAACCATATAGTTGCTCACCCCAATTGCCAATTTCAACCATAGCATGCTTTCCGAGTCTCTTGCAACCATAGGGTTGCTCACCTCATGGCAGCTTCACAATAACGCGTTGTCCGAGTCTGTTGCAACCATAAGGGTGCTCACCTCATAGAAATCTCAAGGATTGCATACCATCCGAGTCTGTTGCAACAACAGGGTTGCTCACCTCATTGCCATTCTCATCGATGGCACGCTATCCGAGTCTCTTGCAACCATCGAGTTGCTCACCTCATATATGTGCTTGCAAGCCTTTCCTTTGTTCGTTCATCATTCAATAATGCATGCATTCTTGATTTATGTTCCCCTTTCATTATCTTTCACTTTACGTTACATAATACTTCATTCATTCATTAACATGACACATAAGGCCACAAGAAAGATAACATACATCATATAAGGAACATATCATACACATTCATCATCATCATACAGGGCAACATCATGCATACATAACAAGCCCTAACATGCACATCATCATCGTCATGCCCAACATGCTCTCTAAGGCCCCAATCGTCCTCTTACATGCTCTTACAAGAACCTTTACGTCAAAACTTACATCTGCACTTTTCCCCGAAAGTCAGAACTCAACTACACTTTCCTCGGGTGTGACAGCCCTACTCGGGCGTACGGACACCCTTCAGTCGCATGGCCTCCATGCGACTGAACATCATGCGAATGAACTAATACGGATGAACACCTATGGGAATGAACATCCAGTCGTGCGAATGGACAATGCGGATGGACCTCATGCGAATGGACAATGCGGATGGACCTCATGCGAATGGGATTAATGCGGATGAGCACTTATGCGACTGGACCTTCAGTCGCATGACCCCCATGCGACTGGCCTTAAATCATGTGAATGGACATTCAATCATGCGAATGGACCCCAATCGCACCCTAATCGGCGGTATGGCCTCCAGTCGGTCGCCTAGCCCTAACTGATGCAGAATGCAGTTCATCCCGACTGCAGCCGAGGGTTTTGGCCTCCAAACTCCTCTAAACTCATTTTAAGCCCAAATCGACCATCCTAAACCTTAGGGATGCATATCACGACACCATTCAAGCACACACAAGCTCACAATCAAGCCACAAACGCATCATACATACACATACACATACACAAACGGGTGAACATACACATACTCAAAAAACCCGGTTTCAGATGTTTTCCAGCCCCAAAATCGTTTGAAAACAAGTAAAAGTGGGGTTCTAGAACTCACACAAACGAGCACAACGACAAGAGCTTCGATTTGGCTTGCTACACGATGATTTTGGCGACCCGAACTAACTGGAACCAACTTTTTCTCTTTCTCTCTTCTTCTCTCTATGAAATCTGAAATGTGGGGTGTGTGGGGAGAGTGGGCTGCCTCTCCCTACTAATATCACCACATTTCCCAACTTTTCTTCGTTGGCGAGTTTGGTCCCTCAACTTTGAACTTTATTTTTCTTTTCTTTCTTCACCGGCTTCAAAATAATAAATATCCGGGTGTTACACGCATGGAAACACTTAGGCCGTTATTCCACCCATATGTCAATTCCACCCATATGGCATCATACCCTTTCGGAGTGCGCGTCAACTTCGTAATGAAATCCATGGTGATGTGCTCCCACCTCCATTCCGGTATATCCAAAGGTTGGATCTTCCCATACGGCTTTTAATGACCGGCCTTCACTTGCAAACAAGTAAGGCACTTACTCACATACCCCACCACATCACGCTTCATACCCGGCCACCAATAATCTTTCTTCATATCTTGATACATTTTCATGGCACCAGGATGAATGGAATATCACGTCTTGTGAGCGTCATCCAAGATCTTCATGCGTAGATCCCAAAACGAGGGATCGACACACGTCCAAATCGGGTTTAACATTGAGTGTGTTTCTCCCAATTCCCTAACCGGACCTCTCTTCTTTCAGAGTTTAGATGATCTTCTTTCAATGCCTCATCTTGAAACTCCTTGACTTGCTTCATTACATCAGAGGTCATGATCAGTTGGTATGCTTTCACCCGAATCGGCTCGGCCTTTCCTTTCGGCTAAGGGCATCAGGCACCACGTTTGCTTTGCCCAGATGGTAATGGATCTCTCAATCATAATCCTTTATAAACTCCAACCATCGTCTTTGCCTCATGTTCAGATCTTTCCGCTCAAAGAAGTACTTCAAGCTCTTGTGGTCAGTGAATATGGTGCACTTCGTCCCGTACAGATAATGCCTCCAAATCTTCAGTGCAAAGACCACGGCTGCTAGCTCCAAGTCGTGAGTAGGATAATTGACCTCATGAACCTTCAATTGTCGGGATGCAAGCTATAACCTTCCCTCTCTACATTAACACACCCCAACCCTGAGTAGAAGCATCAGAATAGACCACAAATCCTCGCTTCCTTCAGGTAATGACAGGACAGGAGCTTGAGTCAACCTTGCCTTTAACTCCTCGAAAGCCCTTTCTTGCTCTTGACCCCACACGAACTTCACATCCTTACGGGTCAATTTAGTCAACGGGGAGGCTATCTTGGAGAAGTCCTGGATGAACCTTCTATAATATCCCGCCAACCCTAAGAAACTACGAATCTCGGATGGCGTCTTTGGAGACTTCCATTGCATCACTGCCTCCACCTTTGCGGGGTCTACCATAATTCCATTAGTATTAAACACATGACCCAAGAATTGAACTTCACGCAACCAAAATGCGCACTTGGAGAACTTGGCGTACAGCTTCTCCTTTCTCAACGTCTCCAAAACCTCCCGAATATGACCGGCATGCTCTTCTTCGCTCTTCGAGTAGATCGGAATATCATCAATGAACACAATCACTGATCTATCTAACATCGGCCAGCATACTCGATTCATCAAATCCATAAAGGCAGCTGGTGCATTAGTTAGACCAAAAGACATAACGAGGAACTCGTAGTGTCCGTAACGCGTACGGAAAGCTGTCTTAGGAATGTCTTGTTCCTTTACCTTCAATTGATGGTAGCCAGATCGTAGGTCTATCCTCGAGAACCAACTGGCACCTTAGAGCTGGTCAAACAAGTCATCAATCCTTGGTAAGGGGTACCGATTCCTCACTGTCAACTTATTCAACTCACGGTAGTCTATACACATCCTCATGCTACTGTCTTTCTTCTTCACAATAAGACCGGAGCACCCCAAGGAGAGATACTCGGTCTAATGAACCCTTTATCCTGCAGCTCTTGCAACTGCTCCATTAACTTTTTCATCTCAGTCGGAGCCAACCGATACGGTGCCTTAGCTACCGGTTGGGCACCTAGTATCAAGTCAATCCGAAACTCAACCTCACGGTCTGGTGGCACACCTGGTAAATCTTCTAGAAACACATCCAGAAAGTCACACACAAATGGTACATCAGATTGTTGTGGTGTTGGCGCGTCCACATCCTTTACGTAGGCCAAGTAGGCATTACATCCACGCCTCATGCACTTTCCCGCCACCGCCATTGAAATCACTTTCGGGATCGTCATGACTCGATCACCATAAACTATCACCTTATTCCAGTCAGGTGCTGTCAATCGAATCATCTTCTTGCGACACACAATATTCGCTTCGTAGTCCGCCAACCAACCCATTCCTAGGACTATATCAAAACCGCCTAAGGTCACTACGAATGGTCTAACAGGAAACTTATGACCGTCTAGTTCTATGTCACAACCTTCTATCACCTCAGAAATCCTTGTAAGCTTACCTATGGTAGTTTCTACCTCGAAGGGCTCATCAATATGTCTACTCTCAATGGGAAACTTAGCATAGAAGGTGGCAGAAATGAAACTCCTACTAGCACCAGAATCAAACAACACAGATGCAAGAGTTTGGTTTACTAGAAACATACCTGACACCACATCGGGGCCTATCCTAGCCTCCTCCCCAGTCATCGTGAAAGCTCGGGCGCTTGCTTTCTGCCCTTCTCCTCCAGCCTTCTTCGCTCCCGAACTCTCAGCCCTTGGCCTCTTACAATCTCTGTTCAAATGACCATTTCCCCAAAGTTGTAACACCTGCCAACCCCACAATCTCTAGCCATATGGCCAGGCTTCCCATACTTGAAGCAGATGTTTAATCCCCATTTGCATTCTCCCGAATGCTCCTTCCCGCATTTACCACACTTCTTCAACCCTGCACCAGATGTGACCACACGTCTGTCATCCACCTTCGCCACTTTATTGTTTGGAGCGGCTCCACCACATCCAAACCGTTTCCCATTCCAGTTCCGGTCACCACCACCCTTCTTGTTCACCTCAGCCACCATCACCTCGCGCTCATCATATAACCTACCAGCCAAATCAACCGCCGACCTAAAAGTACTCGGCCGGGCGGTGATCATATGCCTACGGATATCCACCGGCAACCCCTGGATGTATCTCTTAATCTTTCGTGACAGTGGTGTCACTTGATCTGGCACCAGCCGCGCCATTTCATTAAACTTTGTGGTGTACTGCTGGTGTGCATTGTTCCCGCCTCCAGTTGCAGGAACTCTCTTCTACCTTATCCATCTCTCTGTGAGGACAAAATTCCTCAATCAATAACTTCTTCAGTTCAGGCCATCTCATTCTCCTAATGGCCCTGCTACCCTCGGCTTGGACAATGTTGTCCCACGAGCACAAAGCCGAGTCCACAAATGAGTGGGTAGCAAACTTCACCTTTTGGTCTTCACGGCACTCACTGATGTCAAGAACAACCTCTATTTCCCTCACCCACCGATGAGCAGCAGCAGCAATGCCGTTTCCATTGAACGTAGGGGGTGTGCATCTCATAAACGCCCCATAATTACAACCTCGTGCCGCCTTCGGCGCAGGCTCTTCTTCTTCCTCCTCATCATCAAAGAGAACCGTTTCTAGCTCCGGTTGATCTCGTTCTCCTAAGGACCTGTTCCTCTCCTTTCTTTCCCCTTCCCTTACTGCCTTGATCACTTCGGTCACCATAGACGATAGAATCGTCTGCATGACCTGGTGAACTTCCTCCACCACAACCTCCTTTACTGAGGCTCTCAAATTGGCACTCTCGTCGCCACCCTTCGGATGAGGGGTCTCTGGTTCTTCATGAACCACCTTCTCAACTCTGGGTCTCCCTCTCTTGGGTCGCGGTTTAGCATCGTGACCTCCACCCCGTAAAGCTTTCGAAGATCTACCACCGGCCATTCAAGGGAACAGCTCAGTTTATGTCAAGTATAGTAAGTCCCTAATTACAGTGGCCAGTTGTGATTAGCCACTTACTTTACTCTTCATACCCCAAGCATTACCGATCCTGACTACATCAGTATTTAAACCTACATACAACACATAACCACATACCATGCACACATAAAACAGGTTAACTTTACGAAAATACCATATGGCATGCAACTACTCAGATTGGCATCCCATTCCCATTCCGTCCCATTCTCAGTTTAAGTTAAGGTTTATTTTGAAAATTACCCATTCACTTAAACTTTGGCTCTGATACCAACTTGTAAGGCCTCGTTCCCAGGACGCTTACAGTTAGATACTCATCGCACAAAAACATATAATTACATTTGCCTTATGAAAATATTGCAGTGGAAACATAAAAGAAATAACTTTTCATATCATTACAAATGCTTTTGCAAGTTAATACAAGCATTCATTTCAAAACATCATTCGTTCGCATTACAATGAAAAAAACATTAACAAAAGAATGCCATCCAAAAGAGCTGAGTAGCCGCCTCGTGCCATCCTCAGCAAAGTTTACCCGCCAACTGAAAATCATACTACGCTTTCATTAAAACCGTTGATCGTTAAAACATACATTTCAATCGTTTAAAACCGTTCTTTACTTTCTTTCAAATCATACTACGCTTTACATTAATTTGTGATCATACATCATACGTACACATTGATAATATAATTATTATCTTCTATTACATTCGTTAACTTCGTCCATTTTATACGTTCGTCCTTTCGAGTCTGTTGCGACAACAGGGTCGCTCACCTCATTAACAATCACAACTATTTGCACGCTATCTGAGTCTGTTGCAACCATAGGGTTGCTCACCCCAAGTGCCAACTTCAACGATAGCACGCTATCCGAGTCTGTTGCAACCATAAGGTCGCTTGCCTCATGGAAAATCACGATAGCTCGCTATCCGAGTCTGTTGCACCCATAGCGTTGCTCACCCCAATTGCCAGTTTCAACGATAGCACGCTACCTGAGTCTGTTGCAACCATAGGGTTGCTCACCTCATGGCAAATTCACGATAGCACGCTGTTCGAGTCTGTTGCAATAACTGGGTTGCTCACCTCATATATGTGCTTGCAAGCCTTTCCTTCGTTCATTCTTCATTCAATAATGCATGCATTCTTACTTCGTGTTCCTCTTTCATTATCTTTCACTTTACGTTACATAATACTTCATTCATTCATTAACATGACACGTAAAACCATAAGAAAGATAAAACATCACCATGAGGAACATATCATACAATCATACATAATCATCAAACATTATCAATCACACATCATCATGCCTAATCACCTATCACAACATTTATGACTTCAAAAAGTCAACTTACATAGCCCTCGGGAACCTCCCAAGTCAAAGCCTACATTACACTTTTCTCCAAAAATTAGAAAATATTCTAAGTCCTTAGACGCATGGGCACTATGCACGTGCATGGGGAACACTTAGGCGCATGGGTTCTAGGCGCATGGAAACCTTGGACGTCTGGACACTTAGTCAATTCCAGCCTAATTCTAGGCGCATGGGTACTATTCAGGCGTATGAGTTTTGGGCGCATGGAAACACTTAGGCCGTTATTCCTGTTGGGCGCATGGGCCACTGTTTAGGCGCATGAATTACACTTAAATAATTCTAAGGCATTTCCAGGCGCATGAGCCTTATCTAGGCGCATGAACCTTCTGTACAACATGTTTCTAGGATGTTTTCGAACCCAATTATCAAAACCATCTGTTCTAAGCTTACCAAGGCTATTCTAAACATGAACAACCTGTAAGCACATTATCAATCACACATCATCATCCAACAAGCATAATACATATGGGTATACATACATAAACACTGTAAAACCATTTTAATACATTTTCACCCCAAAGAGTTTAAAACAAGTAGAAATCAAGGTCTAGAAACTCACCTGGTGCAACTTGGGTGTATCTTCCTTCTAACCCTCTTGCAAATGAGTTCAAACACCTAAAACACCCCACCAAACACACACACCCGAACACACTCAAACATATAAGCATAAACCCGAGACCAAAACCCAACACAAACGCTTAAAAACCATGAATGCATACCTTAAATTCGATCTTAATCTTCTTCTTCTTCAACGAGAGTTTTTTCTCTCACTCTCTCTCTCTAACCGAATGAAAAGTGATGTGAAGGGAGGGGGGCGGCCATGCCCACCTCTACACCGACTTTTAAAATATTTTTGTCCTTTTGACACTTTTGGCCCCTCATCTTGGGTTTAATTGCATTTCCTTTCTTTTATTCCTCATTTCTTATCCTTCTTTAAAAAAATAACCGGGTGTTACAAGTCCACCCCTTATTTAGGTTTCATCCCCAAAACCTGTTATTCCTCGAACATATGAGGATAATGCTGCCTCATCTCTTCCTCGGTCTCCCATGTAGATTTGGATCCCTTCCTGTGCTTCCACTGTACACGCACTAGAGGAACCACTTTATTTCTCAGCCTCTTCTCTTTACGATCGATGATCACCACTGGTTGCTCCACATAATTGAGTCGTTCATCCACCTCGATACTTCTAGTGGTACAACCATATCCTCCTCGGCTAAGCACTTTCTTAAGTGAGATACATGGAATGTCGGATGAATTTCACCTAGCTCACTGGGCAACTTCAATCTATAGGCCACCTCTCCTACTCGAGCAATGATTCGAAAAGGCCCTATGTATCTCGGGCTCAACTTGCCCCGCTTCCTAAACCGAATGATACCCTTCCACGGTGAGACCTTAAACATAACCCGGTCACCCACCTGGAACTCAATCGGTATACGTCGTTTATCAGCATACGACTTCTGTCTATCTTTGGCTGCCTTCATAAAGGCTTTAATCTTTTCTAGCTTCTCAGTCGTAGCCTCGATCACCTCGACACCTCCCAATTCTTTCTGCCCAATGTCTCCCCAACATACGGGCGTTCTACATCTTCTACCATATAGCATCTCGTATGGTGGCATGCCAATACTAGAATGATAACTGTTGTTGTATAAGAATTCAGCTAACGGTAAGTGGTCATTCCAACTTCCCCTAAAATCAATCACACATGCCCGAAGCATGTCTTCCAGTGCCTGGATGGTCCTTTCTGACTGACCATCAGTTTGGTGATGATAAGCCGTGCTAATATGTAACCTCGTCCCCATGGCATCGTGAAATTTCTTCCAGAATTTCGATGTGAACCGGGTGTCGCGGTCAGACACGATAGACACCGGCACACCATGAAGAGTCATAATCTCTTTAATGAATAGATCCTCCAACCTCTCGGATGAATATGTCTCGCGGATCGGTAAGAAGTGAGCACTCTTCATCAGAGGTCGACAATCACCCATATGGCATCATACCCTTTCGGAGTGCGCGTCAACTTCGTAATGAATCCATGGTGATGTGCTCCCACCTCCATTCCGGTATATCCAAAGGTTGGATCTTCCCATAGGGCTTTTAATGACCGGCCTTCACTTGCAAACAAGTAAGGCACTTACTCACACACCCCACCACATCACGCTTCATACCCGACCACCAATAATCTTTCTTCATATCTTGATACATTTTCATGGCACCAGGATGAATGGAATATCGCATCTTGTGAGCGTCATTCATGATCTTCATGCGTAGATCCCCAAAACGAGGGATCGACACACGTCCAAATCGGGTTTTAACATTGAGTGTGTTTCCCCCAATTCCCTAACCGGACCTCTCATTCTTTCAGAGTTTAGATGATCTTCTTTCAATGCCTCATCTTGAAACTCCTTGACTTGCTTCATTACATCAGAGGTCATGATCAGTTGGTATGCTTTCACCCGAATCGGCCCGGGCCTTTCCTTTCGGCTAAGGGCATCAGGCACCACGTTTGCTTTGCCCAGATGGTAATGGATCTCGCAATCATAATCCTTTATAAACTCCAACCATCGTCTTTGCCTCATGTTCAGATCCTTCTGCTCGAAGAAGTACTTCAAGCTCTTGTGGTCAGTGAATATGGTGCACTTCGTCCCGTACAGATAATGCCTCCAAATCTTCAGTGCAAAGACCACGGCTGCTAGCTCCAAGTCGTGAGTAGGATAATTGACCTCATGAACCTTCAATTGTCGGGATGCATAAGCTATAACCTTCCCTCTTTACATTAACACACTCTCCAACCCTGAGTAGGAAGCATCAGAATAGACCACCAAATCCTCGCTTCCTTCAGGTAATGACAGGACAAGAGCTTGAGTCAACCTTTCCTTTAACTCCTCGAAAGCCCTTTCTTGCTCTTGACCCCACACGAACTTCACATCCTTACGGGTCAATTTAGTCAACGGGGAGGCTATCTTGGAGAAGTCCTGGATGAACCTTCTATAATATCCCGCCAACCCCAAGAAACTACGAATCTCGGATGGCGTCTTTGGAGACTTCCATTGCATCACTGCCTCCACCTTTGCGGGGTCTACCATAATTCCATTGGATTAACCACATGACCCAAGAATTGAACTTCACGCAACCAAAATGCGCACTTGGAGAACTTGGCGTACAGCTTCTCCTTTCTCAACGTCTCCAAAACCTCCCGAATATGACCGGCATGCTCTTCTTCGCTCTTCGAGTAGATCGGAATATCATCAATGAACACAATCACTGATCTATCTAACATCGGCCGGCATACTCGATTCATCAAATCCATAAAGGCAGCTGGTGCATTAGTTAGACCAAAAGACATAACGAGGAACTTGTAGTGTCCGTAACGCGTACGGAAAGCTGTCTTAGGAATGTCTTGTTCCTTTACCTTCAATTGATGGTAGCCAGATCGTAGGTCTATCCTCGAGAATCAACTGGCACCTTAGAGCTGGTCAAACAAGTCATCAATCACACATCATCATGCCTAATCACCTATCACAACATTTATGACTTCAAAAAGTCAACTTACATATCCCTTAGGAACCTCCCAAGTCAAAGCCTACATTACACTTTTCTCCAAAAATTAGAAAATTTTTTAAGTCCTTAGACGCATGGGCACTATGCACGTGCATGGGGAACACTTAGGCGCATGGGTGACTTTCAGGCACATGGGTTCTAGGCACATGGAAACCTTGGACGTCTGGACACTTAGTCAATTCCAGCCTAATTCTAGGCGCATGGGTACTATTCAGGCGTATGAGTTTCGGGCGTATGGAAACACTTAGGCCATTATTCCTGTTGGGCGCATGGGCCACTGTTTAGGCGCATGAATTACACTTAAATAATTCTAAGGCATTTCCAGGCGCATGAGCCTTATCTAGGCGCATGAACCTTCTGTACAACATGTTTCTAGGTGTTTCGAACCCAATTATCAAAACCATCTGTTCTAAGCTTACCAAGGCTATTCTAAACATGAACAACCTGTAAGCACATTATCAATCACACATCATCATCCAACAAGCATAATACATACGGGTATACATACATAAACACTGTAAAACCATTTTAATACATTTTCAGCCCCAAAGAGTTTAAAACAAGTAGAAATCAAGGTCTAGAAACTCACCTGGTGCAACTTGGGTGTATCTTCCTTCTAACCCTCTTGCAAATGAGTTCAAACACCTAAAACACCCCACCAAACAAACACACCCGAACACACACAAACATATAAGCATAAACCCGAGACCAAAACCCAACACAAATGTTTAAAAACCACGAATTCATACCTTAAATTCGATCTTAATCTTCTTCTTCTTCAACGAGAGTTTCTGTTCTCACTCTCACTCTCTAACCGAATGAAAAGTGATGTGAAGGGAGGGTGGGCGGCCATGCCCACCTTTACACCAACTTTTGAAAGATTTGTCCTTTTGACACTTTTAGCCCCTCATCTTGGGTTTAATTGCATTTCCTTCTTTTATTCCTCATTTCTTATCCTTCTTTAAAAAAAATAACTGGGTGTTACATAGGGTGGGGTATATGTCTAATGTTTGTTATGCTATCAGTTGCATTATAGTATTTTTACATTAACTTAATAGAACAAAACTAATAGTGTTCACGAACCGAATGAAAATGATTACAAAAATGAATATATTGGAATAGAAAAGTTACTTTTAAACTTTTGAATTAAAATAATTATTTTAATCAAACCTTAATGACTAAAATAGTAATTTAGTCTAAATAAAGTTAAGTAAAATTAATCCATTGGTTGTCTACTTGTCTTATATATCCGGATGTTATAAGGAAGTTAAATTAAAACAACCACTAACATAATCTAGTCTAGTGACAACATGTAACATTTCATCTTTAAAATGATAGGTTTAAATCTCACTTGAGTATATCATGGAATTTTTTTTTAAAAAGGGTTTTTTTAGGTGATGTTGACAAGGGGTGAAAATCTTGACCAATTTGGAGTTAATGGGATCCCGCCCCTAGTAGGGCGGGTGCTACTGAACCTGAATTCAACCATGTGATATGCTGAGTGATGTGAGTGATGTGACATGCTGCAGGCTTGACCACTTTATTATGGAGAACTCGCCCTTGGCAAGGGCAGGTTCTCAAACCACTCTCAACCACACATTTAACCTACTCATTTACGTATTATATTATAACGCAACCGAATTCAATCAAATCTGTATACTAAATTCGATGCACACTTTTAAAAAAACTAATCATTATCATGTATTGGCCTTATTTTCTACAAATATATTGGGGTGGTGATATTTCATTCGAAAATAGAAATATCATATGTGCTGTTTCTACTAGAAGTTCAACTAGTATTCTTCGTAATAAAGTTTCATACAAAGAGTTTGTAGATTTGATTTATAATCATCTTCAGGTTCAAAAAGAGTATTATAATTTGAAATTGAAATTATATTACTCATATGTTGGTTTCTCTCAAAGTTCTGAAATTTTCAATAACTCAAGTCTAGGTGTTTTGTATTATTTGGGAGAAAATGTTGAAAATTTTCAAGCAAATGTTTATGTTATTATTGAGCCAAAAATGTTTGTACAACAATCCAATTATATGGATCCCGTACACTGTTTCTCTGTATCTCAAGCACCCGATCCGTCAAGGAATTCTTATCATCAAGGCAATGCAAGATCGAATGATTGTCAAACCGCTCCGTCAACCAATTCTCATCATCAAGTGGATGATGATAATAGAGGTTTTGATAAGTCAAATGACGGTCGTTCAAACAGCAGTGAAGATACTGAACTCATTCCATCAGAAGAAGAATCCAGTGATGATGACAACAACAATTATGGAGTTTCAAACAGTTATAATTCTAGTGTTATTTCAGGATCTTACGGGGAGGTGAACTATTCTGAAGATCCCCAGGAGTTAAGAGATTATGAAGCTGCTGATTTTGACGATGAAGACCATATGGGTATATGGAATGAAAAGTCAAAAGAAATTCGTGTTGGAATGTATTTTAAATCGAAAGATGAAGTGATGCATGCAGTGCGGTTATGGAATCTTACACGTAACAGAGAGGTTATGGTAGTTTAAAGTAAACGTACAAGATGGAGAGCAAAGTGCTACAACACTAGCCCTAATTACAAAAATAATCTTCACAGTGGTCCTCCATGTTCATGGTATGTTTATGCTTCCAAGAACCACGATCATCACATGTGGAGAATTTCAAGATGGGTGAATTCCCACAACTGCTTTGGTACTGTTGTTGGTAACAACAATAGAAGTTTTAAATGCATAGATATTATTACCCGTATCATCCATTATATTTGTCAAGATATTGCTTTTCCTATCAAGCAAGTTCAAGCGCATTTGAAAGACACGTTGAATGTTGATGTTTCATATAATAAAGCCTGACGAGCTAGAAAAGCTGCTATTGAGAATATTTATGGTAGCTGCGACAGTAATTTTGAGGAATTACCTACGTACATCAACGCATTACAAGAGAAGAACCATGTTATCGTGGAATGGTTACATCATCCGACCGGTACATCTGTTTATTACACATTTAAATATGTGTTTTAGTCATTCGGCCAATAATTAAAGCGTTCAGCTATTGTCAGCCTGTGATATATGTTGATGGTACTTTCTTGAAAGGTTCTTACCATGGTAAAATGTTAATTGCAGTTGCAAAAAATGCAAACAACTACGTAATGCCGATAGCTTATGCAATTGTAGATGAAGAGACGGTAGAAAGTTGGAGTTGGTTTTTCCAACAATTCTGGTCACACATTGCAGTTCACCATAATTCTATTGGTTCGGGAAAAAAAGTTATGTGTTATTTTTGATAGGCACAAAGGAATTATTCGTGCAATGAATACTCTTGAAGAATGGAAAAATAATGTTGTGCATCGACTTTGTCTCCGACATGTTCAAAGTAACCTCATGCAAAAGTTCAAGGTTTCTAGCTTAAAAAGGCTATGTTGGTCTATCGGAAGCACCACCCAACAAAGGAAGTATAACTACTATGTAAGTCAAATGACAAGCGTCAATCCAGAAGCATAGGAATATTTAAAAGCTATTAAAAAGAGTAAATGGACGCTTCTACATGATAAAAATCATCGTCGGTGGGGTAACCTGACGATGAACATTTCAGAAAGCTTCAACAATACGTTGCGAGGTATCAGGCTTATGCCAATAAAAGCTATTATTAATTGTACGTTCGAGAAAACAGTTGAACAGTTCAGAAAGCACACTGACATCAAGCCAATTGTAACACCGCGTTACCCCCTCGCATATGGCGTTTATTTAACACACGTGATATTAACTCACAAGAGCATATTATAACAGAGTTTAATTACAGAGAGGTGAGGTATAGAGTTCTGTCAAGATACAAACAAATGAAGCTGGTGGAAATGATTATATCGTGGAATGCAAAAACAGAACTTGCACGTGTGGTAAATGGCAGATGCAAAGATTTCCATGCTCACATGCAATTGCAGTTTGTCGCCATAGAGGTGAATCACCTCATAACATTGTTCATCAGGTCTATAGTATTGTTGTTTATCAAGAGCAGTATAATGGACATTTTTACCCGCTATGTCACATTGATTATTGGACGAACCCAGGTTGGAGGATAATAGGTGATCCCTCAAAAATCACCACGTCACGAGGTAGGAGATGCACGAGAAGGATACACAACGAGATGGATGTTCATCATCCAGATGCACCTGTCATGCGTAGATGTTCAATATGTAAACAAACAGGTCATAACATGAACACTTGTCCAAACTCATATTCATGAGGATATTATTGTATCATAATTTTATTTGATGTGTACTAGTTACTATTGTTTAATATTATAATATTAGTTTTATATTATAAAATATAAATATTAATTTTATTCCAAAAAAACTCCTATAAATACCACCACCCTTATCATCATAAATCACCACATTTCAAATACTACCACACTTCCAAAATGGCACACCGTCCCGGTAAAGAACCAATTCATGAACTCCGATCGACGAGTTCAATTCTACAAAGGTTGAGGCGACCTAAGAAGCAACATGAATCATCTTCGACATAAAACAACCCGATGCATATATCATTTTTAATTGCAGATGAAGAAGAATCTAAAAATTGGTCAAAAGATGCTATTGACTTCTACAACAACGGGGATGCATCATATTGTGTTTTAGTTCTATTTGGTGGTAACTGGCTTGGGAAGGATTTTTGGGGTGCTTTATTAGGGTACGAACGCGACGGCCGTCTTTCTCCATTGGTAAAAATATTATATCTTTTTTAATTAGATAAAATATTTTTATATAATATTTATTAGGTGATAATAATATATATCACAACATATAGAAGGTTGGGTAAAACGGATGATGCGAATGAGACGTGAAAAGCTTGCGAAACTTGGACTATCATGGTTGAATTGGACAATTTTACCACCTCAGTTTTGGGATGAATTATGTGTGTGGGATGATGTCAAGCCTATCAAATATGCCAATAGAACTGATGAGTTGTACCCTCCATTTTGGGAGGTGTAGTATATTTATATTCCAATACTTATAAAACAAGTAGAAGATTGGTTGCTTATCCGAATCAACTTGCATACAATGGATATCCTTCAGTATTGGTCAAATAACTTATATCGTGAACTATATCACGAGTTAGTTCTTCCTATTTTAGATTTTATTCCATGTAATTTTTACTGTCTGATGGAACAGATTGGTTACTGGAAAAAAAATTATACTGGACCGTTTATTCATCTTGATAAAAGGGATCATATGTCTTTCACAACTACCGAGAAGTACTTGCCTAAGGGCAGGGGTGACCTTGGTGGTGATTCAAGGGTTTTTATTTGTATTTTAATGTAAAAGCTAGTTCAAGGAAAAACCTTAACTACGGAAGGAGATTTTAAAGACACGTGTGCAAGATATCGGCACTATATGGCAAAAGAGTTTTATCAGTATCGTTATACATATACTCACCCTGAATGGTTCACGGAAAAGATAGTCAAATGCAGGACCCGCAAGTGATATTTTATGTTGAATTATCGCTTTACTTGTTACTTTTACCGTACTACTTGTTAGTTTTTGGATGATTATTCTAATAATATTGTATTTTATGTTTGTATTTTATAATTAAATTGCATTATATAGTTAATAGATAAAAGTATAAAAATTACATAATTAAAAAGGTAAAATACATCACTAAAAATATTAAAGAAATAACATCTAACGAGTGTCATCATAATCATTTGTTGTTTCATCATTTAAGTCGAACGGACAAGGGGATGGATTAAAAAACTGGTCAACTAATTGAGTTGTATCTTGAAATTGAGTGTAATAAGGTAACGGGGAAGAATGGTGAAATGATTGTTGATAACTAGTATCAGGGCTTTGATAAGGATTTGACGGGCCCCCTTCTTCGAATTTTGGGTCCCCATTTGACTAAAATGTGGAAACTGAGTACTTGAGGTACCACCGTAAAAAAAATCTTCATTGCCAATTTGGCTTGAAAATGGGGACTCAAATTGTTGTTTCGTGAAATCCCTTTGTTCTGTCATATTCTGTTGCACAACATTATCATCAACAACCTTGTTGGATCAAGAAGAAGGCTAATGCAACCAAAACTAAGTCACTTAGATAATTTTGGTACTGAATGCAAAGGCTTCCGAAGCTTAGCATGGACTTCCGAAGGTTGTAGAGTTCTTCCGAAGACAAAGTGAGAGATCAACTTCCGAAGACAGAACTCTACTTTTGAAGTCAAGTGTATACTTCCGAAGTTCAAGCCTTAGAAGTATGAACTGAAGACCACTTCCGAAGTATGATGAAAAGAAGAAGTCTCCAAGCCTTAGAAGAAGCAGCCTCTTCCGAAGTATAAATGGCTTCGGAAGTACTTAGTCTTCCGAAGCCATTTAACCTTCGAAAGACACTGTTATGACCAGTGGACACAAGTATGGTCTCTGACACTCCGCTGCAGACCTCTGATACTGTTTGGCTTCTTCCTAAAGAGCCATGCAGTTGACCATACTTTATTCCACTGTTCACATTTTCATGATAGTACATGTTACCAACTTTAGTTGGTGACAAAAGGTAAGTCAGGGACATGTCCTGACTACCAAATCTCAGATAAGACTTTATCCAAGATACCTTAAACATTAGTCTTGTAGTATAGACTTTAACTATAAGATCCCAGCTGGTATCAAAGTATATCCGGTTGTAGGTAGTATTATATATAGGTTCTCTTTGTAACTCATAAGAACAACTACTGCTTGTAAGAGTCTTGTATTTTGAGTTGAGAAGCAATATATAAAAGTACCTTGAAAATTACTTCCGGTGTTCTTTATTACTTTCTATATTGTGATCAACTCTTACTGATTCTATCTTAACCCGAGTGTTGTTCTAGGTGATTTTGAGAGAAAAACATAAGTGTTTAGTGACAAACATTGATCCTGCAATTGGTATCAGAGCATCTCAGGCTCTTGATTGTGTGATCTCACCATCCAAATCAACCTGTTTTTCACTCCTCCCTATAACCCATTCACTCTAATGGCCCTTAACAAGTCCGAAGTAGAGATGGGAACCATGACAAAGGCTCCCATCATTACTCCTGAAAATTTCAGGTCTTGGAGCAGGAGAATGGAAGGCTTCATCAGATATCAAGATAGCAGGATGTGGAACTCCATTGTCAATAGTCCGTATAAGCCTAAGGTGGCATCACTTGGTGGAAATGGTGCCATGATAGAAAAGGCTGTAGAGGATTACTCTGATAAAGATAGAAAGAAGATGGACATCGGCAGCAATGCTATGACCATTCTCATGACTGCAATACCGAACTCCATTATGGTGGGATTCGAGCATTGCACGACTGCTAAAGAATTGTTTGATGCACTTGCTCAGATGTGCTCAAGCTCCAATGACTCAAAGAAGGACTCACTGAAGCAGCAGTTCGAGAACTTCACTCATATTGCTAGAGAGACCCTCAGCCAACACTACTTCAGGTACATGGATCTTATCTCTTCTCTTCAGTCTGTGAAGATCACTCCCGAACTTAGAGATCTTACTAGAAAGTTCATGAGTGCCCTTCCAAACGAGTGGACATTTTACTGTGTCTCTATCAAGAGGACAGAGAACTTGAACACTCTCACCATGACTGAACTCTATGGCATCCTTGATGGATATCGCCTTGAGATGGAGAGTAAGAAGGGCCAACAAACAAGCAGACCCATGAGTCTTCCTGTTAGCAACGCTTTAATGGTTGTTGAAGGCTCATTACCCCCTCAACCTCAGCATTTCCTGACTTATCAGCAGCCATCCTGCTCTTCTGGACCTTACATAACTTTTCCTGAGACTCCAAGGTCTCAACAGGCTCAACACAACTCCTTTTAGGAAAGTTATGCCTTTGTCTCAGGAAGTGGACACTCTGCTAATTTTCAATACTGCTTTGATAATCTTGAGTGTTTCGGTCCAGGTGACGTAGAGTACGTGGACATTATCCAGCAAATGGCTCTCTTAACTTATAGAGCAAAGAGGTTCTTTAAGAGAACTGGAAGGCATTTCCCTCAAAACCCAACTACCAGCAAGTTCGGGTTTGACAAGACCAAGGCAAAGTGTTACAACTGTAACCAACTGGGTCACTTTGCAAGGGAATGCAAGGCTCCCAATACCAATCCGGGAACCCCACAGGCCACCACGCATCCCTCAACCTCAAAGTCCGCTGAGAAGTCAACTGAAACAGCTGCGATGGCTCAAGAAGTTGACTGGAGCTTCATGGTACAGGATGTAACTCCTGCTCAAGCTCTCATGGCTGGAACAGACGATGCCCAGGTATATGAACATCTCTGCACTCCAGCCTATATAGCTAAAGTTAAACTCTATCAGGATTACAATATGGAAATCAGATCTGATATTGAGTCTTTAAATATCTTAAAATCTAATTTTAAAAGAGCTAAATCTGACTATCAAAAGAAAATTAAGGAGTTGGAGAAAATTGTCTCTTTTAAAACATGAACACACCAACTACAAGACTCAAATCAAATATCTGATATCCAATTTGTCTGAGGCTCAAGCCCAGCTTGTCACCGTTAAGGCTCAGGCCAGGAAGCATGCTATCTCTGAGCAAAACTTCCAAGCTATTCTTGCATCATCCTCCCACTCTAAACTCTGCTATCAAAACAAAAGAGGGTTGGGAACCAATGAATCTGCTCCACCACACTCCTATGAGTCTATAGACAGCCTAGATGTGGTACTAAAGAGCAAGAGGTCCCAACTGCTGACCCTTCCTCACCAGAGTTGAAGGATGAAGCAACAATAATGGTCACTACATGGAAGGAACAGGTAGATGTACCCATCTCCTCTTACTCCTCTTATAAAGAACAAATCCTAACCACAAAGGCCAGAAGAAGCAGAGCTAAAGCTGCTAGGAGAACTGCCAAGAAGCTGGTTGAGTCCAAGCTAAAGATTGACCCCAAGCAGAAGGGTGTCTTTATCTCAGCTGGATTCCAAGTGTTAGGTACTTCTGATTCAGAAAAGGAGTGTAATACTAGCACTTCTGTCCTGCCAAAGGATCAGAAGTTGAAGGGAAAAGTTGTTGATGAAGAAAAGAAGCCCAAGAAACAACAACCCTCACATTCCCAAAGAGCTAACATTGCACGCATAATGTGTGGTCTGCAAAACCACATGGCAAAAGATTGTTACTACAATCCTGCAAGCACTCATTATGCAAATAATGTTAGGAAAGAAGGAGTCAAGGAAGGTTTCACATTTGGACCTTTTCAAATGGTTCAAGTGATGACAAAGGAAAGCTAGTCTCGGAAGCCAGGTTGCTTTCGGAAGAAACTCCTTCTTCCGAAAGGAAAATGGCTTTGGAAGCAAAAGCTACTAAGGTTCGAAAGAACAAGAAAGTTCCCTTGAAACCTCCCCAGAAGAGGACTGCTTTTGAAGAAAAGGTGGTGAAGACTTCTTCCGAAAAGAAAGAAGCTTCGGAAGATAGCCATGCTGCTAAAGCTTCAACAAGCTCATCCTCTAAGATCAACCAAAGGATGGACGGAAGATCAAGGAAGATGATGCAGCCCAAACCTCTTCTTCAAAGACCTCTATTGAACCCCCATGCATAACATTTGGTTCAATTATGTCATTATCTTTGGAAGAACCCAAGACCAGCAAGGCTTGGGCTTTCAAACAAAACTAACAATCTCATCTTATGTGCAGGGACATCCATATGACAAGAACAACAATATATGGATTCTAGATAATGGATGCTCCAGGCACATGACAGGGAACAGATCTCTCCTTCAACAGTTTCAGAACTATGATGGAGGTCCTGTCCAATTTGGAGGTGAGGTCGAAGGATATATTTCTGGCAGAGGGAGTATATCCAATGGTAAATTAAAGGTTGACAAAGTTCACTTTGTCAAACAGCTTGAACACAATCTGTTAAGTGTTTCTCAATTCTGTGATCAAAAACACCAAATGCTTTTCACTAAACATGAATGCATTATCCTCAAACCTGGGATGACAATTCCTCTGGAATTGGTGCTTCTTAGATCTCCCAGAAAAGGGGATATGTACAAGCCTGATATGAACAATGCTTCCCCAATGGGTGAAGTATCATGCTTTCTTTCCAAAGCTAATGGTGATGAGTCAACACTGTGGCATAAACGTATGTGTCATGTAAGTTTTAAGACAATGAATAAATTGGCTAAAAATAACTTGGTACATGGTTTGCCTAAAAAGGAGTTTTTCTGCAAAGATAACTATGTTGCTTGCCTAAAAGGGAAACAACACGGGACATCTCATAAATCCAAATGTGTTAACTCTATCACTACTCCATTACACTTATTGCACATGGATCTTTTTGGTCCCACAAGTATAATAAGCATTGGAAGGAAATCATATTGCCTTGTGATAGTTGATGATTTTACAAGATTCACATGGGTATTCTTTTTAAGAACTAAAGATGAAACTGCTGAAACACTAAAATCTTTTATTCTTAAAATAGAAAATCAAATTGATCACAAGGTTAAAATCATTAGAAGTGATCAAGGGACTGAGTTTAAGAACTTCGTTCTTGAGTCATTCTGAAAAGGGATTGCCAGACAATATAGTGCTCCCAGAACTCCTCAACAAAATGGTGTTGCTGAGAGGAGGAACAGGACACTTAATGAGGCTGCTCGAACTATGTTAGCTGATTCAAAACTACCTCTAACATTCTGGGTAGAGGCAGTCAGCACTGCATGCTATGTGTAGAACAGAGTTCTTGTAGTTAAGCCCCATGGAAAAACCCTTTATGAGCTATGAAACAAGAGGCCACCTTTCATTGGCTTTCTAAGGTCCTTTGGCAGCAAGTGTACCATACTTAACACAAAAGACAATTTAGAAAAGTTTGCGGAAAAGTCGGATGATGCTATCTTTGTAGGATACTCTTCTAGCTCCAAAGCTTACAGAGTATACAACATTAACAATCAACAATTTGAGGACTCATCCAATATAGTTATTAATGAGCACAATCCTTGTGTTAGGGGGAATGACCCTGATCATATCTTTGATTTAGAATTGTTTCCAAACTATTCTAAACCATCTTGTGAGAATGTTTCAGTTGGAACAGGTGCTCAAAATAATGTTGATGTTGTTGCTGACGATCAACTGTTTGAGCTTCCCAGACCTAGTCCAAATTCTCCAAGAGCTGCAACAAACGAAGTCTCCACCATTCAAAGATCTGATAGCTTGACCATATCAAGGAATTGTGAAGCTTCTTCAAGTGAATCACTCACTGAGCCTCAAAACTCATTAGGTGATCCACCACAACACCAGGCAGAAGGAAGTAGTGTTTTGAAGGGATAGGAAACTGTTAACACCACTTCACAGCCAACCATTGATGATGTTTCTCACTCATTTAATCAGTCCTCATTGAATGATTTTGAAACAACAGCAGTACAAAGTGTTCCAGTTCCTGAGCAGAATATGTCCAACCTGGATCTATCTCTGCAACTAGAAGTGATTCCTCGCCTTAGGATTCATAACACTCATCCTACTGAGAACATCATAGGGGATGTCACTGAGGGTGTGAGAACAAGAGGACAAACTCATCATGGGAATGTCTGCTTGTACTCATGCTTTCTATCCCAAATGAAACCCAAGAAGGTAGAAGATGCCTTAAAAGATAGTTGTTGGCTTAAATCGATGCAAGAGGAGCCGCTTCAATTCAAGAGACAGAAGGTATGGAACCTATGTCCGCTACCATCCGGTCAAGTACCAATAGGCACTAAATGGGTTTTCAGAAACAAGAGAGATGATAGAGGCTTGATCATCAAGAACAAAGCAAGACTTGTAGTTCAAGGATACACACAAGAGGAAGGAATTGATTATACTGATGTCTTTGCACCAGTTGCAAGACTTGAGGAGTTAGGATCTTCCTTGCTTATGCTGCATCCAAGGACTTCACTGTCTATCAACTTGATGTCAAGTGTGCATTTCTATATGGGGATATAGATAGGGAAGTCTATGTAGGCCAACCTCCAGGATTTGAAGACCCACAGCACCCCAACTATGTGTGCAAATTGGATAAAGCTCTATATGGGCTGCACCAAGCACCTAGGTTGTGGTATGAGACATTGTCTCAGCTTCTTCTGAAGAATGGCTACACTAGAGGTACCATTGACAAGACTCTCTTCATCAAAAAGTCTGGAAAGGACATCTTGTTCGTTCAAGTCTATGTTGATGACATCATATTTGGTTCTTCAAATGACTAGATGTGTAAGGACTTTGAGAGCATTATGAAAAAGAAGTTTGAGATGAGTTCCATGGGAAAAATGGACTTTTTCCTTGGAATTCAGGTAAAGCAAATGAAGGAAGGGTTGTTCATTAATCAATCTAAGTATGTGTCTGACATCTTAGAAAGATTTGAAATGAAGGATTGCAAGCCTGCCAAGACACCCATACCAAGAAACCATAGTCTTTGTCCTGACCTTGAAGGGGAGAATACTGATCAACATCAGTATCGGGCAATTATTGGTTCTTTGATGTATTTTACTGCTAGTAGACCTGATATCATGTTTGGTACTTGCATTTGTGCAAGATATCAGGCTGCCTCGAAGGTGTCTCACTTAGCTGTTGTTAAGAGAATTCTCAGATACCTCAAAGGAGCACCTAAACTAGGCCTCTGGTATCCCAGAAACAAGGATTTTAATCTTTATGGATACTCTGACAGTGACTATGGTGGCTGTAATATTGACAAAAAATCAACATCAGGGGGATGTCAATTTCTTGGTGGAAGGATCATCTCATGGCAATGCAAGAAACAATCTTGTGTATCTACATCAACTACTGAAGCTGAATACATAGCTGCTGCTAGCTGCTGTGCTCAACTGCTATGGATTTAGAATCAGATGTTAGACTATGGATTCAACTTAATGAGTACTCCTATCTATATTGACAACAACAGTGCTATCTCCATTACTGAAAATCCGGTGAAGCACTCCAAGACAAAGCATATTGACATCAGGTATCATTTCATTAGAGATATTCAGAAGAAAAATCTGATTAAATTAATCAAAGTTGATTCAAATGAACAATATGTTGATTTGTTCACCAAAGCTTTTGATGAGCAAAGATTTAAATATCTCATAACAGCTATTGGGATGATAAACATTGATTAGTTCACCTCTTTTGAAACCTTTTAATATGTAATATCTTCTGTCAATACAATTTAAGCCCTGTTACAAAAGATCTTTCCGAAAATTTTCTAAGTGTAAATTTCTTCCGAAGAGAAATTAACCCTCGGAAGTTATTTTTATATATTCCGAAGCACAATTTCTCAAAGGATAATTTTCTTCACGGAAGAACTTTTGGTCTCGGAAGAAGCGATTGATTACATATCAGATCTACTTCTGAGGTTTACAAATTCTCCATTCGGAAAGCAACTCTAACCTTCGGAAGCAAAGTTTTTGCTTCGGAAGTAAGAATTGCCTTCGGAAGATAAATTACCTTCGGAAATGTTTTACATTTGGAAGAAAGATTCTACTATGTAACGTAAATCTCGAGACGCCCATGCTTGAACAAAGATATTATGATGTTGTAACCAGTTTTTATTTCTACCACCTTTACGAGCAGTCGAATGTAGATTTTTATGTTGCTCCCGGGTTAGTAACACAGTTGTAAGGATTGGTTGAAACATTCCAAACTGTCTTAAAACCCTACTTGGAATGTGAGGCTCAACAACTTCCCAACATATAAGGTATGTGTCACTTCTCCAGCTTTGATGTCCACTTGTGCAGATATCAGGTAGAATGTGGATAATATTATTATAAGGCCTCCAATTAAACTGATATAAAAATATGAATTAATATGTTTACACAATGTTAATATATACAAAATAATATCAGATTAATATTAATACCGTGGCCTTGCTTAATGAATGCAGCGGTGATCTATACACACTCAAACAGTGCGGAGTGGTGTTTACATAACTAAGTTCACCATTCCATCTGTAATCAAGTTTTTAAATATAACAGGTTAACTAGAAAAATTTACGATTACAGATAAATAGTCAATACATAAGTTTTTTTTAACATACCGTGCACCATATGGTAACCTGGAATCAATAGATCTCGTATTCTTGGGACACATAGAAGGTAATCATTCCCAGGCCCATAATTGCAACAATAATAAAGGTCCACCAATTTCTCTAATTGTGACACTCGTTGCCTTACATAACTGTCTATACAAAAATGCTAAAACTGCACTTCCCCAACTAAGTCTACCACAGTTATTTAAGTTTTCAATATGATTTAAATAATTTATGTGCACCCTGTTGCTAAAAGTATCAGGAAATAAAGTGGCATCAATCATAAAAATTAAAATTAATCTAGCTCGTTGAATGAACTGAAAATTAGTGGCATTATCAGAAAATTATTTTATTATTTCATTTAAAATAAACCTTAGGTTTAACTTATAACCACTTACAGCGCTTGTAGCGAGTGTACAACCGGTTAACTACTCAAACGTTATTATAATTTCGGATGCACTCTTAGCATAATCAATGCCAGAAACAACATCACCTTCAATCGGCAAACCCCATAAAACTTGAACATCTTGAAGGGTTATTGTGCTCTCTCCAACCGGTAAATGAAATGTGTGTGTCTCAGACCTCCATCTCTCCACTAAAGCTGAGATAAGAGCACGATCAAGTTTTTGATACCCACACTCGATCACACCCGTAAAACCAGCCAACCTTATATATCTCATAACATTTTCAAGGATAGGCACTTCATTAATGTAATCCCAAAAAGCTTTGTCACCTCGTCTAGCACGTAAAATTCCTTCATCGCTTTCTGGATCTCGAAAATAATAATCAGCTCTATGTTGACCACTTAAAAATAACAAATCCTTTTTTAGTGGACCTGGTGTAATTCTCCAGTTCATTTTGATTTCTAAAATGAACTATAAAACTCTTAGGTTTAAGAAGTTTTAAAGAAATAATTTAAAGGAAATGTGATGGTAAATTTTCAGTTGATGTAGAAATAAATAGGTTTGATAAAGAACCCGTAGATCTCATCTAAGTTGGTTTGGTAATATGGGCCGTAGATCTCATCTAAGTTGGTGGATCAGATGGTTGTGATAATTTGGAGAACCCGCCCATGTGAAGGGTGTGGTCTCAGGCACCACAGTGAACCATCATCATCACCTTGTCACGTCACCATCACTAGGTCAAAGTGGGAAGAAGAACCCGCCCCTGGCAGGGGCGGGAACCCCTTATGTCTCCTTTCGCCAAGAAATTCCCCCGTTGTCACGTCTCTCTCTCTCTCTCTTAACCCTATTTTTAAAAAAGATTTGTATATCGTGACGGTTAAAAAAGTTAATAATAATAATGAGACTGAATTAATGTGACATTTAGGGGCGTTTGGTTGGAAAGAATGATATGAAATAGAATGGAATTAAGAAACTAGTATAACATTTCATCCTTAAAATGATAGGTTTAAATCTCACTTAACCATAATTTATTTGAAAATTATATTAGTTTCTCAATTTCATTTCATTCATTTACTTCCAACCAAACAAATAACCAACCAACGGACACAATTGACTATCATCACTATTAATATATCTATTATCATATCCCCTCCTCTGTGCTCACACTCAATCATCATTTATTATCTTCATCTTCATCACTAAAATGAACATAACAATTTCGAATTGGGTATTAGTGATCTTCATCTTACTTTTAGTTAATTGTAGCATATCCGATTCCGACCCAATCACTCAACAGAAGTTGGATCAAGTTTCGAACCTGCCCAGTAAAAATTTCGAAGTCGATCTCGACCATTATGCAGGGTATGTGACAGTGAATGAAGAGTCTGGAAGAGGACTGTTTTATTGGTTGACAGAGGCTAGTGAGGAACCTGCTTCTAAACCCCTTGTTCTTTGGCTTAACGGAGGTTTACTTCTTAATTAGCTTGTTTAATTCAATTTATGTTCTAAAGAGAAACTTACGTATGCATGATCTTAAGGCCTGCATGCATGACGTTACATTTGGGCTATGACCCATTATTCGATAATTAACCTAACAGGTTTTAAGTTTTAATCATTAACGGTGGCAAGGTTTACTATGATGTTAGGGCTTTAATCAGAAATAATTAGGGAATTAAATCATGTTTTCATTTGATTGTGTGGTGATTATTGATAAAGAAGTCATGAATAGGTCTGTCTGACCTGTTTAAGACAATATTAAAGCTGTTTAACAATAAAAAAATATTATGTAATTTTACAATTTAAAAATAATTAAACTTAGGAGGCTAAATTCCATTATTCTCATATTTGGTCCGTAAAAACATATTGAAAAATTAGAGATGAGATATAGATAGTTAAACAAGTCGTTTTCATATTTGATACTTGTATTAATCACGACATCTCGAGCATGTTAAACACGATAAAACTTGTTTTCATGTCAATAAAGATGGAAAGTCCGTGTACTTGAATCCATATTCTTGGAACACTGGTAAGAGTTTAAAATGGTGGAACCAAAGCTTCTTCATTTGGTCAACACCAAGTCATAAATCTATAAAAACCACAAATTCTGGTGACTGTAGATCAGTGGACCCTCTGGACCCTGCTCGTGATCTTATATTAACTTTTAGCTGAATTTATTTTTACTTGATAATTTATAGATAAGTTTATTTATGATATTATTTGAATAAAATAGAGTTTATTAGAAACAGTGTAAATAAATATGTATCAATTATAAGTTAATACTTGATTGTTTGTTAATTGTTTACTGATTCGCAATGGCAAATTTATTGTTTCTTGATTCCCTTGTTGGAGTTGGCTATTCTTACTCAAATACCTCCGCGGATATTATGATCAGCAATGGAGATAAAATGACTGGTATAACTTCAATTTTATATCATACGTGCGTGCTCACACACACTCTCATGCCTGTATATATATAAATATATATGTGTGTGTGTGTGTTATCATTATGATGTTTATGTACTTCTCTTGATTTGTACTGTTGGGTCACAGCTGAGGATTCACTTCAATTTTTTGTTGAATTGGCTTGAACGGTTCCCTCAGTATAAAGGAAGGGATTTCTACATAACAGGCGAAAGCTATGCAGGTACATGAGTGTAACTGAACACTGTTCCTATTCTCTTATGCTTGTCACCAGTTAAGTAGTCAGCACTCTTAACTGAAGTTGGAATTGTTGGCCTTAGCTTTGTAAAACAACTTATGTGAACTTGAGGTTTCTGCAGTACTTGGTTTGATAATGTTATTTCTTTTGTTTAAGAACGTTAAGAGTACTATTCTAGTATTCTTTTAATAAGTCCTTTTCAATAAGAGTTGACAAATGTGATTCGTGGTGATTTGATTAAGTTTTCTTTTTTAGGACATTATGTTCCTCAATTAAGCCAAGTGATTGTGAGATATAACAAAGCAAACGCTGGAAGTCCTATTAATCTCAAGGGTTACATGGTATAGAAAATTTAGTTGCATGTCTACTGCTTCTATCAATCTGCATTATTTTTGTAAAACATTAAATATGTAATATGTCGATTGCAGGTGGGGAATGCTCTAACGGATGATTATAGTGATCATGTTGGAGTTTTCCAATTTATGCGGGCTGCTGGTTTGATTTCTGACCAAACTTACAAGAATTTAAACGAATTATGTGACAAGGAATCGTTTGTTCACTCCTCACGTGAGTGTGACCAGATAACTGATATTGCTCATCAAGAAATGGGTCATATCGATCCTTATAGCATCTTTACTCCTCCTTGCACTGCCAACAGTGTCACTAATCGGCTTCTGAGAAGATGGCATGTGAGTATTCCTTTTTATAATGCTACACAATAAAGGCTAATTGTTGAAATTTGGGTTCTCTTTAGTGATTTCCTAGTCTATCCTTAAATGCACAGTCCAACGTACCCCACATTTTGGTGGTGTGTCGACTCGTTTGCTTATGAATTGGTCTGTTTTGGGTTATGTTTTACCTCTAACAGACTAGATAGGTCAATTCAAAAAGTTTAGCTAAAAAGGAAAAGGGTCAAATGGGCCGAATCTGATTTAATATCTCACAAAGTTTATTTTGTTGCACATAACCTCCCTCCTTAATCACTTGATTCAAAAAGGTTGACAATTATCGTAGTATTATCTAACACACTAATTATTTTATAAAAGTGAATAAAGTGCTTCTAGTCAACCCAATCTGCCCGTACCAAGAGTTACTCATTCACATAAGTTGTTCAAATGTCCATTTTGCCACATCTGCCTCAATCTTACATCTTCAGTCACTTCTACTTGTTTGGTTGCTAAATAAGAAACTACTATAGTACTATAGGCTTATAGCTACTTGACATGAAAAGTTCCAAAAGTATCACTCCCTTTTTTGTCTCATGAAAATTTGATGTTATAATCTGATAAAGAGGCCATAGAAAATGCTGGGTTGTTTGTCTACGTATCTAAAATATCTTACAATATCAACAAAATAACTGAATCTCATAAACTAAATTACTACTACCAAAGTTTTGTTTCAAGAGATCGGACTGCTTACATGAGCAACTATAACTTAAAAACCATCCAAACTAAAATGATAATATTGCAGTGCTCTCATAACAGTTTGCAAAATTCAAAGTGCTGTAGTTTTCATGAGACACTGACAACGCTATTAGGGTAGTTTGGGGCTTCACCCATAGCCAAGCCTCCTATCGTTGAGTGTACATGTGAAACGTTTCTATCTTAGATAGGAACTTTCATGTCGGGGGAGTAAAATTTCCACTTATCAATATATGAATTTAGTATTTATTGAACAGGACTTGTGTAGATAATTATATATGTATGCTATATTGTTATCCACATCTAAAAGTTACTCGTAATCAATGTGGACACAATCTTATAAAAACTATGATAAAAAGTTTTTCATGTTTTTAAGTTTGTTACTTTTTAAGAGGATTTGCATATGCTGTTGGTGGCATATTTGTTAATGAATTAAAATTTTGCAGATATCAAATGTTTTCATATTCAATAACATAGTAACGGTATCTATGGCAACATAAAGTTTTAGGTATCAATAATTTAAGAAAACCTGAACATGTTTTTGCATGACAGAGGGTAGTGCATATTGGGCAGAGTTATGATCCTTGCACTGAACAACACTCTACAGTTTACTTCAATTTACCAGAGGTTCAAAATGCACTACATTTTTATCACACTAACACATCAAGAACCTGGGAAACCTGCAGGTATTACTTGCATATCAAAATATATGCTACCATTTAACCATCACATGATATTGCAAATTATAAACCTTATGGTCATATTTAGTCTGCAAACTAAGCTATTTTATTTTAAAAACTTAATTTTGTTTTGCAGTGATGTTGTAGGGATGTACTGGAAAGATTCTCATGTATCCGTGCTCGATATTTATCAAGAACTTATAAGTTCAGGACTTCGTATTTGGATGTTCAGGTTCTTCTTAATACTTATTTAGTAATAATCAGAAGACAATGCCACTGATTTTGTTCTTATAATAATTATTGTTGTTGTTTTTGTTACAGTGGTGATACAGATGCTGCATTTCAGTTACTTCTACACGTTATAGCATAGACACTCTCAACCTTACGACAATCAGCCCGTGGCGTGCCTGGTATGAAGATGGCCAGGTAATTCCATCCATCACATACGCACACGAATACTGATCAATGTTATTTTGGTGTGGGTCGCATATGATAAAAGATGAAGTGGATATGCTGTCATGACATATGATACTAGTTTCGGTTATGATATTTTTTTTGCCACATAGGTCGGAGGATGGACATAAACGTACGAAGGGTTGACTTTTGTTACTGTCAGAGGAGCAGGGCACGAGGTACCTTTGCATAAACCGAAGCACGCACTCACCCTCCTCAAGTCTTTCTTAACAGGAACCTTGATGGCACCATGTTAGAATTTTAATAATCAAGAAATTAGAAAGTTAAAGTAAACAATAAAACTGGCAAGACAGGTGTGTCGATTGGTAGTTAAGTTAGTTAAAATGACAGTTATCTAACCGCTAAAAACTTTGGGTATATATACCTTATGTATTCTTAGTCTTCCTCAAATTGTTTGCAAGTATCCTTATTTCAAATTCATGTTCATATAATCAATGTGTGTGTATAAACTATAAAGATCTATGAGAGATCTTCAATTGATATCACAATGTTGGAGTATAAGTTTAGCACTAGTGAATAAAACATATGTTACGTAGAGATTATGTGACAATCACTTGTGTCCTAAGTATGATTAATGGGTCAGTTTGTATAAGGCAATTACTCCGCCAAATTAACCGTCATTTGAGGGTTGCAATAGTTGGCATTTGGCAATAACTGTCAAGTGTATAGGTGTAAATAGGATTTTATGTATGAACTATTATTGTTGTAAATAGGATGCCCAGAAGGAATTCAACCGCCAAATCCAAAGCAAAGCCATTTTATCCGGTTATCCGAAGTCATTTTAATCGTCTTCACATGCAAGTTTTAATTTGAATAATTGGCATTTACAATAGTTTTCTTTAGTTTTCTATAATTAAAAAGTGAGGAGTTTAAATCTTGTAAGGCTAGTTGATGGTAAATAGTGTATTCTATATTAAAAGATGAGAAGTTTAAATCCTGTAATATGTAGGTTGCAGTGCTTTTATCTATTAAAAATAAAATTATAAAAAATTACAAAAACGAATTTAGGTATTTTTAATCTATGAGTTGTCTTATGTATGAGGATGGTATAAGAAACGTGTTTCAACGTGGCATTTATAGTGGTTTAAATCTATGTGTTGTCTTAAATGTCTGGATGGGCTCTTATATGTGTATATCATGTTAGGTTGGCACCTTTGATGGGCATCGATTTTGAGGTTGAATCATTCAACCTAAACACAATCTATATATTTATTTGTATCAAAGCCTCATCCTTAATCCGCAAACACTTAAATTAGTGTAGTCCAAACACGACATGTTAAACCAGTTATCAAAATCCATCAAATAGGTTGACATGTAATGTTAATATGTGTTGGTTGGTTGTAATAGATGTAATAAACAGGTCGACCTATTTAGTCTTTTTTTAGGTAATGTTAATTTGTGTTGGTTGGTTGTAACAAATATGATAAACATGTTAACACGCCGACCTATTTAGCCTTTTTTTTTCTTCTATTTTTTAAGAATAACGACTCACACACTCATCCACTCCTACTTTTAAACCATACCAAAGGACAACACCTGGATTATAGATAATCCATGATAAATTGTCACCCCCAAAACTCAAACTCACAACCTTTGGCTGAGGTGAAACATCATTTACCACTACACCTAACCCCCACCCCAACCTATTTAGTTAAGTAGGTTTGCAGGAAACCTACTTAGTAAAACAAATTAAACAAGTCAACCCGAATATAGATAGTTTATTAAATGATTTATATGATCCTAAAGCTATTCTTTTTTTTTCTCTTAATATTTTACCTTTAATTTTATTATTTGTTTTCAATCTTCTATCTTCTTAGGACGATGAGTTACATCTCCCCCTAATGGCAAAATAACTACTGAGATTACAATAAAACTTTTACAAACCATAGTTCTATTTCTTGGAGGATCACTCAAATTAAATATTAGTGAAGTTGCATGCACAAAATAATTGGAGGTGATTTGTACACTACAAAACTAAATATATAAATAGCAAAAAACACATGATACAAGTTTATAATTAAACATTCCTTTATTGCCAATCTAGAATTGAACTTCATTTACAACTACTTCAAATGAAGAACACTAGCTTAATCTCCGGTCAGAGCCCGCGGTCTATGCTCAAAAGTAAACAAAGACATTCCCGTCTGCATAACAGCTCTCACAAAACCCATATTAGCAGTTAATGTTGGTGCGCGCCAATGATCTCCGGTCCCAAACACAATCTTATTCTTCAAAGCCAGTTTTCTAGTAGTCGGAAGGCTCATCATGCGCCCCGAAGGACAATCTGGAGTAACCACCACCACTTTTAGCAACTGTTCAGCCCTCAGTTTCTCATTAGCCCCTCCACACATTGAAACTAGCTCCTTGTACTCGGAACAAACACTTTCACATATTATGCATATTCTCCCACATATAACCTTACTAATATCCATATGCATAGGATTCTCAATTTCAGACATGGCTTGGCTAATTACGAATTCAGTGTTCCCTTTAAATCGGGTTTTCATTTCATCATCAGGTGTAGCCAAAAGCTTTTGTGCATTACCGTTGCTGATACCTGATACAATGGCAATCAAAGCTGTTGTATCAAAGTTGATGATGTCACCGTCTATTTTTCCATTGTTAGGTATAACTATTTGTGAAATAAGATCACCAAAAGATCCACCCAAATTGCTGTAACTAGGTCTTACACAAGGGTTAGCCATGAGGAGATTTTTTGAGACATCTTGAGGACAATTAACCTTAATCTCAAGTACTGATGCTTGTTGATATGATCTTGGAAGAATATCTATCCACTCACCTCCTAGCTCTTTGGAGAAGTTAAAGTCAAAACTAGAAAATTTTGATTTAACGTCAACGGCTCCAATTTCGGTATGAAACTTCTCTAGAGTGAACCTGTCGAGCCCATTTGAGAAGAAAAATATTATGGAAAAGGGTTTTAGTGCTACAAAGTGGCGAGCAACTTCAAGAAGTTGTTGAACTCGAGCCCGTAAACCCTTGTTTTTAGAAGATTCTTGTTGCCCATACCAAGATATGTACTTTGGGTTCCTATCAGATACTATGAACCAAACTGGATTCCCTTTGAAAGTACAAACTATATCAACATGTGCACCTTTTGAGGCAGTATTGTCAAGCCCAATTGTCTTGCAGACACGTGACACTCCTGATATGTGTGGTTGCTGAAGAATGTGGACCACTGCCTCAAGATGGCCAATGTTGACACATACAGATGGTTCAGACTTTGTTGTGAGATCAGTTGATAGAAGGCGAGACAGAAAAGCGAGTTCTGATTGGACTAATCTGTTGAGTGTATGCTTGCAGGATAGACTTAAGTGTGGTAAAGTTTCTATTGTATCCAAAACACCTTCACACCTCTTTCTTGTTTCTTGAATCATCATACCTAAAGCAATCGAATCGTCACACTCCTGATCTACATCCATTTGTATTCCTCTTAACTTGCTGTCAAGAATCCGTAGACAGTAGCGTCTTCTTAAAAGATATTGTAGTAATTTCTTTACAAAAGATGAAATCTTTGATAAGATTTTTAGGTTGTTTTTCCAAACTATAAATAGATGAGAAGGAATTGAGTCAGCACATTGCTACACTACTTGTATGAATGCTGATATTTTGACACAGATATACTGTCTAACAGTGTGTGAAACAGACAACTATGATAAACGGATTTGCGATCAACTAACAACAAAGAATGTATCAACCATTCTGTTTCTAGCTAATTGCCACCCAACTTCAAAAATTATAATCAAGTTCCAGGTAATAATCAATAAAATGAAAATGATCATAGCTTGTGAAGTAAATCATAAGTTACAAACTATTTGACACTTCAAAGACTTGAAGAGATAAAGGTACCTACTATTAGCTATGCCTATCAAAGGGCTTATAGCGTAGCAATATCAATGTTTCAAGGGTTCGTAGTACACTGGTTGAGGGTTCTAGTTGTTCTGTAGATTTAAGAGCAAATTTAGAAAGCTTAATACAATTTTTATCATCTTGAAATTCAAGTAAAGATTGAATTTTTCCTGGGATGGAAGGAGCTTGTTCTAACGCCAACCAAATTCCAAACGATTATTGGATAATATGGATCTATGATTGGGGAACTCACTAATTTCTAGAAAAATATCAGATGAAGAGAAATGGATGCACTAGCAATCGCCCGTGTTAAAGTAAAAATTTTAATTTTGGGGTTTAGATCAAGAAATTTCAACTCACCTGATGTTAATTAAGACGATTTCGTCCTCTCATAGTGTCCCTGCAACAAAACACCACTGAAACCCTAATTAGAATTTCACCATCTAGATTTTTAGGCACGTACTTTTGAAATGCGTGATGTTATTAACACGAAGGTTTATAATAGGGTAAATTGCAGTTCTTTTAACAGACTTTAATAGATTCTGCTAAATCATAAAAAATAACATCTTCTATAAAATAAAAGTGATAAAAGGTTTATTAAATCTTATTCTGAGTAAAAGACTTATGGTTAAACTAGAAGGATGTCCGTGTTATACAGTAAGTCAACATTTTACATCCGACACGTGTTTTTAATTTTTGTTATTTTTATAGTAATTTTACAAAAGTTTATTATATTTCTTTTAAGCTAAAATTTAAAACACCCAAATAAATGGATTTACATGACGACACGTATATTTACGCATTAACTTATTGTACTTTAACAAATACATGTCGATTCAGTAAAAAATTTACACCAAAACGTTTAAAAATACATATTTTGATTGATATAACATAAATCTTAAAACAAATTAAGTATTTTTGGTTTATGAATAGATAATATTAGATTTTATATAATTTATAGTAAGTATAATGTTATTATGTAACTAAGTATAAGGGGTAATCTATAATGATATAAAAAATAATATTTTACCCTTAAAATGATTGTATCTTATGCATTGAATAAGATAAGTATCTAAATTTAATAATATCTTAAATTACCCTTCTCGTATGTTTTATATATAGTATAAATTAGGAGGTTTTTTCAGTTGTAAATTTTCTGTTGAGTGAGTTAGGGGTGCGGTCCCATATGTGAACCTAAATAAGATAACATACAACTTTTGTGATATTCATAGAAAAGAAATCAAATTTTTTTCTAACAAAGTAATAGTTAAAAGAAAAAAATAAAGAGTACTGTTAACAAATTAAAAAAACAAAAGTTAAAAGAACTAGGATTGTTCCTTAGCTTGCGTGTTGCGTGGTAAATGGGTTAAGCTCATATAAACCCACACAACCAAGCGAATGTAACATCCGACAATTTAACATGCTATCATCATAACTTTCAACTAATAAAAACAAATGCGGACGGTTCATATCACATATTGTTAGGCTCATGGAATAAATTGAATGGGAGCATAACATAATGAGTGTAGATAGAGGTGTACAAAAAAATATTGAATTGCTTTGAGTCCAACCAGTTCTTAGCTCGACCCAAACCGACGGTTTGTATACGGGTTTGTAAACCGGTTTCATTTTAGAAAGAGTGGTTATACCAGGATAAAAACCAGTTTACAAACCGGTCCTAATCGATTTGAGCGGTTTGGGGATTCTTATAAAAACCGGTTTGTAGATATTAAAAAATTATTTGAAAAAAAATAGTTTGTGCATATTAAAAAAACCGGTTCGTTTTAAAAACCAAACCGATATAGCAAAAATAACTGGTTTGTACACCTCTAGCTACAAAGTGTTGCAAGTAAAAAACCCACCGTCTTTAAGGTTTGCCAGCTGATTCAAAGTCTATCTCTTGTGTTTAAAGTCATCACAAGCGAATAGGCCACACCCTCCCTATCCCCCTTCCCTTTTATGTTAGCAAAACCGGAACCACCAAAAAGGATTTAAAGACTAAAGTTAAAGAATTAAAAAAAAGTTTAAAGGACTAGGATTGTACCTTAGTGCGCGTTGCACGCATGGCAAACAGGTTTAGCTTAGATAAACACACGTAACCAAATGATTATAACATCCGATAATATAACATGCTATCATTATAACTTTCAACTAATAAAAAACAAACGTGAGATGACTCATATCACATATTGATAGGCTTATGGAATTAACTGAATGAGGGCACAATGGCTGCAGCGGGTTGCAGGTAAAAAAAACCCATTGATCTTGAGATTTGCCGCGCTAGCGTCTCACTTAATTCAAGGTCCATCTCTTGCGTTTAAAGTTATCACAAGCGAACAGGCCACAACCTCCACCCAAAACCACCAACAAACCCACCATAACCCTACTTAAAAAGAGAAGGGGTATTACCACACGAATAAGAACTTGTACACAAACCACAACCCTAGATTGGAGCATGGATGGCCGGTTTGAGCTCAGGTTGGCAAATGGAAATGAGGGTAGATCGAAAACAAGAAGCGAAGGGCCACCCCTTCCACCCGTTCCTTTTCCTTCTCCAAAACCCTCTAGAACCATACTTAAAAGGAGAAGGGAGGAGTATCACATGCATAAAAAAGTCGCACACAAACCACGATCATTGATATGTACATAAACGATTGTGATTTTAAAAGTACTATTCATTCACTTTGAAAATTAATCTAGTATAACTAAAAAAAAGATTAAAAAAAGCAAATAAAAGAAAAGCAGAGTCAAAACGACCAAAGCAGAGGACCGAACTAGATGAACTCCTCTCATGGCCGCATGCTCTAACTAAAGGCTCCAAAACTAACTTTAGGTCACCCTTGTTTATATAGACAAGTTTTTTTTAATAGACATAGTTAAAACTAGTTCTAAAACACCTGAAAACGTATTCTCTCACCGCCTCCATACTTCTTTCTCCTCTCACATCATTAAAAAGTAAAAACTATCAAAAACCCACAATGATGATTTATGGCTGCTCAGCTGCTTTTACAAAAAAGTTTTCTTCCCATTGAAAACCATGGTGGTCAAAACCCAACAACTCTTACTAGAGGGACTAGAATACAAAAAGCACCAAAACGTAGAAGCTTCTGAAATAAAACTCTTCGTTAATATCCGCAGCACATAAGAGTATAGATACACATTTCATTTCCCCCAAATTCGCCACACATCAAACCCTAGAATTTTCAAAGAGGCGACAATGGCGAGACCTACAAGACAATCCGCAACATCATCAACAACAACATCAACCACAACCACCACCACCATAACCCTAGAAGCCCCACCTCCATCACAGACAACAACCGTAACGATAACGCTCAACCCGAGGAAGAAGAAGGTCACATGGAAAGAAGGCACCGTCGATAACGAGTTCCTCCAAAAGAAGAGCTCGAAGAAGTGTTGCATCTTCCACAAGCAAAAACCTTTCGATGAAGACTCCAGCGACGATGACGACTGTCATGATCATGATCATTATCATGATTGTGGTGGATCAAAGAAGGATGACGACGGAGCATCGACGAGCTAGGTTGTTCCAATTCATAAGCTGTACGATGGTTAGTACTTTTTGGATATTTTTATGTGTAAATAGATACCTAATCATAATTTTGATATATTGAATTGTATGCACTGGATCTGATCATGTGTGGATGCTGATGTATCAAGAAGCGTTTTTATGAGATTTATATTATATAAACAGTTAAACATATTAGATCTGTATTGGGTGTGCTCTTATATGTAATTTATGTGAATGGGAGTATTGGATCGTCTATATTTGCAAGTATGGTATATGGTATTCTCATTGATCATGGTCTGTTTACTTGTTACCAAGCTGATAATGCTCTGCTACATGCTCTAAAATTATGCAGCCTCTCTTTTCTGGCTTGGTTGAAATGTGATGTTGAAGTCTTAGGAGTGTTTAGAATTTTTTTAAAGAAACGCATCCAACTTCCTTTCTGTTCATGATTAGCTTTGGCAAGTGGAAATCGATTATGACAAAACAAACATGTAAACGTACCTAGTATTATCTCACTCATAGCATAGCTATTTGTATGGTTGAGGATGGTGTGATGGAGGCAAACTTTACCTTATCTTAGGGGATAGAGAGGCTGTTCCTGCTGAGGACCTAGGCTTAAGAAAATATACGTGGGTTTATTTTAGGTATGCAACTGGTGGTAGCTTTTTTAAATCTACATCAGCAGGATCCTTTTTTGTGAATGGTCAAAGCTTTGGATAATTGATGACGAAGATCATTTTTAGATGCTTATATCTTGGCATGCATAGATGTGTAGTTGTGGTTTCATATCTGCAAGCCAATATCTGTTTGCCTTGTAGTGATTTGGTGAAGTGCACCTATACCATACAACCCTAGTTGTAGGTGTTTGTTTGCTGGTGCCTATGTTTGGTTGATTGATATCTGCTTTTGGAACCTTCTGAATATGCCGCTTAGCAGTTGTTAGCAGACCCTATGTTTGGTTTAAGTGTTGGTCGACAACTTTACAAAACCGCTATCATATCAATATTGTATTTATTAGACAATCATGTGTTTAAATCTGGATCACTTTATGTATATCTATTCATGTTAACAAAAGAACTAGCATAATGGGCTTTGAAGATCATGCTGAAGTTAGTCTCTTATATATGCTGAAAAAAGCAGAGTTAAATTCATCATTATTATAGATTTGTATCTTATAAAACTTCCTTTTTTGTAGATTTTATTCACTACAAAAGATGACCAGCTCCAAAAGGTTGAACCTTTTCCACTTTATGATCAAGAACATCCAGTGTAGTTGCTAGTATATACATCATCGCTCTTCTTTAGTGACTTGAAAAGATATTCCATGAAACGATGTTCACAACTATAAATGTAGCACAATTCCATGTTAAACTAGTTATCAGATTAGCACAAAATAGAAAGTAATACTCTATCTGTTAAATTTAGAGGTTCTATGTAATCTTACTATACATACAATCAATATACAATTGTTTTCTTGGTAATTTGATATCAGAGCCAATTTGCTACTAAACTAAGCCCTTGGTGGCACCATACGCTGTAGACAACAACCGCTGCTAAAATCCAGCGGTTGCCCAGCATACCTTGTGGAAGAATATTACACTGGACATATAATCATCATAATTTAAAAGCTATATAATGACACACTTTATATAAAGGTCTAACGTAACCTTATTAATTATTATACACACAATAGCAATCTTATAACTTTAATAAATGTAGGTTATATCTATAATAATCTATTCATTCATATAAGTCATGTTCCCCTAGTTTTAAAAAGCTATATATGGTACGTATTCTACACAAGAAATCGAACAAGATGGTAATTGTCGATGTCACCGTTGACATTGTAAATTTGTAGCTGGTATTTACTATCCACGCTCAAGTGATAATGTAATGACACATGGAAGCTGCCTTGGTAGAAGATGGGTTTTCTCCTACCTGCGCCTAGACAGAAAAACCCTGTGAAGCTTCACTGTTTCTTGGAATTGGCTTTGGGCCTTTCCTACGGAGCTTAGGTGGAAGAACTACCAAAAAACCAATACTTCGAATAAAGAATCACATAAGAGATTACTTTGTCAAGGATTAATGACCAATAACGAGCACCTGCTTTAGACCTTGCAGCATCCAAGGTTCTTTTGAATAGAACGTTGGTTCGGATCCTATTTAGAAGTGTTTTTTGTCATTTAAAAAATTACAACTTCCTGCAACACGCTTACATAGTTCTCTCTTATCCATATTTGTTCGCCTAATTAACATTTCTATATCCAAACACTACGAGTCACCTTGAGTATGGAAGTTTGTTGCAATATAAAACCGAATGCAATGATTTACCAAATTAAGCCAAGCAGCTAAGTGACAAACCCCACCACCACCAGGTTAACTATCAAGTTCCAATACAACTTAAAGTTCAGTTTCCATATAATTCCAGTATTCCACATACTTTTTCTGTACAAGTATATACGTAAAGTACATACAAATATACACAGCTACCAACCAATCAAATCACACCAATTACTCACCATACACACCATACCTCATAGTTAGAAACAAAAACACCTGCTTGGTAGCTCAAGTAGCATCAATGTCTTTACCAGGTCATAAATTAGGTAGTTGATTAATCACATCAGAGCCAAAAATACAGCATTGCCTGTGCATACATTACAAGAAACACAAAGATAATGTTCATCAACGAAAAATGGCAATTTCAACCCATTTGCCAAATAATGAATTGATATAGGTTATGTTTTATCTTTAAACGGATTAAAACAACAAAGAGTTGAAGATCATTCGCACTATATACCCAAAGAACAAAAATCCTATCAAGTAGCCTAATAACTAAAGGGAAATGATTGCACTCAATAGTAACAAGTTTTTCAAATGTTTTACTGAAGTATCTCAAAATTCCTTATAATGTTGCTCAAATGATCAATCATTAAGTGTTCCAATCTTGAATAACTTTTTAATAAATGTTAAATCTTTGTAAATTAAGGCAAATGGAACATATATAAATCTTGGTTACTATTTAGTGATTATTTTTTTCAAATTAACTTGAAATAAGAGGTAATAGTGAAGAATTTCACTTTTGTAATGATTAATTTTATAATCATATTTACCCGTTAACTAAAATCGGAAACACGTATAAAAAAGTGTTGTCGGGTCTGCCACCCCAACCCGACATGTTTCTCAGCCCGTCTATTTTGCCAACCCTAGGAAAATGTTATTATACCTCCTGAAGTTGAAGCATGGGTAAGTCATAGTTTTGAGATGGTTTATTTTTCTCCATTTCTCTGCTTCTTGTTTCAGCTTGTAAAGAATCTAATTTATTGTTTATCTCATATAACAATCTCAACATCTCTTCTTCCCTTCCTGTAGTTGGTTCTTGAGATCTTACATCACCCTCGGTTATCTCTGTTGTTGTATTCACTTGTTGAGATGACCCTTCACCTTTTACAACATCAATTGCCATGCGACAATCAACAACGATATTATCTCTAGGCAACAAAACCTGCTTATCTTTCTGATTCAGAAATAATGTTTTTTCAAATGATTTCAAGGGATCTTCTACAAAAGTTGCCAGATTTTCGACCTTATTTTCACCTTCCAAGATTGATTTCCAATATCTTTCACCTGTTTGTCCCTACCCATAAGATTTTCATTGGTTTCAGGTACTTCAAATACATCATGCACACTCAAATTACAAGTATCTGAAATCATTTCATCATTCCCTAACTTTTTAAGACTCAGAGCACTGTCTGATTCATTAAGTTGAGAAGATTTACCCCTCAAACTGAGATATGCTCTCCTGCCATCTCTTCAACTATCTTATCCAACTTCCGAATCTGATCCCAATACGAGTTAACCCCATCCATTTGTTTCTCTGAATCCATATTTTGACGACTTTCATCCAACCGTTCAATTTCCTCATCGGGCTTCGAAACCGTATCAGAATCAGGACTAATCGATCTATTTCTTTCAAGACTACCCCTTTTCAAGTAAGCCAATTTCAAAAGTTTTGGAGGTGCAGAATTTCTCCTTGAAAGACTCTCAGGGCTTGTTTCCTTTTCATTTAGCTGCAATAAATCTCAGGAAATTTCGTTTCATGGGGCTCAATATCTTCAAGCCCTAAGCTTGCTAGTTTATATCTATAGGCTTGAACTTGGTAATCCAAATTAGCAATTTCCATTTCTTTTTGGCGAATCAATTCTTCGAATATTTCCATTGATTCTTCAGCATGATACATTTTCTCCTCTGCTAGCCTTTTATAATGCTCAGATTCCATTTTTACACCAGCTTTTTCTCCTTGAAGACGTAATATCATCGCTAATGCTTCACTAGCTGCTGTAGCAGAGGCTTCTCTTTCTACTTCTAACTCGTTATAAAGTTTTTGCAAAAGTTGTTGTTGAGCACAAAGAGCTTCTTTTAAATCTGTGCTTGATTCCACCGCCATTTTCGAATCTGTGTTGTTTTTCTATCATAGATTATTGCAGCAACCTGCAGATTTGGTGCTAAAGATCCCTTATCATAACATTAAAGTAGAAAACAGAAAGTAATCATGATGATTATCTTTAAAATTTGGACAATGTAAGCCTCCAGTTAAATAGCAATCCACATATAAGCATCAACTCTGTTCATCACAGTTTGGGAATTTCAAATTACTGAGAACCCACTTCAAGTTTCATGTTATTTTCAACAGAAACATAATTCAGGCTATATTGAGCAACTGAAATAGATAATACATTTCAAGCAAGATATATATGAACAACAGATGAGAACTTTAATAATGATTCTTCAAAAAAGCATGTGATAACTTGCATAATACTTGATATTAATTATTTAGCATGACTGATTAATGAACATAATAAAGTTTTCACTAATCTCCTGCAAAGATGCATATGAAGATCTAAACCGCTTGTTTAATCACAAAGGGGAACAACAAATGTAAAAACTTCACACAAAAACACCTTGTATGCATTCAAAATCGTTTACCTGCAAGTCAAACAACACCCAAATGTAAAATCGACGCAACACCCAGTTGATCACAAATCCACATCAACTCATCAACCTCCAAGAATTCAAGCTTTAACATGAATCGCAAGATGACCCACTTCAGATAAGAACCCTAGAAGCGATTCAATCATTCGATCCGAAGTAAGTTGAAAAGAAAAGGCGATTTTGGTGAAGAAAAGTGAAATCGCGACATCAAACGAGAATCGATCTGTCTTGTAACTGTTTGCTGTTTTGTCTTTTTATCAAAATGAAGACGAAAGATGAGATTTTTGTTGTAACTGTTGGTGTTTTGGGGTTTGGGTTTAATGTTTGAAGGTGTAACCAATAACCATACATAGGCCATAGGTAATCTACACGGTTCTTCAACGGTACTATAATTTTTATATTTATTTTAAATTATTGTAGCAATAAATAAGCTTTACAACATAATAATAGTTTATTTAGAGTGTAACTTTGTTTACTTAAAAGAAACAAGCATTTGTTAGATTCGTAACTTATTTCAAGTATCAAGGAGATATTTGATAGTAAAATGATGTATTTTTCAATTAAATGTTATATGTTTAAGTTTTGTATAATACAAATGTAATGATTTTAAGAGTATAGTAGATATAGAGTAAATAGTGTTTATTCATAGTTTAAAAAGTATTCATAAATAGTTTTAATAAAGTATTCATAAATAGTTTTAATAAAGTATTCATAAATAGTTTTAATAAAGTATTCATAAATAATTTTAATTTATTATACTTTTAATATAATATAAGTAGAGTCGGGTTTGTTATAGTTACAAAAATATTTGTGAATTGAGAGAACACATAATTCATTTGTACGGAGTGCTTTAGATATAATACATAAGATGGTTACGTAACTCGCTCTCCCTTCTCTCTCTCTCTCTAGCTTGATTATTTTTTATATATTACATATAAGTGTATTCAGTTCTTATAGTTCTCAACATGTTATTAGTTCTATAAAATGCGTCAGTAAATAAGTAAACTTACATATATAAAAATTATTTATAGTGTTTGTAGCCTAATAATATCAAATTATCTATATAATGATGTGTCTTTCAAATAGTGAAGGTTCAAGTTTTATTTTAGATAAAATAGCGTAGATTAGCTAGGTTATGAGAGTTGAGTTCATCCGGTAAAACAATAGAGAATGAAACTTGACACGCAGGAGGATTTGCTAGAGCATGTCATACCCTTTTTAAAAATGAGTTTTTTCTAAGAAACATAAGTTAGGATATTTTTTATTTTTTTATTTGGTTGGTTGAGATAAGAAATACGTACTACTATTATTAAATATAAAGTTTGATAAAGTTAAAGTATAATCAAAGTCTCGTGTAATAACAATTAGTGATGAAGAAATAAAGTTGCTAGCCTATTTTAGTGGTATAAAAATGTATGTATTTAATACTTCTCTATTATATCGTCTGTATTTAAGACTTATCTATTTTACCTCTATATCTTTTTTTTCGAACAAGCTTGTCAAAAATAGGCTTTTATTTTGAAAAGCCGACATTTTAAAAACTAAAAACTAACAAGATGCTAGAAATAAATAATTGAAGAAGGAAAATTAAAAAATAAAATGACACTATGAGTTCCAAAGAAGGCTTATGAGATGCTGTATGAACACATTACAATATTATATGACACATAAATTACTGAAGTTGACAATTATATATGACGTGATGCACCATTGATAAGCTCGTATGATTGTACAACACCTTAGACTCATATAACATGTGGGGTGATGCTTGTAAGACCCACATAAATACTTGGTTGAATTATTCAAACCAATAAATTAAGTTAATTTAAAAGTGTGTATACACACACACCCTCTGAAGTCTGATCCCCAACTTTTAAACATGTAAAACACATATCATTCTTCTTATGATGGCGTTATGTTATACACTCTTTTAGTTTGGATTTGATTATGTATACATACATATTATATGTTATTACAAGACTAGTTCATACGGTAAAAACTTATTTCTTGCATAATGGAAATCTTGGGTTCATTATTATATTACATGCACACATACACACATACACACGCATATAAGCATATAAGGTGTGAAGGTTTACCTTATCTTTAGTACTATTACTCAAAAAAGACATAAATATACTCTTAAATCAAGTATTTGAGAAACGTACTCTTTTAAAAATCTATTTGAGAAAATTAGAAGACTATAACCGAACCGAACTTATCTGATGGTTTAGAATCGAGCCGAAAATCAAACAATTATTTTCTGAGCAATCGTCGAACGAAGGACATGCGGCAAACGATTCGGAGAGCCCTAATGTAGCCAACGTCGTATGAACAAGTAAGGAAATGTTTTTTGTTTATATTTTTTATAATTATAATATAATTTATTACACATGGGGCCACATTATTGAAAAGGCGGTGGAAAATATACAAAAAAATGATTCAAAAAGTCGTTGGATCCCACATTTCCCGGCTATTCCGCTTAAATGGTCTTGCTTTTTAGTTTTTTCACGACCAAACACCTAATCATTCTTTATGCTAAACACATTGTTTTCACTTTTCATACAAAGTAATGATTTTACAACTTAATACGTAGCATACTAGGTTGGAGTTTATCTATTACATGCTCATGTAATAAATAAAAAATATTAAAATTATTAGTGTTATGAATATTTTATTTTTTAGATGTTATATCCATTGGTGAAATAAAATACAATAAATATTCAAAAGTTATAACACATAATGTATTAGAAATTATTACTTTATATTTAATATGTATTAATAAATTATTAAAATAACTACATTTATATTTTAGATTTTTAATAGTTTAGTTTTATTTACAATAATTATCATTTAATATGAGAGACAAAAACACAAATGTATGTGTATATATATATGTGTGTGTGTGTGTGTGTGTGTTTTAACATATTTTATTTAAAAATGAAAGTCAAATTAATTGTTTTAATATTTTTTGTATTTATTATGAGAGAGAGACGCAAAAATGATTTTTTTAATATACTAAAATAATAACACGTGTCATTTAATATGTTAGAATAATAACAGTGTTTTAAAAAAACATTCTTTTATTATAGGTTATAGATAGATTATGTTTCTATTTCTATTTTTATTATTTGTATAATCATATTCTTGTTTCTTTAGGCCTAAAGTTCATCTTTGAGAAGGGAGATATTCTTATTCGGACTATGAACTGTTTTTATAACGTTTTTGTGTCTCGATTTCATTTACTTGTTACAAAATTAACAGATCAATTCCTAATTTGCTTATCAATATTCAAACAATCTGATATGCCTTGAGAATTTGTGTAAAGTTTACTATTATAGTATTAATCTTTTGTAACACAATGATTGTGTTACAACAAATTCTGGTATAAAATTATATATATTATAATGATAGTGTTCATAGATATTGTTAACTCGAAATCGACTTCTTGGTCATTATAGTTTCAAATTTATGATTATTTCAAAAGTTATTTTATATTATACACTTTACAAAGTTGAGAAGTGTGTCGAATTTGAAAAAACAAGCTCTGAGATCTTGCACCGTAAAGAAAGATGTAGAAGCAACCTTATACGAGTTGTATCTGTATATATTTTTACTCTAATAAAAAAGTAAATGAGGTAACACATGTCAGCATCATATTCATACTTATCAAATTTTTTCCGCTTCTATCTTGTATTAAATAAATGCATTAATTACTAATATTATTATTTATTTATTTTTATATTATAATTATTTTTTAATATATTAAGAAAGAGGTCTTTTTATTAATGTTATTTCTATAGAAATATATTTTATACAAATAATTTTTTTCTAAAAAAATCACACTATTTTTACATAATATTTTAAAATTGGTGTTTCAAAGTAAATTTTTATTAAAAAATAATTAAAATAGGAAGTTATAGTAAGAAAAATTTTAAAAATATATTTTTTAAATTTTATTTTGAAAAAAATGTTTACTTTATCTTTGAGAAAAATAAAAAAATAAAATGTTTATATTATTGTTCATTACTTATAATCATTATTGATACATAATTTCAATCATATCATGTTTTATTATATTGTTGTATAATTAAAAATTTATTATACTTTATAGTTTATTTATTCAATCCGTGTAATACACGAGTTTACTAAAGTTAGTAACTTAGTATACATATATACTCAAGTGATAGTATTAGAATCTCCATTGTTGTGAGGATCAAGATCCATAGCTAAATTGTTGGGTAATGATATGTCGTGTGGGTGATGCAACTTATTCATAGACTTAAAGGTGATCATTGTTAAATTTAATAAAATTAAAGAAAGGACACTTTTACAATGTCCTAAATATATTCCTGTTGTTTTCTAACATTCTTTGTTTTCATACAATATAACTCCGGATATCCCATAAGGCTCTAATGATGAAAGGCGTATATATGAAAGAGTTTAACTCTTAATAAACTATTGTATGACATCAAAGCTAGAGATTAGATGATTGTAGCAGGACCAATGTTTTTTTTTCAATGTGTACTACGCTGATTTTAACACAAACAATTTGTATCACAACAATTTTTGTCTAGACAATAAGTTTTGCAGGATGTTTATGAGATATAAAATTATAAAAATTAAAAGAATGGTTTGAAATTTGGGTGTGACAGAAGTCTAGTATATTTCGTTTTACATTGAAAGAGTTTAACTATATCGTTAAGGAAGAAATAAAAATTGACTATCAGTGATCATATTATCATTATCGTATATAGAAGTATTCAGGTGGCAATAAACATGCTCATATAACATAAGAAATGAAAGGGAATTGGCTTCCAGGGAACTCCATGCATGAATGTTAATTTATTTTTCAATTTATTATGTCATGAAGTTTAACATTTGATAAAGTTATAATTTTTAAAGTAATATTATGTTGAAAAACTATAGAATACTTGAAATCAAACTTTGATAATCTGAGAGTCGTGAAAATCACTTTCAGATCGAAATTATTCGGTGGTTCACCCGAATAAATCAATCGGATACAACTCAGACGAGATCAAGAATTCGTGTGTTGTGTTGTGTGAATTTTCATGAATTAGAAGAAGAATAAGAATTCGAGAATGAGCATATGACCAACATTCCTCATCTCATTCGGTTTTGGAGGGAAAAAAAGGGAAAAAACTGTCATTTGGCAGTTTCATCAAATTTATTTTTATTTTAAATAACCATTAAAATTACGTATTTTCCACTCGAATTTCACATGTGAAATTCTGAAAAATCGATTTGAAATGCAATTTTTAATGAAGTCATTTTTACCAAAATAAAAAATTTTCAAGCTAACCTGGCAGCTCAACCCCAACCAGGGGCTCTGCCCTTTGGACCCCGCTACCAGGGGCGTTGCCCCCTTGGAACCCCCATTGCTTAGGGGATTCGCCCTAAAAAGGTTTTCATTATTGAAGATCATAATACACTGAAACAAACGTGCACTCCGCACCTCCTAACTTGTTTTATGGATATTATGATCACATTGGTCATTAATCAATCCAATTACATTAAAATATCTAATAAAAACTAGATTTTAATAATTCAAAATATGACATATTAACTAATAATATTTTTATACTGATAATTTGACTGATGAAACTAGTTTTTTTAAAGGGCTAATAAAATTAGTAATTTCTACTTTTGTTCTAAGTACATTCTCATTTGCATAATTATGATAGATTTACACTTGATTTAGAATTGATTAGCATTTAATTGCGCCTATATGGGAAATGTGTGATTTCACATGTTATTTATAATCATCTTTGCTAGAAAAAGGAATGAATATCAATGTAATTTATGACTATATGTGAGTGAAATTATACTTGATGAAATTGAAGGTTGAAAATATCATTAGATAAGTTACTATGCAATTATGAATTATTATTGATTATTTGATAATATTTCTATTATTAAAATCCAAGTTAGATTATAATGTTTAAAGAAACCATTTTGAGAATAATTAATTTAAAGCATTATATCTTAAAGTAATTATACATGCAATTGAAATATAAACTACTAGCATCAATTCAAGTTATAGTCATTCAATGTTCTATTTCAAACCAGTTAAATTTAAAACGAGTTTTTCCCCAAAGTGTTGGTGGAAGATTTTTTTTATCAAATGGGTGATTTTAAACTTATTTTTCAAAATAGATATTTTTAAAATATTATCTCTTTCACTTCAAATCTAACTGAATAAAAAAGTTTGTAGAGGTGAAAAAAAAGTTGCTAAAATTAGAAAATAATATACTCTGTTGGAGTGTGATATTTTATACAATTGTTTCATAATTCTTTTATAAACTTTTTCTTTTAACGTTCTGTAAAAACTAAACAATATTATTTGTTTCATAGAAAATGTTGTTATTTTAGTAATAACACCAACGCGACAGTAAGGGAATTTTTTATATTTAAATAATACTTAGTATTTTTTTTTTACTTTTTAAAAAAGTTGATGTTATTTTGTTTCTTTAAAATGTATGATATTTATTTGTTATATAAAATATGTAATTATTTTAAAAGACATCTATTTTATGTTTTTTATATTTTTACTAGAAATGTAAATAATAAATATATATGCAACATACTAACAAACATATCAGTTTAACTCATGGTTTAAGTTAAACCGTGAAAATCAAACTATGTACACCCTTGAATACTTATTTATCATTTTATTGAATAAATTAAACCCATGTGATATCTTTTAATTAGCAATTCTTCATATTAAAATGTTTATAAATGAAATAGAAAAAAAGTATATATGAAGGACAAAAACGTTTAAAAACTTCATTTGTATATTCGAAAAAAATGTTTTCATTATTATACCTTTTAAATTAAGTAAAAACATTTTACAAAAGATATATGAAAACTGTGTTAAAAATTAAAAACAAAAACATTATATTTTAAAATGAAACAAAAAAGTATATATGAAGAAACAAAAACGTTTTTTATTCTAGAAAAAACGTTTCGAAACAAAAGCGTTAAACAAAAGGTTTAGAAAAGAATTATAAAACATTTAAAAATTTTTTTATAAAATATCACACTCCAACAAAATATATTACTTTTTGATTTTAGAAACTTTTTCCTTCACCTTACTAAATAATAACTTATTAAACACAAACTTATTTTTTAATAAAATGAGGAGTGAGAAAAAGTTTAAAAATACTCATTTTGATAAATATTTTTTCCACCAACAACATTTTAGAAAAAAACTCCGAACCTTTACGCCCAAATTGAACTACATATTTTGTTTCCCGTTTGGTTTTAATACAAATTCAAATTAGATTTTCGATGTTTCCTGTTTTAGTTCCAAGATTTTGAATGTGATTCAGCCTGAGGAAATCGAATTGCAAGCAACACCAGAATGACTATCTTAAGTGATTTCAAGATTATCAATCCCCGTGGTCTTTAGGTCAAATGAATAGCCTTTTTGAAATACACAAAAGGATTAATGGAATATATAAGCTTTTGTGAATTTATTTTAAACCATATTTAACTAACCCTTGATGACCAGTATTTTCATCTTCAAATTAAATTGATCACCAATGTAAATTACAGATATTTGAATGGACTAAGAAAACCTATTTTTACCTTAAAGTCAAACCTATATCAGCCCTTGTCAAAACTACACATACCTAATACCAAAATTACGCAATATAAGTTATATAATCTTCTAACACTTGGTTTCATGGTTTATTATGAACTTGGTTTCATGGTTTATTATGAACTAGTTTAATATTTGTGTGTCGCACGAATGTGAATATAAAAATAATTAATGGGTATTACTTATGTATAATTTAATATAAATTAATGTGAATACAAAAATAATTAATGGTTTCATGGTTTATTATGAACCATTGAAATTCAATTATAATATAACTAACATATTTAAGTTATGAACAATAATATACGAAAAACGGTAATTATTATTCATAAGATATATTATATATATATTTATTTGTATATAGTGCATGATTTAACTTTTTTATATTAGTTATATATATATAGTTATAATAGTATGACGAATCTATATTCACATCTAACATAGCATTTTATAATAAATTTAGAAAGTTTTGTCAATAATGATGATATAACAAGAACAATTGAAGTGGAATGTAACTACTATAAATAGATAAATGAATAAAAGAAAATTCTAATTTTTCAAAAATTTGAGTAAAACTTATCACATGAACACGGAGCAAGTGAATGAATCTTGATTCCAATATTATATGATCATAGAATATAATTATTAAAATAATTTAAAAAACGTTTACAACTGTTTTCATATCAATCATATTTTCAAAAATAAGAATTCAACGATTAATCATAAAGAGATTTTTTAGTAAATACGGATCTACCATATATAAGTTTCATTATAGTAAGAACATGTAGACGAAACTTAGGTGGAGATAAGATGGACTGTCTAGAACAATATTATGTGGCTCTTATATATTTGCTTTATTAGTATAGATTAATTGTTAAATTTGGCTTTTTTGGTTCAAACTAAAAACTGAACTTAGTTCGAATTTGATTTTCTTTCATTTTGAACTAAATTTTGTTTTGTTTAATATGTAAATGCACGTATATAAACGTTCAAACATTAATGAATATTTTTTTTCAATATTCATTCATTTCAGTATGCTTATACATTTGGTCTTTATATTAGTACATTTCATAGATTCATATAAATGTAGAATGGATTTACTTGTTTAGATCTATGGTCCTTTTATGCACATACTGCATATATATAGTTTTTGTTTCTTGAATTATCTTTACTGTTTGACAATGCCGCCCAACATCCATCACGTATCTACATCTACATTTGTGTGGATACCAATATTGTATACATATGTAAGCCTACACATGTGTAAGTGTGTTAAAAATTAGAAACTACACCCTAGTCAGTAGTCACCTACATATGCATAGGTCATATGCATAGGTTGAAATTTCAAAAGCCGCATACAACCTTTATACAAGGAGTGCCAAAAAAATCCTCAGAGTTTTTCAGCTGCTTATCTATATTTTTGCAATTGCTAATCAAATTCAGATTGTTGTTATATAAGTGTTAATAATGACTAGGATTACAAATATACAAAAAAAAATCATATGCAAAAGATAACATTCATAACGTCATTTGAGCAACAAATTCAACATAAAGTAAATTAATGATCAAAACAATATATATATATATATATATATATATATATAATATATTATATATATATATATATATATATATATATATATATATATATATATATATATCAATAGACACATTTATTTAACATATAAACATATATACAAATCAATTTAATGATGGATAAAAAAGAGACTGTTTTTGCAATCGGTATAAATCATGTAGATTAGTAGAAAATTCAAAACATCTAATTTATCTATAAAATAAAAGCCAAGAACTCAAAACAAAGACAGTGCCAAAATTATTTAAGAAAAGAAAAAAAAAAGGCTAACAATTCAATGCACCTTCATGAGACCATGACACACCCATAACGAGCAAGTTTTGTCGGTGATCGACATAAAATATATTCAAATTAAGTATTTAATTAGAAAGTGACTTTGAAGGGTGATGTTGAATTCTTATAATCTTATATTACCCCTAGATTATTGTTTAATCCTCTAAATATTCTAATTAATTACTAAGATGTAATTGTTGATTTTAATTACTAATAAACGGTATAAAGGTTCAGAGTTTTTCATGCACTTGCAAACATATGTATTCTGAATTGATCATTACATATATACAACTAGTTCGGTCGATGTTAACTCATGTATGTCTTATTAGTTTTTTTATATTTATATATGTTTAAGTATGTTTTAACCCAAACTAATTATGAAAATTTGAAACCGGTTTTTTTAAACCGGACTGGTTTGTTTCACCGTTTTCTTCGAACCAGTTTCTTTTTGTACAACTCTAGTTAAACTCCCCATAAGTTATTAATGTACATTTGGGCTTAGACTTTTAGTTTTTACCATTAGTTTGTAGATTTTGTAAACGTCCAGAGTTCAGACGAATGATATAACCTTATAATAAAAGACGGTCACAAACGCCTAGTTTTCTAGTAGTGCTAGTTATAGGTTCTGTAACTTTGGATGTAGCCGAATGTTTGCTCCTTTTAAGTTGGGTGTTTTCCCACCCCATGTAAGTAGTTCCATTGGTCTAAGCACAAGCTGTGATTGCTTTCGAATTAATTGTACATGACATTTTTTACTGAACAGTGTGTCTCGTATATCTTAAAGTAAGCGACATCACGATATCGCAAAGATGGAAATACGCTAAAAATTAAAGTGGACGGATGATGCATGGTAATTTACTTAGTATTGTCTACTTGTATGGTTTTAAAACCTGGCGTTTGTATGCAACACTCAAAAAGTCAAAAGCTTTGAGAATTTGTAATTAAATAATGGGGTGGATAAAGTGTGAGATGTAAACATAAAGCTAATTCTCACCTAAACTCGAGGAGGAAGCTTTAGGGATGAAAACCTTAACTTCCTTGTCATAGTGTAAGACCCTATATTCGAGGTCTCGTAATTGATAAATCATTGCATACATATCTGAATAGCAAGAAAAAAGCAAATCTTTAAACATTGTTTTAAATAAACCGATCCAAGACATACACTTGAAATTTTATAAACAACCAAGTGTTAAGCCTTTAATCTTCTTTGAAACTAAGAAACATGAACTTCATGAAAGACAATAAACCTTGTAAGTATTAGATTACGGAAGGAGCATAAGCCTTTTTAAAAAGAGAAAATGTCAATCAAACACCTAGCTTAATTAGTTAAAGTAAGTTATCTAATATACAAGGTTATGAATTTAAGTATTACTTTAAGTAAAAATGTTTAAGTTGAGCTAGAAAATTTTCTTAATCGTAAGTTTTGTTATGAGAAGATTAAAGGTCCGTTCCCAATTGAAAGATATATAAATAAATCTGATTAAAAGTAAGATATATTGTTTGTGGAAGATTAATGTCAAAACAAAATGCATAATCAATGGTCGCTACGAAAAGAAGTTGATATAGTTGCGGTTATTGAATTCCTCATGAGTGTATAATAAGCTCGAAACGGATAAGGTCTACCCCACCACGACCACGGGGACCACCGGACCACCACCGGGACCACCACGGGGACCACCGGGACCACCACGGGGACCACCGGGACCACCACGGGGACCACCGGGACCACCACCGTCATCACAACATCCACCACTACCACCACCTCTCCCCCTTCAGTCCGTACCTTTTGTTGTTGCAGAGATTCTATGGCTAGGGTTAGTAGCAGCTGTATGGTACCGCCTTTTATACAGCCAACATCCCTCACTTGTCTGAACTCAAAGTTCTCCGGTCTCCGTCTGCAATCCCCCAAACTATGCAGCGATCGGATCACGTGCCGTTACGGAGGAGGAAGTAGTTCACGTCTGGAAGACTCCAGAAGGTCTCAGGAGATTACTTCCGAAGATGATCAAGCCCTCGATATCTCCACTATCAGGTACTCTCACGCTTTAAACCTCACATAACATCTACTGCAGCATCCACAGAGATCGATCTATTTTCACTGATCATTGACTATTTACTATGTGCTAAAACTGAAATATGTGCGTCCTAGGTCCGTAGGATATGAGTCTCACTTACATAAGGCTTTAGGCACACCATGCCTGTAGGATCTGCTGCTAGTTACTAGTTCAACAGTGTCAAAGTTAGCAAGGAGAACCCTGATTTTTTACTTGATTTGAAAATGTAGAAATGTATCTATGGTTAGCAGTGACAGAGGCTCAGAGAGTGGAAGCTAATAGTGCCATTCACAAAAGCTCTTGAAAGCACCATGTATAATCAATATCTAGTATTATAAGTTTGGAATTCATAACCAAATGATCTTCTAATAGCGTGCTTAGATTTCCTTTTGAAACTCGTTCTATGAGCAGGATAGAGTCTATTGCAGACTTGGTTTGCACTCTGTTTGCACTAGTATGAAGTAATCTCGTTTTCATTGGATAATTTAGGTCAAATACAGTGAGGCTTATAGATGATCAGCAAAATATGGTGAGTTTCCTGCTGGCATTTTGCTGTTACATGTGTAATTCATGTTAACTTCTATGTGATTTCTTGGGGGACTGATCCACTTGTTTTGCTAGGTTGGTATAGTATCTAAAAGTGCTGCTATTCAGATGGCTGAAGATGCTGAACTTGACCTTGTATGCATATTTTTCAAATTCTTGCATTAGCCTTTTTAAATTTTCATTGATTTATTTATCCTTCGTGGCTATACCTTTGGTTCTACTTCTAAGTAATTTTAGAGTCAGGTCAATGACCTGGTATAGCTGCTTCTTACTGTGGAAAAGTTTCATTGTTCAAAGTTAGCATTTATTCATCCCTCTGATAAAATGACGTAAGAAGGAATCAGTTGACAGCATAAGTTATAATCGTCATAGTCCTAAAAGTTAGGGATTTTTATGACATTATTATTGGGGTTAAGCAACTTTGGTACCCTTATATCTCTATTATGTTTGATTTCTTTTCGGAATCTGGCAAGTTTGGAGTAATTTCCGGTTTTAAAATAAAAGTATTGGATTCTCTCTTCCATCTTTAATGTACTTGTATTCTTTTTGTAGGTTATATTGTCTCCAGATGCTGATCCACCTGTTGTCAAGTTGATGGATTACAAGTAAGTCAAGTCTCCTATGCATTTATGATCCCGGTTAAAATTATCTCTTGCAGCTATTATGAAGTAGCTGCCTTTTGTTCTTTTAATTTTTGACAATGTTTTGCTTATCGTGTAAACAATTTTTGCAGCAAATATAGATACGAGCAACAAAAGAAGAAGAGAGAGCAACAAAAGAAAAGCGCCGGTTGATGCTTTCTCTATCTCGTGTGCAGCTTTTCAACTTTTTCTTTAGTTTTATGATTCTGTTCATTTATAGCTTCATCTTTTTAAACAATATATACATATATATGTATGTATGCATATGTATATGCTGAGCAAATATGTTCTTTGATTCCAGCACTTCGCATGGATCAGAAGGAGCTCAAGATGGGGTAAGAAAATTTTGCTTTACATGATACAAAACATTCTTTGCAGTCATGTTCCATTTTGTTAATTTTATTTCTCCATCATATTAAGTACACTAGTATCAGTATCATAATTTTAAAAATATTCTAAAGGAATTTGGGAACTTATGTTGTATTTAACCCCACAAAAAACCATAATATCAAATATACCCAGTTACAAATTTATGACATTTATACATTCCCTTAAATTTGGATTAAGATATGAAATAGGTGAATATGAAAATTGAAGTATTTTGAATGGGTATATTTCATATTAATTTTTGATTGGGTGAATATGATATTATTCAAATTTTTAGGGGTATACATTATTATATGCTATTTGATCACTGTTCTTGGCAGTTACAACATCGATGTGCATGATTATTCTGTACGTTTGAGAGCTGCTCAAAAGTTTCTTAAGGATGGTGACAAGGTCTCTTTTAACTTTCCATCATGCTTTATTTCTTAGTTTCCATATTATCATTATTTTGCGGTAACTGATCTCAGGTTAAGGTTATAGTGAACTTAAAGGGCCGTGAAAACGAGTTCAGAAATAATGCTATCGAGCTTTTGAACCGTTTTCGCAATGACATCGGGGAGGTACCCAATATGCTTTCATTTTAACTACAAGAAGACACATCCAAGCAACTCTTTTGTTTAATAAACCGTCAAATGGATGAATGATGTTGCAGCTAGGCATTGAGGAAAGCAAAAATTTAAGAGACAGGAACATGTTCATGGTATTGATTCCAAACAAGGTGGTTGTGCAAAAAGAACCACCAAAGAAGAAGAAGAAGTCAAAGTCAACCGAGGCAGAAGTGCCAGCAAGCGTATGAGTTCAACCATATACTATCGAATTTGGTGATTTTTAAAGGCACCACAACGAGGTGCTGATCTTCAATTTGTTTATAAATCAACAAGTATCTCCTAATCGTGTATAGTTTGTAACTTGTATCATATATATAACATCCATGTAAAAAGCTGTATTCACTCTTCATACTGATAGTAGAAACCCTCATATATATTGTATTGCCTGTATAGCTCATTCCTTTGGTATAACAGTGTGTAACAATTTACTGGCATATGTTGAATTCCATACTATTTGGCATGTAACTATTTACTTGGCTATGTTTCTTGAAACCTGTGAAATGACTAGGATTCATATTAACTATTTATGGCAATATGAGACGCGAGCATGTAGATTTGCGGTGTTTTGAGGTAAAAAAATTGTATCGGGTATTTGGGTGTCCTGGTACCATTACATTTTAGTTATAACCTTGTTATGTTGTGCAGGCCAGCTAAATCTGCATTTGGTTTATTAACTAAAGAGTATCTTTATGTCCCATGGTTTTTTAAAGGCGGGAATCAAATTTCATAAATCTTTGATCTGAATCACTATGTTCAACTGAATGAAGGGTAGATCCTATAGTGTTGCTACAAGGATCCATGCAGTGTGTATGCGAGTTCTAAAGGAGACTCATTCGGTTGAAGGGGTCTTGGCGGTTGAAGGGGTCTTGGCGGTTGAAGGGGTCTTGGCGGTTGAAGGGGCCTTGGCGGTTGTGTTGGGAGTTGAGCTTATGACAACGTAGAAAGTCATTAGAAGATGTCCCCAAGGCTGAAGCCTTGGGACCGGGCCGCCCTTCAACGATCAAGTCAGTACACGCATATAATGCATAAACATATATGGTTAATCACATGAACATGTGTACATATGCAGAAATAGAATAATGTCACTATTTAAGTACGTTATGGTAGTCATCGTTTCAAGTCGCATGAACACGTGTATGTATAGTAGCAGTGTAGCACACGCCCAGGTGGAAGTTGGTTGTTGATCCTTGTTAATTTATGTAATATAATAATGATAATAATAATAATAATAATAATAATAATAATAATAATAATTTATTAGTATTAGTATTTTTTATGTTTTCGGTTGCGTTTGAAGAAGTCATCGACACCAAAGGGGTTAAGAAAGATGGTGGGAAGTGTAGTTGACTTGGTGACAAAGTTATTGATTCTGAAGCAACACAAACGTGTTGCATGACAAGAGAGTAGTGGCGGGTGTAGCTTTAGTTGTTTCGGTTTTATTTATTATTTAAAATATACAACTTCTATAACCACTCTATTTTATTTTCTTTTATCTCAGGATTTCTTCCAACAAAATAAAAGTTGTTGCTAAATGCCTAATTACCATTACTTGTTATGAAATGAAACATAGTTGCCAACGAATTGGTTATCTATATCTATCTATATATATATATTACATAAATAAATAAATTTATCTATAGTAAAAAGGTTTATCTTTCTACAATGAGATTTGAAAGGGTATAATTATAAAATGGCACAACGATAGATAAGTTTAGTAAAAGATTACATCCAGAGTTTATTTCAACAGGTCCTGTTTGTGTTTTCTGCAGGAAAACGTCTGCAGTCTGCGGACCACATCTGCAGACATCTGCAGCAAAAAAGGTGACCAAATGTCTACAGTCTGCAAGAAAAAGATTGTTTGTATTTAACATCTGCAAAATGGTAAAAATATTTTGTAATTAGATTAAACCTATTTTTAACACTTGTTTTCTTAGACTTGTACCACACACACACACATCTGTACGTACATACAACATATATACACATCCATAGTCCGGCCGATGGGGGAGGTGGGGCGTAGGTAAGGGAGGTGGAGGCGGTCAGCGGACAAGGTTGGAGGGGGGGGGGGGGGGGGAGGGGGAGGCGAGGGCAGGTGGGGGAGGGGGAGGCGAGGGCAGGTGGAGGGAGGTGGGCATCGATGGTCCGGCCGGTGGGGGGAGGTGGGGCGACGATGGTCCGACCGGGTGGTGGGGTGGGGCGGCGGTGGTCCGGCCGGTGGGGGTGGTGGGGCGGCGGTGGTCCGGCCGGTGGGGGTGGTGGGGCGGCGGTGGTCCGGCCGGTGGGGGGAGGTGGGGCGGCCGATGGGGGAGGTGGGGGAGGTGAGAAGATGTTAGAAGATCTCAGAAGACATAGGTCCACATCTTCTCCATGCAGACCTCCTGCAGACGTTTTTTTAATAAAACATCTTCCAAAAAACAAATAGTCTGCGCAATCAAAACCTCTTCCTGCGTCTGTGTGCGCACAGATGAAGAGGTGTGGAAGATGTTTTGGTAAAAAACAAACAACACATTGCTTCACAACAACCAGTTTTTTATTATTACTTTTTGTTTTATTTTATAGAGATTAGAAACGATCACTAATGGTATTGCTCGTCATATAACTAAGAAATAGCTTTCTAATCGAATATTTAAACGGGCGTTGATATGCAGTATTTTAATGAAATTTAATGGAATTGGAATATGAATTCCATTAGTAGTGTTTGGTTGATAGGAATTCGTTAGAATTTGAATTTAAATTTCATTCTTAACGTGTTGGTTGAAAAAAAAACTGGAATTGGAATTAATTCCCTTAAATTGCTTCAAATAAAAGATTTAAAAATCCTTCCAAATATTGAAGGATTTCAAATTCCACCAAACCCCGCCACCTACCACCCGCCCACCGCCAACCGACACTACCGACGACCTTGACCGTTGACCACTGCCGACCCCGACCGCCGACCATTGCCGCACGTCGCCCCGACTGCCGACGCCCCCGACCGCTGCCGGATGCTGACCCCACCCGCCGCTTACCATCTCGCCGACCGACCGTTGATGCCCTCGACCATCGATGCCGCTGATTTCGCCGCCGTCGTCCGCTACCCCGTTTCCGACCGCCGACCTTCATTAGTCCGCCTCCGATTGTGGTAGGCTCTGACTTTTGCCGCCCTCGACCAATCACAACCTCAGCGACGACCACTGCCCCCCAGTTTGCCATCGACCGCCACCACCCCTAATCGTCGATTGTTGACGACTGTCGTTGCCGAATCATGTCAGTTTAGATGCGCTCATCGGAGACTGTTGCTTCTCAACGACGAGCGTTATCAGTTGGTGGCGACGGTGAGGTATGCTCAGTTTTTGGCAACGGACGGGCGCGGTCAATTGTCGGCGGTGGCGGTCGGTGGTATGTAGCGGCAATGATAGGTGGTAATCGAGGTGATGACGGTTTGCAACAGGTGATAAATTCCAATTCATTTATAAGTGTTTTGTTATTATAAATGCAATTGGAATTTGAATTCCCTTTATAGATTTCAATTCACTTGAATTTCAAATCCTTTAAAAAATATTGAATTACAAATATAATTTTTTGTAATTCCAATTCAAATTCCAACTTTAATTCCTATTTCAACAAATTTCGCGAACCAAACATTTTTTAAAACCAAGATCAAGATTTGATCATTATCGGGAAAGATCAAATCATACATGTGGTATGTTGTCACATCCACAAAATAAGATTTGGGTAACATGAAAACTTATGTAGTTATACCTCTTATTTTCTAGGATGGTAGTGGTACATTTATTTTGTACTAACAAAATATCACAATTGTTGATATAAAAATGAGAGATGACATACTCTTCCATTTCCGTCAAGTGGGTATACATCATTCATTTCTTTTCATACCAGCACCTCGGCATCTCATATTCTAATCAAAATTTTATAATACAATTCCATCTTGAAATAAGTGTTTAGCTAAAATACTTGAGTGTTACCCATGACCTAATGGTTTAGTCTTTTAAAAAGTAATTTGAGTTTAATTCCTTATAAGTTTAAGGTTAGGTGGAATTAAATGTTGTAAAAATTGTTATAAAAAGATATAATACGTTAAAAAAACGTACATGTATTGTTATCTACAACAACGGATTTTAACTCATTTTCTAAGAGTGAGAGAATGATATGGATGAAAACCAAGAGGATGAACATTATTATGTAATAATGTTCATAACTGGGCTACGTCAAAGGGGAAGAGAGAGTATGCCAATTTTGGGGCGTCTTTGGAGCCAGTTTTTGCTTTTTTTCAAAACCTAGTTAGCGTGGCAAGGGTACTATAGAAAAATAGAATCTAAGTATTTCAAGATACATTTTAGCTTACGATAATGCTCAAACAAAATTTTTAAACACTTATTTCAGAAAGAGTAGATAAGCCAAATATATTTGGTCTAATAATATCTCGGTGTATAATAAATCATTCATTCATCAGATGTGAAGAGTTTAAAATCTTATAATAAAGAAATCAGACGGATTGAAAAGTAGATAACAACAATTAAAAAGTAAACAAAGTAAAAAATATACAGAAAACTTACCAACCGTACAAAAAAATTATTAGTTAAAAAAGTTAAAACAATAAAGTAAAAAAAAAAAACTTAGGAAATACTGCGATATTGCATATTTAAAGCAAATAAAATTAATTAATTAAAACAAAAAAGAATAATGCATTAGAATTGAAGGTTTGAAGGTGGTTGAAGAAAAAGAAATGGAAGAAGTTAAGTTAACTTAACTTCAAGGCAATGGAGACCCTGCAACCAACAAACAACAACACACCACCTCACTCCAGTTAGGTGTATGAGGGACACATTCAATCTAAAAAAGCATGAAAACAACTTCTTATACTACACCCTCTAACTCTTATATTTAAAACAACCAACCCTTCACCACCTCAATTCATCCTCACCACCACCACCACCACCATGCAAGCCAGCGCCGGTCTAGTTGCCGGTTCTCACAACCGCAATGAGCTCGTCGTCATTCACGGCCACGAAGAGGTATGCATATCATATGCATGCTTTGAATTCATCATGCAAACTTTTATTTTTATTTTGTTTGTGAAGGTAGATTATAATATTTTGAGTGACATTTGATGTTTGAACAGCCTAAGCCTTTGAAGGATATGACTGGTCAAGTTTGTGAAATATGTGGTGACGAGATCGGTCTAACCGTTGATGGAGATTTGTTCGTAGCCTGTAACGAGTGCGGTTTTCCTGTCTGCCGACCGTGTTACGAGTATGAAAGAAGAGAAGGCAGCCAGAACTGCCCTCAATGCAAAACTAGATACAAACGTCTCAAAGGTGACTAAAGTTTGACCCTTTGACCTCAGAAGTCAATATGTATCATTTTTTGATATTAACCAAATGCAGTAGAAATAACTGAGTTATTTGCTCATGTATGTATTATGTAACACTTTTAGGCAGTCCAAGGGTTGAGGGTGATGATGATGAAGAAGATGTGGATGATATTGAGCACGAGTTCAACATAGACGATGAACATAACAAGAACAACACCATTGCAGAAGCAATGCTTCATGGGAAGATGAGCTATGGCCGAGGACCCGAAGATGATGATAATGCTCAATATCCTCCTGTTATTGCTGGCAGATCCGCACACGTAAGCACAGAAACTCTTTCTTTTGCTTGAATACTTGATGTCAGACGTAGAATCGAGAACCAGAACTTTTTAGTCAGAGGGGTTAATTAGTACTCTTACTAAAGTACTTTTGTCGTTGAATACAGTTGAGGGTCTGACTCATGTTTTTTTCTTAAAAAAAACTTAGATTTTATAAAAAATCTGATGAATTCTGGTGATCGAAGGGTTAGTGAACCCTCTTGACTTCCCCTGGTTATGACAAAAATGTAAGATTTATATAAGAATTTAAGATCAAAACTATGTGATGGATGCAGGTAAGTGGTGAGTTTCCAATATCAAGCCAACCTCATGGAGAGCAGATGCTATCATCACTCCATAAGCGTGTGCATCCTTATGGGTCGCCCGAGCATGGTATGTTTATGATGTTGGATTCGATCAATCGATCTTTTGACATATGCTTTATGAACGAATAATTGAATAAAGATTGTTACAGGAAGTGGAAGATGGGATGAAAAGAAAGAGGGAGGATGGAAAGAAAGAATGGATGAGTGGAAAATGCAGCAAGGGAATCTCGCGACTGAAATCGATGATTCAGTGGATCCTGATATGGCAATGTATGCCAAGAATGTGTAACAAAACTGAAATAAAGTTCATATCTTTTATTGAGTTCAACATATAGAAATGGATGTTTACTGTTTAAATGTTACTGATGCAGGTTAGATGAAGCAAGACAGCCACTTTCAAGAAAAGTACCAATTGCGTCTAGCAAGATCAATCCTTATCGGATGGTGATTGTGGCTCGGCTGTTTATACTGGCAATCTTTCTTCGGTATAGACTGTTGAACCCTGTGCATGATGCATTCGGGTTATGGTTAACTTCTGTTATCTGTGAGATCTGGTTTGCTTTCTCTTGGATCTTGGATCAGTTCCCCAAATGGTTCCCCATTGATCGCGAGACGTATCTTGATCGCCTTTCTCTCAGGTACCCTCAATGCCAGAGATGACAGTTTTGATTTGTTTACTTATGAATCGACCAGTTTGGTTGTGTTTTATCTCAAACGGGTCAAAACTCGCCCAAAGTCTGTTTTAAATTCATTTTCTGTTGCAGGTATGAAAGGGAAGGTGAACCGAATATGTTATGCCCCGTGGATGTATTCGTGAGTACAGTGGATCCATTGAAGGAACCTCCTCTTGTCACAGCTAACACAGTGTTATCAATCTTAGCTATGGACTATCCTGTTGATAAAATATCATGTTACATATCTGATGATGGAGCTTCAATGCTTTCCTTTGAATCACTATCAGAAACTGCAGAATTCGCACGAAAATGGGTTCCATTTTGTAAGAAGTTTGCCATTGAACCGCGGGCACCTGAGATGTACTTCTCGGACAAAATCGATTACCTCAAGGATAAAGTTCAGCCCACATTCGTCAAGGAACGCCGAGCCATGAAGGTCAGTAAACATCATCAACATGCTGATTTATTTTTCATTATTGTTTAAACAATTCATATTCGATGCGCTGCAGAGAGAATACGAAGAATTCAAGGTTCGGATAAATGCACTTGTAGCAAAAGCCATGAAGGCACCTGCAGAAGGTTGGATCATGCAAGATGGGACACCATGGCCCGGGAACAACACGAAAGATCACCCGGGAATGATTCAAGTCTTTCTTGGCCAGAGTGGCGGGACAGACATTGAAGGACATGAGCTTCCTCGTCTTGTGTATGTTTCTCGCGAAAAGAGGCCTGGTTTTCAGCATCACAAGAAAGCTGGTGCTATGAATGCTTTAGTAAGTTAAAAACCATAAACATTGCATTATTTATATCATCCTATCAACGTTAAAAGAAGCCCCGAAAATGTAACTATTTGGATTTACAGGTTCGAGTCTCGGGAGTTCTAACAAATGCTCCATTTATGTTGAACTTGGATTGTGATCATTACCTAAACAACAGCAAAGCTGTGAGAGAGGCAATGTGTTTCTTAATGGATCCACAGATAGGAAGAAAGGTCTGTTATGTTCAGTTTCCACAAAGGTTTGATGGTATAGACAGACATGATCGATACGCGAACAGGAACACTGTTTTCTTTGATGTAAGTCCATAAAACATATGAAAAATATGATGTGCAGAACTAAGGGGGTCTACAGTCTGTTGACCCGCCAAACGGGTCATTTTTTTTCTTGTTGACCCGTTTGTTAAGAAGTTCAGTTCTGCCAGCCGAATGAGTTATGTTCTTGGTTGATGTAATTTTTATTTTTTACAGATTAACATGAAAGGTCTAGATGGAATTCAAGGCCGGTGTATGTCGGTACAGGATGTGTTTTCAGAAGACAGGCCTTATATGGTTATGATCCACCAAAGGGACCCAAAAGGCCAAAAATGGTAAGTTGTGATTGTTGTCCATGTTTTGGACGCCGTAGGAAGAATCCGAAGTATGAAAAACATGGAGCGGGTGGAGACGCAGAAAACATCCAAGGTATGTTGACGTTTTTCTGTCTGCTAAAGATATTATGTATTATTAATCAACTTACGTCTGTTTCTCGTGATCAGGATATAATGATGATGATAAAGAACTCTTGAAGTCTCAAATGAACTTCGAAAAGAAGTTTGGACAATCGGCTATCTTCGTCACCTCAACTTTGATGGTTGATGGTGGGGTCCCACCATCCTCGAGCCCGGCCTCACTTCTCAAAGAAGCCATTCATGTGATCAGTTGTGGGTATGAAGACAAGACTGAATGGGGCTTAGAGGTAAAGTTAAAACAAAACATTTCACAACCTGTTAATATTAATTTCATGATCCTAAAGTCTTTTTACTATGCAGTTGGGCTGGATTTACGGGTCGATCACAGAGGATATTCTAACGGGCTTTAAGATGCATTGTCGGGGCTGGAGGTCTATATACTGTATGCCAAAAAGACCCGCGTTTAAAGGGTCAGCTCCTATCAATCTATCAGATCGGCTCAACCAAGTTCTGCGGTGGGCTTTGGGTTCAGTTGAGATCTTTTTCAGTCGACACAGCCCGCTTCTGTATGGTTACAAAGGAGGCAATCTCAAGTGGCTCGAAAGGTTTGCTTATGTAAACACAACGGTTTATCCCTTCACTGCTCTTCCGCTTCTTGCATACTGTACCCTCCCCGCCATTTGCCTGCTCACCGGGAAGTTTATTATGCCCGAGGTACGAGCAAATACAGTTACATTTTCAACTTCAAATAACATTTTCGTACAATCTTTATAAACTTCAAACTTTGATTCAGATAAGCACATTGGCAAGTCTCTTCTTCATATCTCTTTTCCTGTCGATTTTTGCAACGGGCATTCTTGAGCTGAGATGGAGTGGAGTCAGCATTGAAGAATGGTGGAGAAACGAGCAGTTTTGGGTCATCGGTGGTGTATCTGCTCATCTGTTTGCGGTCATACAGGGTCTGTTAAAAGTTTTGGCTGGAATAGACACAAACTTCACAGTCACATCTAAAGCAGCAGATGATGAGGATTTTGGGGAGTTATACGCATTTAAATGGACGACACTGCTGATCCCACCAACTACTATTCTGATCGTCAACATGGTCGGGGTCGTGGCAGGGATATCTGATGCTATAAACAATGGTTATCAGTCATGGGGGCCTTTGTTTGGGAAGCTGTTCTTTGCATTTTGGGTGATTGTTCATCTTTACCCGTTTCTCAAAGGTCTTATGGGAAGCAGAACAGGACACCGACGATTGTGGTTATATGGTCCATTCTTCTGGCTTCAATCTTCTCGTTGTTGTGGGTTCGGATTGACCCGTTTGTGTTGAAAACTAAAGGGCCTGATGTCAAGCAGTGTGGACTCAATTGCTGAAATGCATTCAGACTTAAAAGTTTTGTTCAGATGATGAATTGTACTCAGCTTCCTGTTTCAGTTGAAGAGTGTTTGTATTATCAAGATTTCAAGTAGCTATATCATGAATGCTTCCAGCAACTACTTTGCAAACTCAAATGACAAATGTTGTATATTGTTTGGTTAGTTAAAAGAATGTTTTTTGCTGAAACGCGTACGGATTCAAATATAAAAAAACCTATGCAAACGCGATATAGACAGAATAAGATGCATGATAGTAACTAACTACTGCTTTCATCACATTTTAATCCAAATCCTGTTCCTGTCATCAAGAATAATTTCAAGCGCAATATATTATCTATATGCAAATCATCACATGAACAATCTCCATGATGATTGAACAATATAAAAACCTTGTAAAGGAACCGAGAGTGATTTGTATATTAGATGTATTTATTACAATGAGGAAACACCTCAATATATAGAGGTGGTAAACCCTAATCTAAGGCCCATGGGCCAACATAATGGGCTAATATAACCGGACAAACTAAACTAATCTATTTACATTAACACTTCTTAAGTTGATGCATAGATGTTAATCATGCCCAACTTGTTACATATAAAATCTATTTGAGTCTTTCGGAGTGGTTTCGTGAAGATATCAGCAAGTTGAAACTCTGTCTTAACATGGATTGGTTGAATGGATGCCGTTTCAACCTTCGTACCAACTACCCGATCCCTGATTAGATGGCAATCAACTTCTATGTTTAGTTCTCTCATGAAATACTTGATTCTTGGCTATGTGAATAGCAGATTGATTATCACAATATAGCCTCATCAAGTTATTTGAAATAACCCCAAGTTCTCTGAGGTGACGACGGACCCAAATCATCTCCGATGTAACATCTGCCATGGCTCTGTACTCAGATTCAGCACTAGATCGAGACACTGTGTGTTGTTTCTTGCTTTTCCAAGACACCAAATTTCCTCCAACAAACACACAATATCCAGTTATAGACCATCGTGAAATAGGGCAATCTGCCCAGTCGGCATCCGAAAAGCTTGATACTCTACCATCTCCTTCTTCTGTAAAGGCGCCTACACAACAGTGACCTTGATCAAAATACAAAATCCCCAACCCTGGAGCGGTTTTAAGATATCGTAATACACGTAGAGCAGCATCCTAATGTCCTGTGTATGGGGCGGCCATAAACTGACTTAGAACACTAACCGCAAAGGAGATGTCCAGATGAGTGACAGTCAAATAGTTAAGTTTCCCAACTAGCCGTCTGTATTGCTCAGGATCCTTCATCGGGCTCCCATCTTCTGGAAGCAGCTTTCCAATAGAGAGCATTGGGCTATCTACTGGTTTGCAGCCCAATAGACCACATTCAGATAACATATCAAGAACATACTTTCGTTGTGATAGGAGAATTCCCTATGGAGAACGAGACACCTCTATACCAAGAAAGTATCAGAGTCGGCCAAGATCTTAATATGAAACTGTGACTGAAGAAACTGTTTGAGATTTGTGATCCCAACTTCATCATCCCCTGTGATTATTATATCATCCATATAGACAACCAGAATAATCCTTCGGCCCTGGTGATGCCTAAAGAACACAGAATGATCATAGGCACTAAGACTCATCCTAAATTTTCCCATAACATCAGAGAATCGTCCAAACCATGCTCGGGGGGACTGCTTAAGACCATACAATGAGCGACGTAATCTACATACCATTGAAGCCTCCTCCTCAACAATGTACCCAGGTGGCTGCTCCAATACACCTCTTCGTCAAGAACGCCATTAAGAAATGCGTTCTTGACATCAAGCTGATGGAGCGGCCAGTGATTAATGGCAGCAAGAGCAATAGAAATATGTACCGATGGCATTTTGGAAACAGGAGAGAAAGTCTCATCATAATCAATACCGTAAGCCTGAGAATAACCTTTAGCAACTAAACGGGCCTTCAAGCGAGGCACAGGTCCACCTGGGTTAGGTTTCACTGTGAACAGTCAACACACCCAACGAGGCGCTTCCTGGGGGGATGTGGTTGCAGATCCCAAAAAATGATTGGCCCGGAGAGCACCAATCTCTTCTTCCATAGCCTTTCTCCAACCAGGGTGAGCTAGGCAGGTCATCACATTCTTTGAATCGGGTAGGAGTCAAGGACAGTAGTATAAGCATGACATTCGGGTGACAGGTGTGCGTATGAGACATAATCCTGAATAGGGTAACGGGTGTGAAGTCTGGGTTCCTTTCGAAAGGCAATGGGTATATCAGGATACGGTGCACCAGGTGGGTCATAGACGGGTGTATCAGGGGTAACATGTGAAATATCTGGTAAGGGAGTACTAGTGTAGCAATAGGATCAGGAACAGAGGACGGACCAGAATCATGGTCAGGGTGTAAATCAGGGGCTATTGTCTTATCCTTATGTCGTCTGGTATACGTGAATATCAGAGGAGGAGCCTCTGCCGGTAGGTAAGATGAAACAGGATCCGAATGTGTAGCATCAGAGACCGGAGGAGCAGATGAAGCTGGAGGGATAGAAATGGTAGGGACAGTTGGTGACGCAGATATGTCAGGGTCAGGATCGGGATTGGGAAATAAATCGTCAAGACAATCGAGGGACTCAATGAAGAAAGGACAAGACTCATGAAAAGTAACATCAGCACTAGTAAAATATCGACGGAGAGAAGGGTTGTAGCACCGATACCCTTTCTGGACCCGGGAGTAACCAAGAAAAACACAACGGATTGCACGAGCATCAAGTTTAGTGGTTGTCGGATGATGATCGTGAACATAGACAACACAACCAAAGATTTTAGGTTTAAGAGGAAAAGGGTTGTGTGTAGGACACTGAACAGAAAACGGGGTTTTTCCATTGCGGACTGAGGAGGGCATGGTGTTAATCAAATAAGCAACAGTCAGGACTGCATCCCCCCAAAAGCGATGAGGAACATGAGAATCAATCATAAGAGTGGGGTAACATCCAACAAGTGACAGTTCTTGCGTTCTACGATGCCATTTTGTTGAGAGGTATATACGCAAGATGTCTCGTGAACAATACCATGCGTTTTGAGATATGATAATAAGTCTGCAGACATGTATTCTTTTGCATTATCAGTACGTATGGTTTTAATGGATGTGTTAAACTGATTTTGCACATACGCATGGAATTCTCGAAAGATGGAATTTAGCTCACTACGAGATTTAAATAAGTAGACCCAGGTAGTACGAGAATAATCATCGATAAAAGTAACAAAATAATCAAAACCAAGAATAGTTTTAACAGGGGAAGGTCCCCAAATATCCGAATGTAAAAGTTCAAATGGGTTACAGACTCTACTAGACACTCTTGGGGGATAGGGACGTCGGGTGTGTTTACCTAGCTGACACGACTCACAATGAAAATCAACAGAAACAGATAAATCCGGTCTCATTTGCCTAAGAACCGCTATAGAGGGATGACCCAACCGGCAGTGGACTTCCCTGATGCTTGAGTCACAAACGTGTGCTGAAGGTTGTGACGATAAGGACAGACGATATAGGCCTCCTGATTCAACACCTGTGCCAATCAAATGGTTCGTCCCTAGTTCCTGAAAAACACAATGAGTAGGTTAAAACTTGGCAAGACAATTGTTCTGTTTGGTAAGTTGGCTTACAGAACAAAGGTTATCGGGAAACTCGGGTACAAACAATACAGAGGAAAGGGTCAGGTTCTTCGAGTTACTAATGGATCCGATCCCTTGAACAAGGCATGAGGATCCATCAACAATTCGAACAGGAGGGTGAGAAGTATGCTTTAGGTTGGATAATATACCTTGATTCCCAGTCATGTGATGAGTGGCCCCAGTGTCGACAATCCAAGATGAATTAAGGCTAGAGAACGTATCTGAATGAGCTGAATTGGCTTGTGGGCTAGGAGCGTGGAGCTGAAGATTCAATAACTGCTGAAATTTGTTGTACTCCTCCTGACTAAGAGTGACAGTCGGGGTAGCCGGCTGGCATGATTCGGGGCATCATCAGAGACAGCTAACCTTGCTTTGGTCGAGGAGGTGGAAGAGACCCAGGTGGACGATTCGGACAGTTGTACTTTGTGTGTCCATCCTGGTGACAATAATGACAAGTGATACCATTGCCTCGACCAACACCTTTTCTTGGAGCTGGCTGATTACCTCGACCGATGGTTTTGCTAACAGGTGCACTTTTATACATGGCAGATGTGTCGGTGGTTCTGGTAGTAGTCCCTGAACCGTACATCTCTCGAAGCAAATGATAAATGGAAGTGACCGAGGAGGTGGCAGTGGAGTTGCTCAACAATAAAGGTCGAGCACTAGAGAACTTCGGTGATATACCTGCAATGAACATCATAATATCCATTTTGTTGTTGCGCTCTTCCTAAAGCTTCAAATAGTGGTTGGAGGGTACAACGCACAGAGTTCATCTCTGAGTTTTGAAAACTGGGTGAAATAGTCAGTAAAGGTCGAATTACCTTGTTCTGCTCTACTATATGCCTGAACCACAGAAAATGCATATGATAGAGATTCTTTGGCCGAAAAAGATGAGGACAAATGATCCCATATTTCTTTCACAGTTTGAAAGTTTTGAGCTATAGTAAGTATTTGTGGGTCCATAGCATTCCACAAAGCCATCTGAATACCACTATCATCAATACGCCATTCACGGGTAACCGGATCCGGAGGGGCTGTTGTCAAGTGGTCTCCTTTGTCAAGACTTGCAAGTCTTTCTCGACAAAGAGACTCCATGAACTCCAATTTTTGGAGTCAAGTTTCACAGGGATACGTAAAACAGAGTTGTAATTGATAATACCTGGAGCAATCTGACTTGCAGGAGTGGACTCGGATTTGGTTTCTTTCATAGCTTCTTCAGCCATTGATTAAATCCGAACAGATCTGAAAACGAGCTTATACCTAGAGCAGAAACGAGAAAGGTGTCGGAGCAGGAAATTGACCTTACTGGAAACTGAATCACGATCTCGCCGGTGTAAAAAGGGTCGCCAGAGATGAAGCCACGCGCCGCCACTCGCCGGCGCGTGAGGGGCGGTGCAGGGGATGCGATGCCGCGTGCGGCGGCGGGGAGACGGCGATTTTTCGGGTTTGCAAATCGGGGGATGGCGAAGCTTATGGTGGCAGTGGTGAGTTGTAATGTTACTCGAAAAAAGATTTGGTGTGGACAGCAGGTTCTTGACCGGAAATCAGAAACAGTGGTCGAGCAGGGACAGGTAACGTGACTAGGATTCGTACCGAGAGCCTTGTGGCTCTGATACCATATAAACGAACTAAGAGTGATTTGTATATTAGATGTATTTATTACAATGAGGAAACACCTCAATATATAAAGGTGGTAAACCTTAATCTAAGGCCCATGGGCCAACATAATGGACTAATATAACCGACAAACTAAACTAATTTATTTACATTAACAAAACTCAAGAAGTTTTCATATAATGAGAAACAAACGACCAAATATTATCATGTCAAACATATCACTTCTAGAGTGGACACACTTAACATCGTGTAGTTTGAACCGGTCCATATAATACATTTACCTATATGAGTCAAATGTATTGATAAATTTATAGCAAGTTTTTGGGTGGTGGGCTGCAATCGAATTGTAAACTAGTTAAACATGTCATAAACGGGCTGACTGGTTTCAAAAACTGAGTTAAACGGATTGGTGGTTTAATCTTATGAAATATATGTTATTTTCTAATTCTAAACTTAAACGGTCAACATGTTTAATTAAACTATTAAACTCATCAACCCGAATCTAATCACACTACTCTTTTAATGAGTTTGAATTTAAACATGGCTTTTACCTTCAAATTTATGTATGTACAAATCAAATTCAATTAACAATACTAAAAAGGCACTGGACTTATATCTAAATATAAAACATTGCCAGTATGATTGATTTCCTTAAACCAGGCATTTAAGTAAAAAAAACTTACAAGATGTGAATCTCATATATAATACTTTTAAATAAAGAAAACATAAACTAACTCATGTCTTTTAATCTAAAAAACAAAGCCTATAGTTTGTGTTTGCATATAATTAATGAATCTATCACCATTGCCATGGATTCATTATCAACTAGTTACATTTTCATTTCACACCCTCAGGGGAGAAAAGAATCACACTGTACACACACATACAGTCACACCATGTATTTTGTTTGCTTGGTTATAAGACAAAATAACCAATTATATTGAAGTTAGTGAAGGTCATGTGGCCTCTTCAAGTCTTGTTTCAACTGTACCAGATGTGTCCTAAGGCTGTATTCCTCTACCTGTATGCACAATAAATATCATTATAAATTATGAACCGTCAACCGAAAGAACATATGCTGTTTTATTAATGAAAAGAACACCCGATGTAACCCCGTTAAATTTGGAAAGTGAGATCCTGTCAATTTCTTTTGCACCACTTTTATATCTCATCAATGTGAGATGGGATATTTTCTAAAAGTTTGTTGAAGTCTACATGTTTTGTCTAATCACGTAACTGTGATGACAATTTATAAAACTATTATAAGAACTGATATATGGGAAATTATATAATTGTTTCATGAGATATCTATAATTTGAAGGAAACTTTTTTTATGGAAGGGAAACAGTGAAATATTTTTAACAACCAAAAGCAAAATTTGTTGCAATATTTATTATATATTTTACATGGCAACTTGGCTAGCGTACCATTCACGCCATTACTGTAACAGGAGGGAAGACAAACCACCTAATGAGACAGTAACATCTCATTAGGGACATACCAGTGAATTTAATGGCACAAGGCAAGATGGCAAAGGACCACTTGAGCTAAGGGTTAATGCCCATAATGCTACCAATGGAATGTAACCATCATGCTCAAAAAAGATAAGGGTTGTCCCCAAACTATAAAGACAACTACCCAGGAAACATGATTTTTGTAACAATAATGCATCATGAGCTTTTTTGCTTTTGCTTGGATTGGAAGCAAGTTTTTGTGTTTGTACACAAATCTTATTTTGGAAAAAAGGAGACTGCCTTTTATTTTCAAGTATAGTTTATAGATTAATAATGCAATAAATGTAAAATTACCTGCAGAGAAGATGCAGAAGCCATTAAAGCTCCACATTGATCAAGATGAGCCCTTTCTTGTGCTGCTACAGTAGCAAGTTCACAAACCAGCCAATTTGTTCCATCCAACTGTAAAAAGTGAAAGATAATACGAATGAAATGCATATCAAGCCCTGCAAATATTCTTGCACATATATTTATTATAAGATAATTAGATATATTGTTTCTTTTAAATAATAAAATGACACAAATCTCACTCTTGATAGTGTAGATTGTATGGATGATCCAATTGTCTGCATTACTTGGATGGCTGAGAAAAGAGCTGATTTGACACTTAGAACATTTGCCTGTAAATTGTTCTTAAATATAAGTGTATTTTATATAGCAATACTTGTGTAAAATGATAGAAAGAGGATTTTAGATATATAACTAACAGTTGCAAATCGGTGACAGGAAGCCTTAGAGTGCTTGCTTGTAGATCTTCAATAGCACCATGTAATGCAAAATTGTGCTCCCTTTCTATTGAACACCATTGATTGAGATAGACAATCTAAGACGATACCGAACAAAAATTCAGTCAAATATTTTGTCAAATAAGAGAATAATGCGAAACTGCACCCTAAATTAATGCTTACATGTTGGTTTAAAGCCAAGTAAAGCTTGAGCTGCATTTTCAGCTGACAGATGTTCATCCTCTTTGCAGCTACTGAATCTTGGAATGTAGATATAGTTCTCTGGGCACTAATTAAAGATTTCTACATGATGAAATAAGACATCAATAATTCGATCAATTGCCCTTGAAATGGTAAACAGATGTTACAAAACCACCTCAGCTGATACTTTTCGCGAATGCAACACAGCTTCTGCACTAGCATTAATAAACCGCCATTGCACTTGCCTGTTATACAGTAGTCGTAGATGGTGAGCATCTTCTAAACGGGTTGCAACTTTCTTCCCCTTTTTCATGTCAGCTACAAAAGTGAGAACAGAAACTGTATTTGAATTGCATAATTGCCTTGAAGGACTAGATGACCTCATGTGATTAGGACTGGCCGCTCTAGAAGATGCGGAGTTCATGACCCTGGTTCGTGATGGGCTAACCCCTCGCGTAACACCAGACAACTTATTTGGTGAACACGGTGATAAGAATCACCATTTTTCTCCAATGAAGCTGATGAAACAAGATTGGACATTCTCCTGAGATTCGGAGTGATAATTTTGTTCATACTTTCATCAGGTAGATCAATGTTTTTGTTCAGAAAATTAGAATTAGCTGTTCTGCTAGGCCATCTATGCTGATCGATTGTTCTAGAATGTAATCCATCTAGCGGTTTAGAATTCTCTGATTGATCAATCAGGTTTTTTCGAGTGAGTGGACTTCTTTTTCTCTCCGGTGTAGACTTTCTATAGGTAGGTGATGATACATTTGAAGATGGCTTCAAAGTGCGATCACAAACCGCCTGAGGGGGAGGCTTTTCTTTCTTAATAACCGGCATTGAGAATGTGTTAGACTGAAAAGCAACACTCAGGCTGCGCATTCTTGAAGGCCATAAAGACTCCGGAAATTTATTACCACCGCCCTTTTGGGCTGCAAGTCCGGTGTATACAGATGTGTCATGAACCGGGGTGGTGGGGCTCGGCGGTGATGGTGGTGCTGTGGCGGCCTTCTCCCAGTTGACACAGCTCTCTTTGGAGCAGGTGCTGGTGGTGTAACTGTTCTTGTGGTGTTTGGAGATGGAAAACGTCGTGGTGTAGGTGATTTATAACGAGAACTGATGATTCTCCCATTGTTCTTTTCATGAAACGATGGTTGTTTTCGGGTGTTGAATGCTTGATTTGATTCATATGCATCCATCCACTCTATTCAAATTCAACCACATTGATGTCTTGTATCAAGAACAATTCACAGTTCCACTAACTTGTTGAAAAGAATCAAAGACGATGATTTTTGTTTTCCTCTGCAACATTTACAAACAGAAAGAAGATATTATGATGAATAAAGAAAAAGGGTAAAAAGTACACCTCTTTACAGGCAGCCAGATCTGAGAATGAGAAGCCTTTTAAAACTTTGAACAAATTAAAGCAAATGAGTATCTTTGAATCATTATAACACCCAAAACATGATCATATCAAACCCCAATCACAATAAGTAGCAATAAAGTAAATTACACTTCGCTAATGACACTTACAGCTTTAATCATCCACAGTAGGGTTGTTCTATTGGTGCAACCCTTCAGTCAGTAACGAGAATAGAAGAAAGTGAAGAAGATAACAGATGGAGGGGTGCGTAGGATAAGAAAATTGGTGCTAAAAACACAATAGTGCAAGTGCCACCTGTAATCTCCTTCACGGATTTGCCATGGTCGACAAGACTGAAAACTAAATGAGTTGCAGAGAGTTATGGTAGAAAACACAATAAAATCTCAAATCATTTATGATGAAAACAACGATAGCACCAAATTGTCCAGATTTAATCTTTGTTTTTTTGCACTGAATACGATAATACAATCAGAATTTGTCTTCACATAACAATTTGGATTTCAGCTCATTAAACCCTAATTTTACATTTACAGACTTACAGCCGAAGATCAATACCAAAACCACAGGAAAAGAAGCATGTAATTATGCAATAATCAAGAGATTAGGAAGCATCCATAGAACACCATGTGCCAAAACCGATCATTGTCCCTCTTCCTCTTTGATTCACTGAATCCATTCACACAGACTCAACACATATATACTTCAAAACATATCAAAGCTGGTCCACACCTCACGTAACATCAAATCCAAAGTTTCCAACACCAAATATTTTATTATTATTATTATTGTTTTCTAACCCTTAACATAGCTGAACATGTAATTCAAATTCAAATTACAAGCAGATGCTAAGAACCGACGAAGAAACCTGATATAAATCACAAACTATATTATAATACACGAGTAATATTTTTCTGAGTACCGTACATGATGTAGCGTCTGGATTTCGCAGGATATATTACTCTATGTCTCTACATCATATATTTTTCTAATTAGATCTGCACTGAGATTGATTTTATTGTTTTTTCATCTCAGTGATCTCGGATACCGTAGAAACCAGAATAAACAAATTCAAAACAACTGATTAAGCTTCTTTCGCCATTAATGGCGTTAAATCTCACCTCGAAGTTGAAACTTCAGAGTGAATTAGAAATTATAGCCGACAATTCAAACATTACGAAACAGAATTTGAAAAATTTCGCGGGATGTACGCAAAAGTAGTTTGACCTGTGATGAGTTAGAGTGGATGACCGGAGAGGCTGTGAGTTATCGAGAAGAAGAATATTCCGGCGTACGGAGGCGTGAATATGAGATTGAAGTAGTCAAGATGATGAAGTTGAAAAGCTGGAGAGAAACAGAGAGATGGGTTTAGTTGTATGAAGAGGAACGTCAAACGTTTGAAGAAGAGTGTTCTTTTTTGTCCCTTTTGCTGATGACGAATTAAGCTTTGTAGTTTGTAATTTCATCGGCCCCTCATCAATCATGCTCATCATCATCATCATCATCATCATCATCATCATCATCATCATCATCATCATCATCATAATCATCATCATCATCATCATCTCATCATCATCATCATCATCATCATCATATCATCATCATCATCATCATCATAATCATCATCATCATCATCATCATCATCATCATCATCATCATCATCATTCATCATCATCAATCATCATCATCATAATCTCATCATCATCATCATCATCATCATATCATCATCATCATCATATCATAATCATCATCATCATCTCATCATCATCATCATCATCATCAATCATCATCATCATCATCATCATCATCATCATCATCATCATCATCATCATATCATCATCATCATCCATAATCATCATCATCATAATCATCTCATCATCATCATCATCATCATCATCATCATCATCATCATCATCATCATCATCATCATCATCAGCATCATCATCATCATCATCATCATCATCATCATCATCTCATCATCATCATCATCACATCATATAATCATCATCATCATCATCATCATCATCATCATAATCATCATCTAATCATCATCATCATCATATCATCATCATCATCATCATCTCATCATCATCATCATATCATTCATCATCATCATATCATCATCATCATCATCATCATCATCATATCATCATCATCATCATCATCTCATCATCATCATCATCATCATCATCATAATCATCATCATCATCAATCATAATCATCATCATCATCATCATCATATCATCATCATCATCATCATCATCATCATCATATCATCATCATCATCATCAATCATCATCATCAATCATCATCATCATCATCATCATCATCATCATCACATCATCATCATCATCATCATCATCATCATCTCATCATCATCATCATCATCATCATCATCATCATCATCATCATAATCATCATCTCATCATCATCATCATCATCATATCATCATCATCATCATCATCATCATCATCATCATCATCATCTCATCATCATCATATCACTCATCATCATCATCATCATCATCAAACATCATAATCATCACATCATCCACATCATCATCATCATCATCATCATCAATCATCATATCATCATCATCATCATCATCATCATCATCATCATCATCATATCATCATCATCATTCATCATCATCATCATCATCATCATCATCATCATCATCATATATCATCATCTCATCTCATCATATCATCATCCATCATCATCATCACATCATCATCATCATCATCTAATCATCATCATCATCATCATCATCATCATCATCATCATCATCCATAATCATCATCATCATCATCATATCATCATCATCATCATCATCATCATCATCATCATCATCATCATTCATCTCTCATCCTCATATCATTCATCATCATCATCATCATCATCATCATCATCATCATCATCATCATCATCATCATCTCACATCATCATCATCATCATCATTCATCATCATCATCATCATAATCAAATCATCATCATCATCATAATCATCATCATCATCATCATCATAATCATCATCATCATCATCATAATCATCATCATCATCATCATCATCATCATTCATCATCATCATCATCATCATCATCATCGCTCATAATCATCATCATCATCATCAAATCATCATAATCATCATATCATCATCATCATCAATCATCATCATATCATCATCATCTCATCATCATCATATCATCATCATCATCATCATCAGCATCATCATCATCATCATCATCATCATCATCATATCATCATCCATTATCATATCATCATCATCACATCATCATCATCATCATCATCATCATCATCATATCATCATCATCATCATCATCAATCATCATCATCATCATCATCATCATCATAATCATCATCATCATCATCATCATCATCATCATCATCAATATCATCATCATAATCATCAATCATCATCATCATCATCATCATATCATCAATCATCATATCATCATCATCATATCATCATCATCATCATCATCATATCTCATCATCATACATCACATCATCATCATCATCATCATCATCATCATTCATCATCATCATCATCCATCATCATCATCATCATTCATATAATCATCTCATCTCATCATCATCATCTCATCATCATCATCATCAATCATCATCATCATCATCATCATCATCATCATCATCATCATCCTCATCATCATCATCATCATCATCATATCATCATCACATCATCATCATCATCATATAATCATCATCCTCATCATCATCATCATC
>CM046444.1:24186269-24306269 GCA_025506515.1 Flaveria trinervia
AAGAGTTTGAAGAGTGATGTATTGAATGTCGAAATTCGTAGTACGCGAACGGCTCAAATGGGCTTGTCATCTTGGGGAAGACTAACAAAAATTTCATAGGAATTTGAGTTTGTATAAATTAATGAAAATAGATTTTATTTTGTGAAATAAGAGTCTGAGGTAAATCATTCCTATTGTTGCTCCAAGTAGGTTGAGATAGATGGTTTGAATGTGGGTTTATTGCTATATGTGGATGATTTGTTGATCATGGGTGGAAGAATGGCGACCGGTTTACGATTCTATAGTGATGCTAGTGCTTGTTATCGGTCTTTTCTTTAGTGTAGGCAAATGAGAGAGACGTATACGTTTTAATTTTTAAAATTATTAAAATTGTTGGTAGTAAGATAGCCCTTTTCATGATGACAAAATACATGAATAACTAACCAATATACTAATAATAAGATACGTTGTAAACATGTTCATGCAATGTCTTACTTTCATATACAAAACAAAGTCATGTGTCCTATGATCTCTCTTTTTTGTGAGGTAAAAAGTCGCTCTCATGAAGTAACCTGCCTCTTAAAACATGCATGCCTAACAAAAACATAGGAGGGAACAATGTATAATACAAAGAGGGTCGATAATTAGAGCAAAGGGTAAGAAAACCAAGCATATAATGCATTTAGTCCTAGGGATGCATAGTAGCAATTGCAAAATAAAGAGAAGTCCCCCGCACACAAAATATCTAATGTTTTACTAGATCATTTCCTGATCGCTTTTAGCATACAAGATTCCTGATGTACCCTTGAACTTACACTTGATGAATCCAAACATGGTTTTCACGTCCTTGCAAGCCCCCACAACTCCTTTGAATGGCTCTTACTGCACTATCATACGTGTTAACTAAGCCATATAATTTCGTCTTATGTTAATCAGGAGTTCCATAAAAAGGAAAATGTTTTACAACTGTAAAAAATTCATCTTCACTAGTGTCCTCATATGATTGAGGAGATGTACCTTCACAACCGGCTCGTTTTGAGGTTTATTTGGTCAACCATTTAGGGGTTGTGATGTTATGTGGATTATGGTTGGTGGTGCATAATGGTTTCTTCAGAAGTGTGTTGAGGCTAGTAAAATGATTGATGCGGACAGAGGAGCAAGTTGTAAGGAAGATCACGTTTGACATTGGAAAGTAGACCTGACATACATCGGACAATGATCAAGGTAACATTGAATTTGATCTCCATTTTCAGATTATAAGATATCCAAGTATTATAGCATGAACATGTGTATGATTGTGTCAGGTTTAGGAAATCACACCTTAAAGGGTGAAAAGGAGCAAAACCCTTGAAGAAAAAAAGAAATCATGAAATACTGTTTTTGAACTTCAAATACTTGTAAGTTATTATACATAATTACGTTGTGAATAATATTTAAACCTGTATATAAGTATGTTGGTTGCATAGATAAATCCATACTTTTATAAACATCATATTATTAAAAGTTATATGAGAAAACTTGAGGAAGAAAAGTGATGGATGGTTTACTTAACATAACTTGATTGGTCTAGATAACAAATAAAAATACGGAAGCTGTATGTTAACGTTGTAACATACAAGAAGGACACTCACTATAACTTGATAAACCATTTTAGTTAAGAATAATTACTTTGACTAACTGATACAAAGTGCAAAAATAATGATTTAATTAAATATTTTGTTTACCTTACGTCACAAAAATGCTAATAAGATGGAACTTAAATTACATCGATAGCGTGTGATAATTAATGGTTGACTTACATTTAAAAAGCCGTTAAAATTCCTAGAAATAAACGACATAATTTTAATAATCGATGGGTCAATTTGTAAGTTTTAGTCGTATCACATTTGTTTGTCTTGTTTAATGTGTCCGCCTTTTTGTTTATTTTATTTCACATCCATTAAAAAACAATATAACCACAACCACTTCGGAACAATAAAGGTTAATGCTTATTGTTGAAACGGTGTTAAAGTTTAAACCTCATTTGAATCATAAAGTAAATTTAAAATAGAGTAAAATAAAGTATATGAATGTCGTTAAAAACGAAATAAAAAAAGCAATATAACCCTTCATAGTTGGATTCAAAAGATGATGACATCACCAACATTCGGACTCAATCTCACGTTCATACACTCAAACGTTTGTTTGAATGGCTTCATTGATTCTTCTTGACTTATTTTTATAACTTTAATTAACAATAAATTTGTGAGGCAAATAACACCCGATTGAAAAAAAATTATTTTGTTTTAAGCTTAGGTGTTGTTTGTCACAAAGACCACCTAAGTTAACATAAAAGATTTAAAGAAAAGGAAAAGAAAATAACAAGTCTAGTTTCTAACCCTTTATTTTTCAAACATAGATTAGTTCATGAACAATTTGATTTATTTTTGCCGTTTTTAAAAAATGTAAAAAAAATAGGTTTAATAATATATTTTAGGCAAGTCAGATTTTGATAATACAAATTATTATGTATATATCGGTTGATATAACCCACACTATTAATATGATCGGTGATACCTCCAACTTTTACTTTTATTATTAATACTTTTATTAATACTTTTATTATTAATAGCAATCTCAGTTGAAAACTTGCTCACAATAATGATTATTTTATAAAATATAAAAACATACAAGCGTAAATAAGCGAAAAATAAAAGCAAACCAAACATGAATATATGATAATTATGCTACTAAGGTGATTATCACCGGCGGAGCTTCATAGGGGCCGGGGGCCTCTATTTTTTGTCTGTAGTGTTAAATTTTAGCTCGATAGTGTAAATTTTTGACCCGGTAGTATAAATTTTTTATAAATAGTGAGTCCCTCCCCCCCTCTTAAAAAAATTAATTTCGCCCCCGTCCCCCCACGATATAGTTCAAGATCCGCCATGATCACTAGTAATAAAAGTGAAAGTTGAAAGTATTATCGATTAATTTAATAATAAGAATTATTACCAATAATGAGTACTAACTTTTGTTATTAACATTTTATTTTTCTATCTTATAAACTCTTATCTCATATCTCTTTTTAGTTTTATGACAAGAATAGATTAAAGAAATATCAAATCAAAGCGGGACGAATGACTTGTAACTCATGAATTACAAACTACTTTAAAAGAATTTATCTATTGTTATAGGTGGTTAATTTGACATATATAATCCTTTTAGTGATATATGTATTTTTTTTGACGGCCAACGAATAATTTTTAAGCTCGGTCATCTGGGTAAATCCATTGGCGAAAGACCACGCACGTTTGCTAACACAGACAACGCTGGGGACCCGGCCCACCCATCATTCCAAGGGGAACCCCACCAAATGTCAATTGTGGTAACACCTTTGTCCCACTTGAAGCATATTGCCCCTAGAAGACTCTAATCCATAACTTTCACTTTGAAAAGTCATAAAATACTTCTTTTTAAACCATTTGATCTAGAACTCATTAACAATCTTTTAGTGATATATGTTTTTGTTTGTGTGTTAGATTATAATACAATTAAATTGTTTACACACTTAAAAATGATATAAGTTTAAATCCTTAAAAACACAAGTATGTGATATATAGATGTAATAAAAACTAAAAAGGCTCTAGAAAACCAACAAAGGAAAAAAAAACTTCCAAACTCATTATGGAATCCGACAAGCACACCATTTGAAGACAACCAAAGATATTACTCTTATTGTCAGCCACCGAAGTTTTTTCCATACTATTGTCCTTCAAAAACGATACAAAACTCACACATAATGTTATAATTGAATATAATTTTCTATAACATGTAATAAAGTGATGTATTACCCGTTAAAGATTATAAGGATCAAATCTAGTAGATTTTAGTGAGGTAAAATTACAATTAATAATGTTTTGTCAAGTAAATTAAAATAGAAGGTAGACGGGCAACAAGCTGCGCCGCCACCTTTCTGAATAGCAAATCCTAACCTTCCAAAAACAAATCCTTGCCTCCCCGGGGTTGAGCAATGGTTGTCTATGACCCGTTGGACCCTGGTCAAAAAGTTGATAGCTTCTGGCGCTAGGGAGCCAAATGTATCAAATGCAAAGGGAACAAAAGCGTGTGGTTCTCTGCGCAAGCTTTAGCATGTTTATCCACTTTCTTTGATTCTGCCTTTCTTGCTGCTTGACCAGCTACAAAACCGTTTTCCCGTAAACCAACCAAAGGGGAAACCCCTGTGAGGTCCACACAAGCATGTTTGCCCCCAGCCCAGCCAATACGAGCAGATCCGCTGGTCGCAAAGTAGACCTCCCCTTCATAGGGTCCGTGAGGAAATTCACAAGGGCTTCTTTCTTAGCAGAAATCCCAGCTCTTCTTAGGATGTCCCCCAAAACATCTCGTACCCAGTCATGCCGATATTTGAACCCAGGTAGCTCTTTACAGTGAAGGGCGTACTCCCCATATTTATCCATACAAGCTTTACGACATATCGGGCATGTTTCATCTTCCGGGTACATAGGGATCATCAACCGGTATTTGAGAATTGCTCTATATTCTACTGGAGACATGCACTGTCCCAACCCTTCAATCGGGATAACGGTCAAAAAGTCCTGAGCATGGGGGCCATTCAGGCACTCAAACACCGCCTTTTGGCGGGATGACAAAGAAAAAACTTCTCCCAGGCTTTGAGCGATTTTGCTAAACAGAGCATTCGCCAAAGTTGTTGTGGCTTCGAGGGGCGGTGTCCTTATTAGAGAAACCGCCAATATCCAAGTCTGGGAGAAGGACATATAAGCGTTCGAGCGCCTGCTGATAGTCCGGGTCAAGCCCGAAGACCCCACTGTTTCGAAGGATATGATCTTGTAGTTCCCAAGACTGAGCTCTAGAGGCCACAAAAGCATAAGCCCCAACATCTCGAACTGAAAGGAGTCCCAAACCACCGAGACGCATTGGCAAAGATGCCAAACGCCATTGGAGATCACCAAAAAAAGGCCACCACCCACGACTATGTCTTCTATAGCCTCCCTGAGGCCATCATCGAACCGAGATACCGCATCCTCCATCAAATGGGGTTGACAAGTGCGCAACCCAAAAAGTAACTTAGCAACTCCCATGCACGACCTTAGCAAAAGTAGTTCACATTGGGGATTCCTAAGGGAGGGCAAGAGTTTCATGAGGTCAACGTTCCCGAGGCCCGCCGCCCAGCCAACTCCTCAATAAAGCTAGGATCACGGCTAACAGCTCCACCAAGGAGCTTAACCCCCCTCTCTGGTCTACCAATCCCTCTCGGGAAAGTCCGTCCTGAACTTTACGCCCATCGCATGTCGGCCAAAAAACTCTGTTTTCTTAATGTTGAGATAAAGCCCCAGAGATGCCCTTCCACGTTGATGATGTCTAAGGCCTTAGCAACCTCAGACGCGTTGCCGATAATCGTTCCATCATCCAAATACCAAGCATGAAACAAGGTTACAACGGTCCTGGACCCGAAGAATAAGGGGGTGTAAAGCAAGGCAAAGAGAAGGGGCCCTAAGGGATCTCCTTGTTGTACTCCGGTAGTAGCCCCAATACAATCATTACCAACATACAACTTAGCAGGCTGAGCATAAAGAAATTGGACCCACCGATAGATTGACGGGCAATGCTGATGAACCTCTTGAAGGAATTGTGGCGGTCGACCGTGTTAAAAGCATTAGAGAAATCCACAGTAAGCAAGGCCAAGGAGCCGTCTTCATGACGAGAGTTGAGAAACCTGTATGCACTGTGAAGCACCGCCTCTGCACTATTAGGCATCCCTACCCCAAATTGAAAGTCCCCTAAGTGCTGGGCCATGTCTTTCCCGACCTTCTTCATCACCACCTTAGAAACCAACCTTCGCCAAATACACCCCACAGCAATAGGCCGAATTCCTTTATCAGGCTTCAATAAGGGGGTGAGGGGGGCCGACGCAACAAACTCAGCAAGCACTTTAGGGCAAGATCCCTCAAGCAATAAGTTAACAAATTCAGTAATGCTCGTAAGCAAAACTGAGGGAGTCACAGAGCCCTCGCCACCAATAGCATCTAACAAGTGTTGGGCCCGCATCCCGTCCCTACCACATGACGTCCCTTTGGGGAAGGATCGGATACATTTGAACACACACTCCTCATCAACAACAAGAGTGGGTTGGGCTAAAGGGTTGGAAGGCAAGGACGGGGGTGGCACCACTGGGTGTTTATCAATAAGAGCTTTCAAGGTCGACTCACCAAAAGGGGCAACTCCACTAGAGCATAGGACCTTAATGCAGCCGTGAAATGCCCATCTCTGACTTTCCGAAGACATTGCTTACATTAGGGTCCCTTTCCTTCCTTGTCTCCTCCTCATGCATTCCCCTCTAATAGCACCAGCCTTTCCGAAGACATTGCTTAACATGTACAAATAAATAATGTAAATGCTTATTATTAATATTTGAAGTACTATGTTTTTTAAATTTGAGTACAACAACTCTTATAAAATTGTAATAATAATGTCTAGAATTCTTTATGAAATATATCTTTCATTAGTCATCATCTAGATCTTATCTTGTGAGTTGTGACAATGGAAGTTTACCCACCATCACAAGGAAAGAAAGTATTTTGTAGAGCTCTAGTTGACCGTCCACAAATTAGGGGGTTTGTGGAAATTGGCCCCTAAAGTATTCCAAAATTTGAATGGGTCCAAAAGGGACTTTACGTGGCTAACTTTAATTAAAAACTAGTGCTTTTTGGTCTTTTGCTTTATATTGCTTGCTTGCAAGGCTGTATGTAATGGTCCACCATGATCATCTCATCTTCCAATTCTCCTAACATTCTAGTACAACTTTAACCACAATTTTAATTCGTAAATGTTTTCTTTTTTTTTTTAACTAGCACACCACACCCGCTTGCTACTCTATACTTAATTACTCTAGCTCTAAACTTATCATACCTACAATTTACAAATATTAAACTTATAGTCTTTTGGTTGAAAGTACATCATTTTACCATCAAAATGTTCTATTAGAGACGGTAAATGTTTTTTTTGTATCATGCAATTATAACCAAATCACAAGATTGTATCTCATAATAGGATTGAGTTGGCGGGATTGGAGTGGAATTTCCATTCCACCTATCCGCACCCTATCTCGCTGAAATTTAGATATGTGAGCCCAAAAAAACATTATCATACATATTTACCATGAAACTTAGATAAAAATGTTAAAACTTAAAATGCACGTATACACACAAACTCATGTGAATTTCATGGTATGATCGTCTAGGGGTTTCGTGAGACCCATACATTGTATGAACATAGTAGATATCCTCTTCTACTTTCTGCGAAAGCCATACATGACTTGTCCATGTTTGTGATGAACCTAGGTCTTCTTTCAAAGCAACTAGATGCGAAGTAAAGATATCAGTTTAATTCATGAGGAATGTTTGGTATTCTATTTGTTAACGCCCTAAACTCTTAGAATTTGGTGCAATTTTTTTAACTATTTTATAAGAAAACTTTAAGGTAAATACATTTTAAGGACCATGTACATGGTGGTGGTTGTGGAAAATCCAAGTCAAATTTAACATCGGTGGTGATTATGAAATCAAGTCAAAGTCACCAATATATAAAGAGAATTGATAATTTGGGTTTAACATTTCTAATGAGTTTATAACACATCCGATTGGGCTCCTCAACTCTACCATATAAGTTAGAAAAAAATACAAATCAATACTTCCAGATATTTGTTTATATAATTTTTATATGTGTTTTTATAAGTTCTAATAGTTGACTCGCTGACCAAAATGTTTTATGTTTTTTAACGATGGCAGAAACAATCTCGGCAACAGTCCAATCCATTACAACAATTATAATCATCCAGTCAAGTGCAAAAGTCTTATCAACTTTAGAAGATCAAGATGAGTGAAGATGTTCATATGTTTGAAATGATGAGACACTTAAAAACAATAATTTTAAATAATTAGCTATTATCTAGGAAATGGAATTTCAATTGAGACAAGGTGATTCTCATAAACCAATTTGACAAAACAAGATTAACCACATGCCTAATGTGATATTAAGTTGAATAGGTAAATTAATAGGATTTTGAATTTTGAAAATTATTAGTAGATGAAACCGATCAAGTTGGAAAAGGCTTCAAAGAGTGCCCTACATAGAAGACATAAACAAACTATAAACCCATGATCTTATCAAAGAGTAAAACATCTTAGCTTCTTTAGAGGGTTAAAAATCAAATGAGTAACTTTACTGAATAGCAATTAAGTTCTAAAAATATTTTAACTATGACATTGAAGTTAACAAATATTTCAATTAAATCACCCAATTTTCATGTTTTATCTAAATTAATGGTTATGTTTTTAACATTTTTTTTTGTTTTAGTTATAAAATATCTTTCCCTTTTTTCATGATGCTAATGTGAATTGTAGAATTTTGTTTTTTTAACTTTTTAATATAATTAACATGTTTCGTTTTAATTTTTATAATATAATACATATACTGGAAATTCCGACCCCCACATCATTCACATTTAATTCTTGGCACAAAAAAATTTGACGATGACTTGATTTAATGGTTTAGTGATTCAATTTGTGCAAAATATGTATGAGTGATCTAATTGGAATAATTTTAAAATATGATTTATCATTTAATAGCAGTTTTCAAAAATAAAATTACCAATTTGATGGTTAACATGTTTACCAACTTGACAAGTCAAATGATACTTTATTGAACCTCAAAAACTGAGTGAAATATTGAAGAGAAGTCTGAAAAATACTTAACGTTATTATACATAATGTTCATAAGAAGATAATGAGTTGAGGTGGCCGGATGATTCATATTGCTATATAAATCGTGACATCGACCTTGGATTGATCGGTACATAACTTCGGATCCTCTTATGTTATGGTTATAAATAGCTCGCTACACCTTTTCTCCTACTCTATTTACTCTAAACATTGTGTAGTATTAATAAAACATTTTTCTCACCAACTCTGTCATATTCAAAACGTTTTTGAAAATAAAAATATTAATATCAATATCAAAGATCAATGAGCAAAAAGAAAAAAAATTGTGCTTCACCTTGTATTCATATTCTTTCACTTGATTAACGAGAATTCTGCTCAAACATAAGCTTTAACTAAATATTTTTTTTAAAGAAAACCCACTAACGCCCCTCCCTTATTTTGTACATATATAGTATAGAGGTTTTTATACTTTTTATTCTCTTAAAATGTTAGGTTTGGGCTATTTCTAATGGGTTAATAGCCCTAAAATCCTAATTGAATCGTTTGAGTAGTTGACTACTCGACTTCTCGTCGAATGGGCTAGTTGGCTAATTGCCCTAAAATCCTAACGAGGTTGTGTACCTATTTGTCATGTTTTATTTATATTTTCATGCTTTTAGGACTTGTTTCATGTTGTTTCACACTATATTAATGAAGTTAGGACTTAATTAACCTATTTAAATAGGACTATTTTCATGTACTTTTGGTTATGTTTTTGTACTTTTAATGTATATTATACGATCATATATGAATTAGATTATTAGTTTTTCTTAATTGTGATTTAGTTTATTTAGAAATTATATTATATTTTTTTTACTTGAATAAATTCAACTTCAAAGTCTAATTCAATTTGAATTGAAACAACATTATCTGACTTGAATAATTCAGGTCTTATCTGAACATAAGTTCGAATTTAAAAATACGGTATTCTAACTAATCGAAAACGAAAATCAATTCAATTAAAATAAGCACCTCTACTAGTATCCACCTACCGTGAATTAATATATAACTCAATAGCAAGATCTTATTAAGTTCAAGATAAACAAGGCTCTATCTAAAATCTCTGTAGAGATTTTAAAATAGAATCCGACCATAATTTATAAGCTGAATAAATTTGTAAGATTTCGTTCCCGGGATGCTTACAGCTGTTCTATCATTGCACTTAAAACATATGATTTCATTAATTACTATAAAACGTTGCAGCGAAATCATAATTAAACATTTCATTTCATTAAAATAAACGCTTTTGCAAAATAATACAACTTCATTACAAAAAATCATTTGTTCGTATTATAATGCAACAACATTATACAAAAGAATGTCATCCAAAATTAGCCGAGTAGCTGCCGCGCGCCATCCTCAGCAATGCTCACCTACCAACTGAAAACATATAAAAGTCAGCAGTGAGTTTTAGTTTTACAAAAAAACATTACATTACCTTTCATCTGTTAAAACATTTTCATTACTATCGCACGTAATCACACATCGTACATACATCAAGGTAATCATTATTATCTTCATCCTCGTTTGTTAACTTTCGTTCATTCATTGTACGTCATTATCATTCACTTTCGTTCACTTTCATAAATTACTTTCATTCGTACGTTCATCTTTACTTCTTTATATTCCATACCAAAACCATGAACTTTACCCCACCGTCATGCATAAAACGAATACTGGGCCGAGGTCTATCATAGACCCCGGGGAATTGCGCTCGGTGGCCTGACCACAGTACCTGGGGTAATTTCAGGTGTACCATTGTCATGTGCTATACCCCTTCGTCATGCATAAAGCGGGTGCTGGGCTGAGGTCTATCATAGACCCCCGTACATTGCGACCAATGGCCTGACCACAATACCTGGGATAAGCGACAAAGGTTCCATCCAAATGGTCGGTCATAAAGACGGACCCCGATGTGCATCCTTCTGGGGTAGGTAACCCACACACCGTTGAACTAACACCCTTTATTGGGCGTGTTTCCACATACAAGGCTTGCAAGACTTTCTTTACCTTTCTTCGTTTATTAATGCCTGCATTCTTTCATTAGGTTTCTATTTTTATTATCTTCCACTTACGTTACATAATACTTTCCATTTCATTCATTAACGTTTAACGAAAAGCCACAGGAAAACGTCTGCAGTCTGCGAACCACATCTGCAGACATCTGCAGCAGAAGAGGTGGACCAAATGTCTGCAGTCTGCAAGAAAAAGACTGTTTGTTTTTAACATCTGCAAAATGCTAACCATATACAAACAAACTAACCATATACAAACACTAATCATACAAACAACAAATCAAACAAAAAAAAAGAAGAAAAAAACAGTAGGCGACGGGGAAGGTGAGCAGGCGCGGTGGCGACGGGGAGGCGGTGGCGTGATGGCGACGGGGCGGGGGGGGGGGGGGGCAGCCGAGAGACTTGTGAAGAGAAGATGAAGATGGGTGGTGAAGAGAAGAGGTTAGAAGATGTGTGAAGACATTGTTCCACCTCTTCTCCGTGCAGAGGTTTTGAAGACGTTTTTAATGAAATGTCTTCCAGAAAACAAAACAGTCTGCGAAGTAAAAACCTCTTCTCGCGTCTGCGAGCACGCAGATGAAAAGGTGGGGAAGAGGTTTTTTAAAAAACAAACACCCCCTTAGGTGTATGGACACTATGGGGCGAATGAACACTTAGGCGCATGGAGAGTCTCCAGACGCATGGGTACTATGGGCGTATGGACTCCCAGTCGCATAGCCTCCAGTCACATAACTTTCAGGTGCATGATCTTCAGTCACATGACTTCCATGCATATGACCCTCAGTCGCATAGCATTCAGGCGCATGGACTTCAGTCGCACACTATTCAGGCGCATGGGCTTTAGACGCATGCCTGTCGGCCATATGGGCTCCAGTCGCATGCCATTCGGTCTCATGGATTCCAGACGCATGAGCCCTAGCTGGGTGCAGAATGCAATCTCTTCGAACCTGAACTGCAGATTTCAGCCTCCAGCCCTTTTCTAACCTGTTCTAAGCTTAAAACAACCACCCTAAGCCCTAGAAACACAACCACAACATCATTCAAGCATCACAAGCCCAAACACGAGCCCCACCCGTCGCACACCACACACAAACACATAAATACAGGTTCAACACCCACACAACCAAAAACAGTTTAGGTATGCATTCCAGCCCAAAAATCAGACAAAAACGTGTAAAAAAGGGTCCTAGAACTCACCTTAGCAGCCTTTTCCCATAGAGCTTTCTACAAGCCCGCTTGACCTTGACTTTTGCACCTTGATTCTTCAAAAACCCGAAGCTTTTGCCCTTTCTCCTTTCTTTTTCTCTCTCTAGCCGAATGAAAAGGGGTGTATAGGAGAGTGGTGTGGGCAGCCATGCCTTTTACACCTACTCTTTTAAAATTTTCCTCTTTTTGGCAAGATTGGTCCCTCAACTTAGTCTTATTTCTTTTCTTTCTTTTTCTTCTCTTTATTCTTCTTTTCATTAACCAAAAAGTAACCGGGTGTTACAAGTCCAACCCCCTTATATAGGTTTCGTCCCCGAAACCTTTTATTCCTCGAACAAACATGGGTAATGCTATCTTATCTCTTCTTCAGTCTCCCACGTAGAATCAGATCCCTTTTTGTGCTTTCACTGTACGTGCACAAGTGGAACCACTTTATTCCTCAACATCTTCTCTTTACGGTCAATGATTGCCATAGGTTGCTCCACATAATTGAGCCGTTCATCCACCTTGATATCCTCTAGTGCAACAATCATATATTTGTCTGCCAAACATTTCTTCAGATGAGATACATGGAATGTCAGATGAATTCCACTTAACTCCTCCGATAACTCCAATCTATAGGTCACCTCTCCTACTCGAGCAATGATTTGGAAATGTCCTATGTACCTTGGGCTCAACTTGCCTCTCTTTCTAAACCGAATGATACCCTTCAAAGATGAGACTTTAGTGATGTAATATCACTTGAAAAGTTGGTTCTATCTAGTCTGACCCGACCCGATCTAACTAGATTAAACGACCTGAAAATTGATGTTGGTTTGTTAAAATCTAATTACCAAAAAATAATGACCCCTTAAGAAAAATTACCTGGTTCCACCATTGCTTCTAGGTATACCTAAAATTATAGAATTTATCCTTAAAATTTGATAAGTACACTAAACGTTTTTTATTTGAAAACTTATCACGCTTTATGTCATTTCTACTAACAAAAATTAACTTTTTATGTTAGTTTTGTGTGAATAAACTATTTTGCCCTTACCCCTCGAAGGACAAAATCTATAATTTTCATTAATCTTATATTTTTTCTATTTCGTTTTTATTTTATTTACTTTATTTTTTAATCACTCTTTATTTTATAAACTTATCTGAAATATTATTATTTTACTATATTAATCTTTTTCATAAAATATATTTTTATTTAATTTATTATATATATATATGTTTTTAAAAAGTTAGTTATCTACCTTTTCAATCTTACGATGATAAATTGGAGAGTTTAAAATATATTATTTTATGTTATAAAATTTAAACTAGTAATCAATTTTGTTTCATCGTCGCTTTTTTATTACCCTTTTGGTATACCAATTTTTAACTATGTTAAACAATTTGGCTTATGATTTATATTAGAAAAATATTAGAGGCCGTATGATTTTGGTATGTGACTTTTTATTTTACTTTGTTATAATTATTCTAAGTTGGGCTATGCGTATAATTAAGCTTTGAATAATACATAGAGTATTTAAGTGTTTTTATTGTAAAAGGTTCAATAAGCTTAATCGTAAAACAAATCAAAATGAAACACTTAGTTATTGTTTGGTTCAGTTTCTTTATAATTTTTTTATGATTTGATTTTGATTTACATTGATAAAAACTTATTATTAACAATTAAATAAAACTTTAAATAAAAGTGAATTTAATTGAATAAATTGGCATGGGTTGTTTATTTAAAAACTCCGGATAGTTGTTTAGAAACCTTTTAGTATATTTTATTTTAAACTAATGTTACAAGCTATCACATCATATTTATATTTAAAGCAAACCATTAGATTGAATAGAAAAAAATAAAAATTATGTCATAAACCAAAATCTTACTTTCTCCAACCAGTTTTCAATATAAACCCTAAACCAGATATTTTGAAATGACAAATTTTTTTTACAAAAAAAGATAAAAATTGAGTTGTTTAATTGTATTAGTTTTATTACAAAGGTAATAAATAAATGAAAATAAATTTGTAAAAAACATAAAAATCTATAATAAAATTATATTTTCTTAAAAAAAGTTAAAACTAAGTTATTTCTAATATTGTGGTGATTTTTTAAGTGAAAGTGGCTAAGAATAAATAAAAGTATCAAAAAAAAATAAAAATATAAAGAAAGAAAATAAAGATTAATAAGCACACATTTTGTCATTTTAAGAGTTAAAAGCATTCACATTAGAATTTTTTTATCTTTATCTATATAATTACATAAAATATCACTATATTTTCTCTCTACTTTTTAATTAAATAATAATTTTTATACACTTATCATTATTTTTTTTCTCTCTTCTGCTCACAACCACTTTAAAAAACATTATAAAGTTTATAAGGATTGACCAGTAATTTTTTAAATATACCAATTAACATTAACAATTTATATCTCATTCACTCATAACCACTCAAAATCATATACCAAACACTTTCATATATTTTTAGAGATTCCACTGTGAATACTCTAAGGGCAAAGTGTTTATTTAAAAAAACAAAAAAAAGTTATAAAAATAAAAGTGATTTGAAAAGAGAAAAAAATAAAAAAAAGTAAAGTAAATAAAATAAAAACACAATAAAAAAGAATTAAAAAGACTAGTGAAAATTAAAGATTTCATCCTTTAATAGGTAAAGGGTAAAATGATCTTTTAAAACAATAACTTAAAAAGTTAACTTTTATTAGTAGAAATAAAAAAAAGCATGATAAGTTTTAAAATAAAGTATATTCAATCTACCTATCATAATTTAAAGATAAGATCCATAATTTTAAGTATATTTAAAGAACAAAATTTGTAATTTCCTCTAAAATCTTCTTAGACATCTTGTAGGACGATAGTGTGTGCTCTCATGTCTTGGGTGTGAGAGTTGAGGTGAATCGGTGTTTGTGAAGATTTCAACGTGTGTGAGTGCATGGTACTTTTTTTGTATAAATCGAAAACATGAGGGTGAGGTGGAATGAAAAGATGTGATATCTTTTATTATTTAGTGAGTGGCAAGGTCGAGTGAAAGAGGGTGATGTTAGTGATGTGTGGCTTATGTGAAGTGAATATACATTAGAGTACATCTCATGCCAAATAGAATTAAAATATTATTTACAAATAGAATAATATGAGTTACGATAATAACCGAGAACATTTGTTAAGAATTACATGTTCTATACACAAATCTTTGATAAAAAATAGTTATGTTTAAATCTATAGAACTAACATTCTTTTTAACTAAACTAGTATGTTCACTCTGTGCGTGTGATCAACAAACTAAAACATTTGAAACATATTAATCATTATCCTTTGGCTCAGAACCGGCAGTCACTTGCGACTGCTACCCGTAAACGGTAGCCATGCCAAAACAACCGACATCACTCCGGTATGTCACCACAGCCTTTGAAATTCACTTGAACCAAACACCAAAACAACAACATACCCAACAAAACTATCAAATCAACAGGTTTTAAGCCAAGCAATGTTGTAGAGCAAAAGGTTATCATCATCGACATAACAATGCTCATAAGCATCAATACAACGACACAACAAACATAGCTGTAGCTTCAACCTAACCCGACATCGTTGCCAAAACAGGCATATGCAGTCGGCCATAGCGTGGGCACAACAGGCAAACCCAACGCATAATCATCAACAACATCTAAATGCCAAAACAGAACACATAGATACCGGAGAGGCACGAAAACAAAGTGGTAACTATGGTGGTCGCACCACCGCCGCCACCACCCCTGATTGGTAGAAGACAAGAATCCGCTCCAACTCAACCCCATAAAGGAGGCAAAGCAACCATCAGATCTACCGCCACCACCATTACCACTAATCTGGCAAGACAGAAAGGCCGACAGCCGTCGTGTCTCTGTCTCAAGCCTCTTTCTAGAACTAAAAACACATCCACCGACTTAGTGAGAATCATCGATCTGTATAGATTTGAGACATGCAAGCCTAGATCAGTTCATCAGAGTTTCAGTAGAACCCTAGGTTCGCTCATCATCACCACCGTTGTAATTGAGTAAGGGTGGTCAGCCGAAAGTCATGGTCGGCACCACTCCGCTCATCACTTTCTCCCGACGATCACGATGTAGGAGGTGCGGTGTAGGGTGGCGGTGGTGATAAGAGAGCACTTTATCTCTCTAAGAATGAAACAAATGGGATGGCAGAGATAATTTCCCTCTTTTATCTCTCTAAACACAAAGGGGTAAAAATGTAAATACCATAAACATGTGTGGCTAACATCAAAACCAATGCAATCAACTATTCATTCAAGTTTGTATTTATTATATAGGTTAATTATCTCTCTAAACACAAAGGGGTAAAAATGTAAATACCATAAACATGTTGGGCACCCGGTATCAGATCAATCTGAAACTCGATCTCTCGGTCAGGTGGCACCCCTGGTAGGTCTTCTGGGAACACGTCTGGAAAGTCACACACAACCGGTACATCAGACAGTTGTGGTGCTGGCGTATCCACATCCTTTACATAAGCCAAGTAGGCGCCGCATCACGCCTCATACACTTTCCCGCCACCGCCATTGAGATTACCTTTGGGATCGTCGTGACTCGATCTCCATAAACAGTTACCAAACTCCCGTCAGGCGCTATCAAATGAATCATCTTCTTGCGACACACAATGTTTGCCTCGGAGTCCGCCAACCAATCCATCCCCAGAACCAAATCGAAACCACCTAAGGTCATCACAAATGGTCTAACAGGAAAATTATGACCTTCTAGCTCCACATCACAGTTCTCTATCATCTCGGACATCCAGGTAGAATTACCTATGGCAGTTTTTACATCAAAGGGTGCGTCAACACATTTAAAACTAACAGGCAGCTTAGCACAGAGAGCAGCAGAAATAAAACTTTTGCCGGCACCCGAATCGAATAACACAGAAGCTAAAGTTTGGTTCACCAGAAACGTACCGAACACGACATCAGGGTCCGTCCTAGCTCTTCTTGTGTCATAGTGAATGCTCTAGCGCTCGCCCTCGGTCCTTAACCCCCCATCTTCTTTGCTCCGGAACCCTCAACCCTCGGCTTCTTACAATCCTTACTTATGTGACCCCCTTCACCACAGTTAAAGCATCGGACCGTACGACAGTCCTTGGCTATATGCCCCGCCTTCCTACATTTGAAACACCCGTGAAATCCCAACCTACATTCTTCCGCATGCTCCCTTCCACACTTGCCACACCTTTTTGACCCCGCACTCGATGTGGCCACACAGCGGTCATCCACCCGTGCCTTCTTGTTAACAGTCGAGACATTACCCCGACCAAACCTCTTCCCTTGCCAGTTTCGATCACCTCCACCCTTCCTGCTACCACCACTACAACCCTCTCATCATAGAACCTCCCTGCCAAATCCACCGCCGACCTAAACGTGCTCGGTTGGGCAGCGATCATATGCCTGTGAATATCCGCTGGCAAACCCTGAATATACCTCTTGATCTTTCAAGATAGAGGTGTCACCTGATCTGACACTAGACGAGCCATCTCGTTCAATTTGGTGGTGTACTGTTGGTGCGTCATCGTTGCCGCATCTAGTTGCAGGAATTCTCTCTCAACTTTATCCATTTCTCTATGAGGATAGAACTCCTCAATCACTAGCTTCTTTAGTTCAGACCATCTCATCCTCCCAATTGTCCGACTACCCTCGGCTTGGACTATATTGTCCCACCAGCACAGAGCCGAGTCGATAAAAGAATGGGCAACGAACTTTACTTTCTGGTCCTCCCGGCACTCGTTGATGTTCAAGACAGCCTCTCTTTCTCTCACCTACCGGTGAGCAGCAGCTGCAGTACCGTTCTCATCAAAAGTAGGGGGCTTGCATCGTTAAAACACCCTATAATTACAGCCTCGTGCTACCTCCGGCGCAGGCTCTTTCTCTTCTTCTTCAGCATCAGATAGAACCGTTTGAGGCTCTGGTTGCTCTTGTCCTCCCGAGAATCTATTTCTCTCTTTCCTTTCCCCTTCCCGTACAGCCTTGATAACCTCAGTCACTACAGATGGTAAGATCGTTTACATGACCTAATGAACTTCTTCTACAACAGCCTCTTTTACTGAGGCTCTCAGATTGGCGCTCTCGTCGCCACCCTCCGGATGAGGGGTCTCTGGTTCTTCAGGAACCACCTTTTCAACTCAGGGTCTTCCTCTCTTGGGTTGCGGCTCATCACCAAGCCCATCACGACCACTTCCACGAGAGGCTTTCGAAGATCTACCACCGGCCATTCACACGCACACTGAAAGATTCAAACACCAACACGGTCATTCAAGGGAACAACTTAGTTTATGTCAAGTATAGTAAGTCCATAATTACAGTGGCCAGTTGTGATTAGCCACTTACTTTACTCTTCATACCCCAAGCATTACTTATCCTGACTACATTAGTATTTAAATCTACAAATAACACATAACCACATACCATGCGTGTCACACCCCCGCTAAGAGCAGAAACACGGGGATGTAACGAGACGGGATCGTCATAACACATGGTAAGCGATAGAGATGAAATACTATAAATGATGACAAGCGTGTCATGACGACACCTGATAACAAGGGGACTTGTGTCGTGTTTAGTCAATATTCACGACAACATAGTCATAAGCATAAACATGATACATGAATCACATAAACAAGATGATAACATTGCATGCAATTCCCATAACCCGGGAACAAGTTACAAAAGTATAATGTTGTTTAAAGCAAACTACAACAATGCTTTCAAAAAGACAAAGTTTAGCTACAAAATGCATCTTAGGATCTCCACTAAGGCAGCACCACCTAGATCTTCAATTAGCATGTTCACCTGAAAAGATATGCTCAAAATGGTCAAAAAAATTATTGGTGAGCTCGCAGGTTTAAAAGTAAATAAGTAATTGATACTGTATAATAGTTTGTTGCGGAATACCGTGCATACAGTTATAAGTAAGCAAAATCACATGACCTGAGCTTTACAACCAAACCTAACGACGTACACAAAGAATCTTGTCGGAATATATTCACCCAAGGCCTGTTCCTAGCGATGTTGGTACTAACTAGTATACCAACAACGATGGTGGGGGTGTCAACCCAAGTAGTACTACCAATACCAATCCGTCGGTTCCACATTGGAATTAAATGGTTGTAAGAAAGAACCACACAGCAGACTCAAGCATGTATCAGATAAGTACTCACAAAACAGAAGCATGTTGATTCCAAGTATGTAAATTGTATGTATGTAGTACAACATAGAAAATGGGTGAGCATACTTTTCTCCATGTTGTAAATGTTTGAAAGGTAGTATAAGCATAAAAAGGGGCCACGAAACTCACTGTTAAGTGGTAAGTATGAATGATCATAGTTCCTAATAGTTGTATGCAATGAATGGTCAAACACCTATTGACAGTTGTTGTAAGCATTATGATATGTATAAAGCATATAGTGATGTTTGGTCAGTTCGGGTTGTATCGGGTTGGTCGTGGGTAACACACACAAGCGGTCACACGTATCAGATCTTATGTAGATCCAAGTACCGGAAGGAGTCGTCATTGCTAATGACATTTGTGTAAAGATCCCATTGTTATAAGAAAAAGTACTTGTTAAATATTTGTAGTCCCAAATAGGTTGTTGATAATTGTAAAATGTTAGGTTGATTTAAATTGAAATAGTATCTGCATGTTGATAGCGTTGACTTTAATCTTTGTGGTCAAGCAATGACACTTGTATTGATGTTACCTTATCATCATATGACATTCAAGAAGGGAATTCACACACATAGCATCATCAGTCACACAACAGGACCAGACGCTCGACTCAACACTCCATTCGTACAAATTAACCTTCAATCGTACGAATCAGTTTTATTTGTACGATTGGGCCTTCATTCGCACGGCTGGTATTCAGTCATACCACACAACACCCAATCGCATGACTTAACCTCCATACACACGAATCAACCTTCATTCGTACGAATCAACTTCATTCGTACGGTTGAACCTTCATTCGTACGATTGGCCTTTAGTCGTGCGACGCACGCACAATCGCATACATCCATTCGGTCGCATGACTCAATCGCACACAACATTCATCCGCATTGACTCAATCGCACATGTTATTCATCTGCATTGACTCAATCGAACACATTCATTCGATCACACGACTCAGTCGCATGACATCCCTAGTCGCACGACTCAGTCGCCCGAATGACTCAGTCGCACAACTCTCCCAATCGCACGACTCAGTCGCATGACAGACCCAGTCGCCTGAACTGCAGGTTCGCAACTGCTGAAGTGTAGAGCAGCCTTCGGCTGCCCCAAGCACGAGTTTTACACAACAAGGATCTCCAGAAACACATTACAAACACACACAAACAAGAAGCAACGCAGAAAGACATCACACGCACCCACACGACCTCTTGTGTTCGAGTTGACCCGAACACCCAAAACCTAGAAATGGGCAGCAGTAAAATGAGCAAGAAAGGGACAACCAAGGTCGTCTACCTGCAAGGATGGAGTAGACTAGGTTGTAGATGAAGTCTAAACGACGAAAACGAGACGAAACAGGGCGGTTTTGGTGCAAAGATGAAGAAAATGTGAAGTGAATAAGAATGGAGAAGGAGTGAAGAAGTTGAAGAAGAATGGCTGGGAATGGGGTTTTTATACCCATCCCAAGTTTGCAAAATGTCAATTTTAGTCCCTGCACTTAGCCCTGAGTTCCCAAAGTTTGCTTTGGTTGAAAACGACTTTAAAGGTGGTTGTTATATTGATGTTAAAAATATATTTAATGATAATTGACACTTGAAAATAGTTTTATTAATGACAATAATTTTATGTAAAAATGATATATTTAGTGATAATAACGATGGAAATTTGTAAAAAGGTTTAAGCATAACACACGTTCATGAAAGAAACACAAGCACAAGGATAATAAAGCAAGTATGATATCCACACAAGGAGTAAATAAAGATGAGGAATGAACAATCAAGGAAAAGTTAACGGATATTCACGTTAATTAATGGACCTTGTGGTGACGGATGTCACAGTATCCCCTAGTTGAGAGAATTTCGTCCCGAAATTCAGCTGGAGTTAGGTCCAAGAGTGTCATCCTCGAATAGATGTGGATATTTAAGTTTCATTTGATCTTCCCGTTCCCATGTAAACTCTGGCCCTTGTTTTGAATTCCATCTCACGTGAACAATTGGTATTCTACTGCGCTTCAATTGTTTGACCTTTCGATCCATGATCTCAATGGGTTCCTCAAAAAAATGAAGCTTTTCGTCAATCTTGATGTCCTCAACTGGTACGTGAAGTGATTCATTAGCCAAACACTTCTTGAGATTTGACACATGGAAGGTATCGTGTACGCCGCTAAGTTCTTGTGGCAACCGCAATCGATAAGCCACTGAACCAATTCTTTCTGTAATCTTGAATGGTCCAACGTATCTTGGGGCTAACTTCCCTTTCCTTCCAAACTGAACAATTCCTTTCCAAGGAGAGACTTTGAGCAAAACTTGATCTCCCACGTTGAATTCTAGAGGCTTCCGACGGTTGTCAGCATAGCTCTTTTGGCGATCTCTGGAAGCTTTTAGTCTGTCTTTGATTTGGAAAATCTTGTTGGTTGTCTCTTGAATGATCTTTGGGCCTGTTAGCTGACTTTCACCAATCTCGGCCCAATAAACGGGAGATCTACATTTTCTTCCATAAAATGCTTCGAATGGAGCACATCCAATGCTCGTATGGTAGCTGTTGTTGTAAGAGAACTCAATCAGCGGTAAATGAGTGTCCCAACTACCACCAAAGTCGATTACACACGCCCTCAACATGTCTTCTAGCGTTTGTATAGTTCGTTCACTTTGGCCATCTGTCTGAGGGTGATAAGCTGTGCTCATATCTAATCGAGTGCCCATCGCTTTATGCAGTGTCTGAGGGTGATAAGCTGTCTGAGGGTGATAAGTTGATTACACACGCCCTCAAAATCGTGAAGTAAATGGCTGTCGCGGTCGGATATAATCGACACCGGTACTTCGTGTCTTGTCACGACCTCTTTTGTGTACAATCTCGCCAATTTATCCATCTTGTAGTCTTCTCAGATCGGCAAGAAATGAGCTGACTTCGTCATCCGATCCACCACGACCCATATCGAATCATGTCCGCTGCTCGTTCTAGGGAGTTTGTTAATGAAATCCATAGCTATGTTCTCCCATTTCCACTCGGGAATTTCAGGTTGCTGCAATAATCCCGATGGTTTTTGATGTTCAGCTTTAGCTTTCGAGCATGTCAAGCACCTGCTCACGTACATGGAAATGTCTTTTTTCATGCCTAGCCACGAGTACAGATCCTTATGATCGTGGTACATCTTGTCTGCACCAGGATGAATAGAATATCACATCTTGTGTGCTTCATCCATGACCAAGGTACATACACCTCCCCATCTGGGTACCCATATACGGTCTATGAAGTACTGTACACCATCATCCTTGCAAATCATTTGTTTATCCAACCCCAGAATTCTTCTCCCGCAAGGTTTTCCACTTTGAATGCCTCACTCTATGCAATTTGGATCTGAGCTTTTAAATTCGTTTGGATAGTCAATCCCAACGCTCGAGCACGTAATGGTTTTGCGCGTTCTTTGCGGCTTAAAGCATCAGCCACTACGTTGGCTTTCCCCGGATGGTACCGGATTTCACAATCGTAGTCACTAAGAAGCTCTTCCTAACATTGTTGATGCATATTAAGCTCCTTCTAATCCAGGATATGTTGCAGGCTCATATGATTAGTGTAGATGATGCATTTGGTTCCATACAGGTAATGCCTCCATATCTTAAGTGCAAATACTACAACGTCCAACTCAAGGTCATGAGTTGTGTAGTTCTTTTCGTGCACCTTAAGTTGTCGCGAAGCGTAGGCAATCACCTTATCCTTCTGCATTAGCACACATCCCAGCCCTTGATGTGAGCATCGCAGTATACCACAAAATCATCAGTTCCGTCAGGGAGGGACAATATTGGTGCATTGCACAACTTCTCTTTCAACGTTTGGAACACTTGTTCTTGTGCATGTCCCCAATAAAACTTCTTGTCTTTCTAAGTCAGCAGCGTTAACGGTTGAGCGATCTTTGAAAAATTCACGATGAAACGGCGATAGTATCCGGCCAATCCTAAGAATTTCCGTATCTCTGAAGGCGTCTGAGGTGTATCCCATTTCTTTACCGCTTCGATCTTGTCAGGATCTACATGAATCCCATCCTCGTTAACCACATGACCCAGAAACTTCACTTCCTGCAACCAGAATTCACACTTCGAGAACTTGGCGAAAAGTTTCTCTTCCCGTAACAGTTCCAGTATTGCCGAAGGTGTTCTTCATGATCCTCTTTCGATCGGGAGTAGATAAATATACCGTCTATGAATACGATCACAAACTTATCCAAGTAAGGCTTACACACCTGATTCATTAGGTCCATAAACATAGCTGGTGCGTTAGTCAACCCAAATGGCATGACCAAGAACTCATAGCGCCCATAACGAGTTCTAAATGCTGTTTTCGGTATGTCCTCCTCGAAAACTTGTAGTTGATGATATCCAGAACGAAGGTCGATCTTGGAGAAATACGAAGCTCCTTGTAGCTGGTCAAACAGATCGTCGATTCTGTGGAGAGGATACCGATTCTTCACAGTTAACTTGTTCAACTCACGGTAGTTGATACACATTCGGAATGACCCATCCTTCTTTTTGACAAATAATACGGGTGCTCCCCATGGTGAGTGACTCGGCTGGATAAAACCCTTCTCTAGTAGTTCCTGTAACTGACTAGATAACTTTTGCATTTCGGACGGTGTTAACCGGTATGGCGTCTTTGCTACTGGCGTAGCTCCAGGAACCAACTCTATACGAAATTCCACCTATCGTGGAGGAGGCAAACCAGGCAAGTCATCAGGAAATACATCTGGGTAGTCCTGTACTATTGGAATATCTACCAGTTTCCTCGCTTCTTCCTTCTTTTCTACACATGAGCCAGAAAAGCGTAGCACTGTTTTCGTAAACTTCGGCGTGCTTTAATGCAGGAGATAAGCTTTAGGTTTCTTCCTGGTCGTTCTCCTTGAATTCTGAGTACCTCTTCGTTTGGCATGGGGATTCGTACTAGTTTGTCCCGACAGACAATCTCAGCTCCATGTTTCGACAACCAATCCATTCCCATAATTGCGTCGAAACTTCCTAACTCAAAGGGTATCAAGTCTATATCGAAGGCATGGTCCTCCAATATCAATGAGCACTTTCTAATAATTTCATCAGCCTGAACAACCCTACCGTTGGCCATTTTTACGGAGTAACTAGTTTCTAGCCTACTAGGACTCAAATCAAGCAATTGCACAAACTCAGAAGATATAAAACTATTGTCTGCCCCAGTATCAAACAATATAGATACGAAGTGATTATTGAGTAAGTGCGTACCGTGACAACATTCGGGTCCTGACGGGCATCGTTTGCTCCAATGACGAATGCACGTCCCCGAGCTGTATTCCCTTGATTTCTCGGGCCTTGATTCCCAGCTATGGCCCTCACCGGTTGCTGGTTGTTCCCTTGTTGACCCGGCGCCCGATTCAGTCTGGGGCACATGTTTCTGTAGTGATCAGGGCTTCCACACTCATAACAGCCCTTGGCATTCCAGCGGGGTTAACCGCGTTGATTGGTGCCACCAAGTTCGGCGTTGTACTGCAGTCTTTCGCTAAATGCTCCGGGCGTCTACAGTGCGCGCACAACCGACATGACACTGCTGGGGGATGATGGAAATTGCACCTATCACATTTGGGATGCGGCCCAACATATTCTCTCCTGCCCTGCGTCACGACCACAAAGTTTCTGGTTGTCTTGGCCCTTTTATCAAACTTCTCGGCACTATACCGGCTCGTTTCCCCAACATCCTTTCTCTTCTCTGCTCCCCTTCCCAATACCCTTGTTCTTAACATCTCATCAGTTAGAATGCTAGCCTTCAGAATTGCGCTCTGAATTGTAGGGGGAGCGACTGCTGTTACCATTACCCGGATTTGAGGCACAAGTCCCCAAATATACCTCTTAATTCTCTTTGATTACGGAGTGACCAGATGTGGAACCAATCTTGCCAACTCATGAAAACGATCAGTGTAAGCAGCGTGCCCAGCCCCCACCATAGCATGATTCCAGAATTCATGCTCCAGTTTCTGCATCTCGTTGAGGGGGTAATATGCCTCAGTGATCAAGGCTTTAAACTCGTCCCATGACATTTGCATCGCCGATTCTCTTCCTCTAGCCTGTATCTAAGTGTTCTACCAAGTTAGTGCCTTGCCCTGTAGTGAGCACGTGGCATACTTGATTTTCTGGATGTCGAGGCACTCGCTGATGTCAATCACTACCTCCATCTTTTCAAGCCATCTAGTCAGGGCTATGGCTCCACCTTTGCCATCAAACTCTTTAAGTTTACAAGCCACAAACTCTTTGTATGAACACCTCCTTCTAGCATTAACAACCCCAGTCTCATTACAACTGTACCACCATTCCTGGTCTCTGATTGTTTTTGTTCCCAGTCGGGTTCCCATTATCCTCATTATCATTGTCACCAACCCCGTGGGGGTGGGGATTTGAAGGGCATCGCTCACTTGGGCCACAATAGTCGGGATCAGTGTGGCCAGCTGTGAGCGATCAGAGCTGCTATATCAACGTTTCCTGTTCCTGATTGTTGTTTCACTCCCGCCATTGTTGCTGCGGGTAACTCTTCGAGGCAGCATTTTCTAACCATAGAAGTAGTAAACACATAAGCCTTAACCATTTCAAAGCATAAAATCCATACCATTCACCAAAATTTAGCATTCCAAGTTGATATCACACTTGTGGTTACCACACTTCACATACAAGTCATGTAATTCTCACACCATGAATAGATAATGTTCCAACAGTAGTCCATCATAATAACTGCAACCCATGCATATAATCACGTTAGTCTAGCGAAGGTTGTCCATTTCCTCCTCTTCCGATGTTTCAGACATAACCTCCTCAGGGTAAATCTTAGTGTCCAAGTCAAGTGAATTAGCATGATCTGTGGAGATCTCTTCGGGTTTATTACCCAAGTTTGATAAACCAACTCGGCGCGCAGAGGGAACGGAAGATCCGATAGAAGCATCCCATAAAGAGTGAGCACAAGGGCACTCTCATAGGGTGAAAAGATCACAAAACAGATAGATAAACAAATCAAGCAAGGAGGAACACATACACGAGATATAAAATGCACACAGCCCTAGCATGCAAATCTACATGAAGGTTCCTAGGTTATAGTCTAGGTCAAGTGAATTTCCTAATTCTCTATAACCAAGGGCTCTGATACCCGTCTGTCACACCCCCGCTAAGAGCGGAAACATGGGGATGTAAGGAGACGGGATCGTCATAACACATGGTAAGCGATAGATATGCAATATAATAAATGATGACAAGCGTGTCATGACGACACCTGACAACAAGGGGACTTGTGTCGTGTTTAGTCAATATTCACGACAACATAGCATAAGCATAAACATGATACATGAATCACATAAACAAGATGATAACATTGCATGCAATTCCCACAACCCGGGAACAAGTTAAAAAAGTGTAATGTTGTTTAAAGCAAACTACAATAATGCTTTCCAAAAGACAAAGTTTAGCTACAAAATGCATCTTAGGGTCTCCACTAAGGCAACACACCTAGATCTTCAATTAGCATGTTCACCTGAAAAGATATGCTTAAAATGGTCAAAAATTGTTGGTGAGCTCGCAGGTTTAAAAGTAAATAAGTAATTGATGCTGTATAATAGTTTGTTGCGGAATACCATGCATACAGTTATAAGTAAGCAAAATCACATGACCTGAGCTTTACAACCAAACCTAACGACGTACACAAAGAATCTTGTCAGAATATATTCACCCAAGGCCCGTTCCTGGCGACTGTTAGTACTAACTAGTATACCAACAACGAGGGTGGGGGTGTCAACCCAAGTAGTACTACCAATACCTATCCGTCGATTCCACACTGGAATTAAATGGTTGTAAGAAAGAACCACACAGCAGACTCAAGCATGTATTAGATAAGTACTCACAAAATAGTAGCACGTTGATTCCAAGTATGTAAATTATATGTTTTTAGTACAGCATAGAAAACGGGTGAGCATACTTTTCCCCCATGTTGGTAAATGTTTGAAAGGTAGTATAAGCATAAAAAGGGGCCACGAAATTCACTTGTTAAGTGGTATGTATGAATGATCAAAGTTCCCAATAGTTGTATGCAATGAACGGTCAAACACCTATTGACAGTTGTTGTAAGCATTAATGATATGTATAAAGCATATAGTGATGTTTGGTCGATTCGGGTTGTATCGGGTCGGTCATGGGTAACACACACAAGCGGACACACGTATCAGATCTTATGTAGATCCAAGTACCGGAAGGAGTCGTCATTTCCAATGACATTTGTGTAAAGATCCCATTGTTATAAGAGAAAGTACATGTTAAATATTTGTAGTCCCAAATGGGTTGTTGATAATTGTAAAATATTAGGTTGATTTAAATTGAAATAGTATCTGCATGTTGATAGCGTTGACTTTAATCTTTGTGGTCAAGCAATGATACTTGTATTGATGTTACCTTATCATCATATGACATTCAAGAAGGGAATTCACACACACAGCATCATTAGTCACACAACAGGACCAGACGCTCGACTCAACACTTCATTTGAAAGAAGTGATCTGCCCAAGACACATATTAAATTGATGTGGCTAGTGTGATATGATCCAAGTCGGGTCATACCCAATAACAAGCCAAACAAACACCAATAACTATTTGTCCGTCGATGTGATCATACGAATAAATATTAGCACCAATTTAGAAACCGGGTTTTCTAAAAACATTGCTTTTGTAAATGAACATGATTATATAGATAATTTGTTCATGAGAGATATTTGTTTCATTATTTAAATTAGTTAAACAATGACAAATAATAGTGTGTTATTGTTATAAAATTAAAAAAGGGGTTTATTTTATAAAAACATAAGGTTGAAAGTGTACTTTTTATAATAAAAATGAGAGGGAAACTCCCCTTTGGGAGTAATTTCGGCCGCCCCTAAGGGGCTTTGGAACTCTCCTTTTTTGTTGTTGTTCCAAGTAACCAAGGTATTACACTCTTCCAAAGAAAACACACTTTCCTCTCACACACACAAAGCAATAGAAATCCTCTCATCTCTCTCTCTAGAACTCGGTTTTTAGGGCTGCAAACAAGTTCATTTCAGCCTTCAAGCAGGGATTCTTGGCTGGAAATCGACTTGGAAAAGAGGTTCTTTTAAGTGGTGCAACACAACCTAGAGAGTGGGTGTTTGGAGGAGCTTGGGGTATTACTTCTTGAAGATTGCTATTTGGAGTCTTGCCTTCAAGAACATCATCCTTCTCATCTCAAAAGAAAGCTTTGAAATGTAGTTTTCATTATCTTTCATTGCTTGTTTTGTTAGTTACTTGTTCATGCAAATAGATCCATCTAAAAGGGTTTTATCAACATAAAATGTTTTATGTAAACTTCTAACAAGATGTTAAAATGATTATCCGCTGCGTTTTATGTTTAAAGGGTTAAACAACTTTGATAAACTTGTTAAAATCCCTTCACCATTCATACAAATCAACCTTCAATCGTACGAATCAGCTTCATTCGTATGATTGGACCTTCATTCGCACGGCTGGTATTCAGTCATACCACACAACACCCAATCGCATGACTTAACCTCCATACACACAAATCAACCTTCATTCGTACGAATCAGCTTCATTCGTACGGTTGAACCTTCATTCGTACGATTGGCCTTCAGTCGTGCGACGCACGCACAATCGCATACATCCATTCGGTCGCATGACTCAATCGCACACAACATTCATCCGCATTGACTCAATCGCACACGTTATTCATCTGCATTGACTCAATCGAACACATTCATTCGATCGCACGACTCAGTCGCATGACATCCCCAGTCGCACGACTCAGTCGCCCGAATGACTCAGTCGCACGACTCTCCCAATCGCACGGCTCAGTTGCATGATAGACTCAGTCGCCTGAATTGCAGGTTCGTGATGCTGAAGTGCAGAGCAGCCTTCGGCTGCCTCGAGCATGAGTTTTACACAACAAGGATCTCCAGAAACACATTACAAACACACACAAACAAGAAGCACACGCAGAAAGACATCACATGCACCCACACGACCTCTTGTGTTCGGGTTGACCAGAACTCCCAAAACCCTAGAAATGGGCAGTAGTAAAACAAGCAAGAAAGGGACAACCAAGGTCGTCTACCTGCAAGGATGGAGTAGACTAGGTTGTAGATGAAGTCTAGATGACAAAAACGAGACGAAACGAGGCGGTTTTGGTGCAAAGATGAAGAAAATGTGAAGTGAAGAAGAATGGAGAAGGAGTGAAGAAAGATGAAGAAGAATGGCTGGGAATGGGGTTTTTATACCCATCCCAAGTTTGCAAAATGTCAATTTTAGTCCCTGCACTTAGCCCCGAGTTCCCAAAGTTTGCTTTGGTTGAAAACGACTTTAAAGGTGTTTGTTATATTGATGTTAAAAATATATTTAATGATAATTGGCACTTGAAAATGGTTTTATTAATGACAATAATTTTATGTGAAAATGATATATTTAGTGATAATAACGATGGAAATTTGTAAAAAGGTTTAAGCATAGCACACGTTCACGAAAGAAACACAAGCACAAGGATAATAAAGCAAGTATGATATCCACAAAAGGAGTAAATAAATATGAGGAATGAACGATCAAGGAAAAGTTAATGGATATTCACGTTAATTGATGGACCTTGTGGTGACAGATGTCACAATGCGCACGAAATACTGGTTAACTTTACGAAAATAGTTGTTGGCACGAAGCTACTCAGATTGGCATCCCTTCCCTTTCCGCCCCATTCTCAGTTTAAGTTAAGGTTTACTTTGAAAATTTACCCATTTCACTTAAACTTTGGCTTTGATGCCAACTTGTAAGGCCCCGTTCCAGGGACGCTTACAGCTGATAATCATTGCACATAAAACATATATTTTCATCATATTACATAAAAACGTTGCAGCGAAAACATTTTAACAAAACATTCCATTTCAATATAATAGCTTTTGTAAAATAATACATCATTAATCGGTTACAAAATATATTGTTGCATTACATCACAAAAGCATTATAAATGGATGCCATCCCAAAGGAACTGAGTAGCCATCTCATGCCATCCTCAGCAATCATTACCTGCCAACTGGAAACACATCAAAGTCAGCGTTGCTGAGCGAGTTCTAGTTTTATAATAAAACATACTTTTCTTTCGTTAAAACCGTTCTTTACTTTCATGCGATAATACATCATACGTACACATAAATAATATCATTATTATCTTCTTTATTCTTTCATGCTTTCATTCTTTCATCGTACGTTCATCAACCTTCACTTTCATTCATCTTTACATCTTTTCTTTCCTTCAACCTTAAACTTTACCCTGCTATTCTTGGTACTGGACCTAGTTCTATCATAGACCAGCTATAATGGTGCATTGCACCTCTGGTCACAGTACCTAGGGTAGAGTTTAGGTGTACCACTGCTATATGCAATACCCAGCTATTCCTGGTACTAGACCTAGGCCTATCATAGACCAGCTATAACGGTGCATCGCACCTCTGGTCGCAGTACTAGGGTAGAGTTTAGGTGCACCACTGCTATATGCAATACCCAACTATTCCTGGTACTGGATCTAGGCCTATCATAGACCAGCTATAACGGTGCATCGCACCTCTGGTCACAGTACCTAGGGTATGCAGCAATGGGGCTATACAAATGGTCAATCACAAAGAAAGACCCTGATGTGCATCCTCCCGGGGTAGCAAACCCGCACACCATTAGGCTAACACCTTTTAATGGCGTGTCCCGACATACTATGCTTGCAAGGCTTTCTTTACTTTCATCATTCATTAATGCATGCATTCTTACTTCATGTTCCTCTTTCATTATCTTTCGCTTTACGTTACATACTACTTTCATTCATTCATTAACATAACACGTAAAGCCACAGGAAAGATAAACATACATCATAATAAGGAAGATATCATACACAGTCATCAACATCATACAGGGTAACATCATACATACATAACATGCATAATCATGCAACATCATCATCATCATGCCCAACATACTCTCTAAGGCCTCAATAGTCATCTTACATGAACCTATGGGAACTTTCACGTCAAAACTTACATCTGCACTTTCCTCCGAAAGTCAGTAATTAAACTACACTTCCCTCGGGTACACCAGCCCTACTTGGGCGTATGGGCACCCTTCAGTCGCATGGCCTCCAGGCGACTGAACATCGTGCGATTGAACCAATTGGGATGAACACCTATGTGAATGAACACCCAATCGTGCGAATGAAACTAATGCGAATAGACTCCATGCGGATGAGTCCCATGCAAATGGACCTAATGCGGATGGAACTAATGCGGATGGGAATTTATGCGACTGGGCTCTCAGTCGTGCGAATGAACTCTCAGTCGTGCGAATGAACCCTCAGTCGTGCGAATGAAGCTTCAGTCGTGCGAATGAACCTCCATCGCACCTCAATTGTCCGTATGGCCTCAATTCGGTCGCATATCCCTAGCTGGTGTAGAATGCAGTTCATCTCGAACCCAATCTGCCATTTTCGACCTCCAAGCTCATCTAAACCCGTTCTAAGCCCAAATCAACTATCCTAAACCTTAGGAATGCATACCACAACACCATTCAAGCACACACAAGCTCAAACACAAGACCCAAACGAATCATACACATACCCACACATACACAAACGGGTCAAACACCCACACACACAAAAAACCCGATTTTCAGATGTGTTCTAGCTCCAAATCATTCAAAAACGTGTAAAAGAGAGGTCCTAGAACTCACACAAACGACCACAATGAGAAGAGCTTCGATTTGACCCGCTTCTCAATGATTTTGCTCACTTGAACCAACCCGAACCAACTTTTCTCCCTTTTCTCCTTTTCTCTCTTCTTTGGCTGATTTTGGTGGGTGTGGGGAGAGGGTAAGGTTTCCCTCTCCCTTAAATATCCTACTCACCCAACTTGCTCTCGTTGGTGAGTTTGGTCCCTCGACTTTGGATTTTATTTCTTTTTCTTCTTTCGTCGGCTTCAAAATAATAGATAACCGGGTGTTACAAGTCCACCCCCCTTAAAGGTTTCATCCCCGAAACCTGTTATTCCTCGAACAAACATGGGTAATGCTGTCTCATTTCTTCCTTAGTCTCCCACGTTGACTCAGATCCCTTCCTGTGCTTCCACCATACACACACAAGAGGAACCACTTTATTTCTCAGCCTTTTCTCTTTTCAATCGATGATTGCCACAGGTTGCTCCACATAATTGAGTCGTTCGTCTACTTTGATATCCTCTAGTGGAACAATGATGTCTTCATCTGCCAAGCACTTTCTTAGATGAGATACATGGAATGTCGGGTGAATTCCACTTAACTCATCCGGTAACTCCAGTCCATAGGCCACCTCTGCTACTCGAGCAATAATTCGGAAAGGGCCTATGTACCTTGGGCTCAACTTGCCCCACTTCCTAAATTGGATGATACCCTTCCAAGGTGAGACCTTCAACATAACCCGGTCACCCACCTGGAACTCAATCAATCGGCGTCGTTTATTAGCATACGACTTCTGTCTATCTTTGGTTGCGTTCATGAAGGCCTTGATCTTTTCGAGCTTTTCAGTCGTAGCTTTGATTACCTCGACGCTCCCTAACTCCTTCTGACCAATATCACCCAACAGACAGGCGTTCTGCATCTCCTACCATATAGCATCTCATAAGGTGGCATACCAATGCTGACATGATAACTGTTGTTGTATGAGAATTCAGCTAACGGTAAGCGGTCATCCCAACTTCCCCTAATATCAATCACACATGCCCGAAGCATGTCCTCCAATGTTTGAATGGTTCTTTCAGACTGACCATCAGTCTCGGGATGATAAGCCGTACTGATGTGTAACCTCAGTCGTGCGAATGAACTCTCAGTCGTGCAAATGAACTCTCAGTCGTGCGAATGAACCCTCAGTCGTGCGAATGAACCTCAATCGCACCTCAATCAACCGAAAGTCAGTAATTACATCTGCACTTTCCCCCGAAAGTCAGTAATTAAACTACACTTTCCTCGGGAACACCAACCCTACTTGGGCGTATGGGCACCCTTAAGTCGCATAGCCGAAGAACTACACTTTCCTCGGGTACACCATCCATTTTTATTTAAATATTTTGCTCACTTGAACCAACCCGAACCAACTTATATCCCTTTTCTCCTTTTCTTTCTTCTTTGGCTGATTTTGGTGGGTTTGGGGAGAGGGTAAGGGTTTCCCTCTCCCTTAAATACTCCCACTCACCTAACTTTCTCTCATTGGCAAGTTTGGTCCCTCGAATTTGGACTTTATTTCTTTTTCTTCTTTCGTCGGCTTCAAAGTAATAGACAACCGGTGTCACACCCCAACTTTGACGGTGGAAACATCGAGGTGTGAGGGTTAAGATCGTTCACAGCCACATAACGCTATTAATAACTCAAATTTATATTAATCAAAAGTTCCAATTGTACCATTACAAACATAAGTCTCAAAGAAATTAGATAACATAACATAAGATGTAACAAGCCAATTTATTTCATTTATTTAACTAGGTCCATTCCTAGATGTGAACAAGCTTCGAAAGTGGCGATCAAACTTGAGTATTTCCTGAAACATGTTAAAAATAAAAGGTCAATATATTGTTGGTGAGATTTCTATAGTTTGCAATACAATAGTATATAAAAGATGACAATTCATGGTAAGTGTACTTGGATCAACCAAACAGGCTTGTCAGGCCCATAGATCTATGACGTCGCCAGGCTAGCAATAGTTAATGATTGTATATATATTCGACGTTACATGATAGCTACAAAGGTCAACTAACCACAACATATAGGTAAAATGCCATAAGTTTACAAGAATCAAACGTGTTTACAAGTGCAAAGTTTATAATGTAACATGTTTCACCCCAAAGTGTAATAGAAATACTCACTTGATCAATAAGTATATAATTGGCGATTAATAAGAAATATAATAAGCAATGTTCCAACGTAGCTCTTCACAAGGTACCTAAGTATATTTACAATATTTAAGTTTAATAATAAGTTTAACGAATTATCATGGACCAGGGTTCATTTTGATGTTTGGGCTTTGTCAATTATCTTTAACAAATTGAAATCAATTATATTTTCTTGGGAACTATATATTTATATTTATATAAAGATATCAAATAGAGTAACATTTATAATAATTTTTGTAATATTTATAAAGTTTAAATAAAGTTTTGTAACTAAGTAAAATGAACACGATTTAATCAATCATTTTAAAAACAATGTTTAAAATAATAGTTTGTATAAACTAGTATTTAAAGTCTAAATTTTATAAAAATATATACTAACTTTATCATTAACTTTAGAATATTAAATAAAATATAAGGATATTTTTTTGTAAATAAATTACAGAAAAATAGTTACATGGTTTAAAATACACAAAGTTTATAAAATATTTTTTAATTTTTAAATTTTTTTTATATATCCTAAAACACTTGAAAACCATTAAAATATTTAAATAAAAATGGATTGAGGGTCCCCGGGTACGAACCCGGACCTCAAACCCACAATGCCCACACACTTACTAGCACACCAAAGGCATCAGTCGCGTTTGGTAACCGTTTTTAAATTATAAAACAACACCAATAAGATTTCCCCCAATCCTATAAACCCTAATTTGCTCTTGATCCAAATCAAACACCAAATCGAAACCGTTTACAGAAATTGACATGGGGCTTTGATTCCCTATGTAATTCGAGTATATAGATATGTTTAATTACCCCTTATTAGTTTGATTTCGATGACACCACTTGAAGAATAGTCGCGACTAGAGGGTTGAATTCGATTGATGAGTAATCGTTGGTGAAAACCAAATTAAACTTGTGTGAACCTTCGAGTGATGCTCGCGAATCTAAGCCCTCAATCAATTTGAGGTATCAATGCCTGAGAACTAGGTTCGATTAAGGTACGGTTGTGGTGCAAGTAGGTGTCTGAAATCGATGTGGTTGTTTGTTTCAGGAGAAATTTAGAGTTGTAATGATTTAGAAACAGATAAATGTTCGATTAGGTTGATATAATTTGGTTATTATTAGTCCTACATGTTTGAACGGCTCTATGTGTTTAATAGTTTCGGTTACTCACTCGATTGAGTTTGTAACCGATGTTTCAATGCGTTTAAAGTCAATAACGGTGTTCGAATCGTGCTCACAAAGCGTTTGGAATGATTTAGTATCAAAACGGGTGGTTTCGTGAGGATTTGGGGCTCGCCGGCGCCGCGCTGGGCTTGGCCGGCTGACGACCGGAATTGCGGGGAGAGAGAAATAAGTTGGGGGCTGGGTTTTGCGATTTACACCTTCGGTCCCTACGGTTTTGACTTTGTCATTTCATATGAGAAACTTGTGTGTTAAGTTTTTTAAATTGGCAATAAAGCCCCTGGACTTTTAAATCCAAGCTTAATTCATTTTTAAGTTTATTAATTTTTTACAAATTAGTATTATTAATAACAATATTATTATTATTAGTTATTATTATTGTTTTTATAATTTAACTATTCTTATTATTATTATTATTATTTATATAATAATAATCATTATAATCTTTAAAGAATTAAAAGACAAATTAAAGCAATATGTATGAGCAACCCATAAGTTCCATATATGGCAACGAAGGTCCTTACAAGAATTAAACGATACAAACTTTTAGTTAAACGAAAAATACAAGATGTTATAGTCTCCCCAACTTAAAAGAATTCCGTCCTGAAATTAAGAATAAATTAAACGATCAAATGCGGGTACATCTTTTTCATATGCTCCTCACATTCCCAAGTGAACTCAGCTCCACGTTTGTTTTCCCAACGGACTTTGACGATCGGTGTGGTAGTTGTTCGGGTCTTCTTTAGGGTTCGGTCCATAATCTCAACAGGCTTCTCAACGAAATGCAATGAGTCATCTATTTGAATTTCCTCAAGGGAAACTTGCAAATTTTCATCAACCAGGCATTTCCTCAGGTTTGAGACATGGAAGACAGGATGAACCCTGCTAAGTTCAGAAGGTAGTTTCAATCTGTAAGCCATTTTCCCAATTCTTTTCAGAATCTTGAAAGGTCCTACAAAGCGTGGGGCCAACTTACCCTTCTTCCAAAAATGTACAACACCCTTCCATGGAGAGACCTTAAGAAGAACCATGTCATCGAATTGAAACTCCAATGGTTTGCGTCTTTTATCGGCATAACTCTTTTGACGACTTCTAGCCACCTCAAGGTTATTTCTAATTTTGGAAACTTTATCAATCATTTCTTGAATAAGTTTAGGACCAGTGATGAGATTTTCCCCAATGTTAGTCCAACAGATGAGAGAACGACATTTACGACCATACAAAGCCTCGAATGGTGCCATCTTGAAACTTGAGTGATAACTATTGCTATACGAAAATTCCGTGAGCGGTAAATGCGTATCCCAATCACCACCAAAATCAAGGACACATAGTCGTAGCAAATCCTCAAGGGTTTGAATTGTTCGTTTGGTTTGACTATCAGTTTGAGGATGGTAAGCCATACTTAGATCCAATTGAGTACCTAAGAGTTCTTGCATAGAAGACTAAAAGTGAGAAGTGAAACGAGCGTCTCGGTCGGATATGATGTGTAAAGGCACGCCATGACGACTCACAATTTCATCAATGTTGATGTGGGCCAGCCTTGAAACTTTTTATGTATCTCGTATGGGTATGAAATGTGCCATTTTGGTCAAACGGTCAATAATGACCCATACGCTATCATGACACAAGGTGTACGAGGTAACTTGGTTATGAAATCTATGGATATATGTTCCTATTTCCACATAGGGATTTCGGGTTGTTCAAGTAAACCACTTGGTCGTTGATGCTCGGGTTTGACTCTTGCACATGTGAGACACTTGGAAACATAAGACGCGATATATTTCTTCATCCCAGGCCACCAATATTGACCACGCAGGTCCATGTACATGTTATCGAAGCCAGGATGAATGGAATATCGGGTTTGATGAGCTTCATTCATAATGAAATGTTGAAGGTTATCATGATTCGGGATCCAAAGTCGATTCAAGAAGTACCACATGCCATTCGGTTTTGTCTCCAGTTGTGACCGAACGTTAGGCATTAAATCTTCATCTTTCCCTTCGTCGGTTAGTGCCGCTTGTTGAGCCTCGCGAATGCATAACTCGAGGTCACTATCGATCCTTATGTTTTGAAGCATGATAGTAGCCTTGTTGACATCCACATGAATCTCGGTATCAAATTCTCCTAGCATATTAAACCATTGCCTTTGGTCTCGGATTTCTTGGAGTGAGACAATCTTGTTGTGGACCTTGCGACTCAGCGTGTCAGCTACAACATTCGCCTTTCTAGGGTGATAGCGAATGTCGCAGTCGTAGTCGCTAATCAACTCGATCCAACGTCTTTGCCTCATGTTGAGATGCTTTTGGTTGAACATGTGTTGGAGACTCTTATGATCGGTATAGACTATGCATTGCGTCCCATAAAGATAATATTGCCAAATCTTCAATGTGAAAACCACGGTGCCAAGTTCAACATCATGAGTTGTGTAGTTCGCTTCATGAACCTTCAATTGCCTCGACGCGTATGCTATGACTTTGCCTCATTGCATGAGAACACAACCAAGACCTTGATTTGAAGCATCGCAATACACGGTAAAATCATCGTTTCCATCGGGAAGTGTGAGAATAGGAGCGTTATACAACTTGTGTTTCAATGTTTCGAAAGCCTCTTCTTGCTCGAGTCCCCATTCAAAGAGTCGATTCTTTTGGGTTAACGTCGTTAATGGTTTAGCAATCTTCAAAAAATTCGCTATGAACCTACGGTAATATCCCGCTAAGCCCAGAAAAGAACGAACCTCAGTTGCTGTTGTGGGAACACACCAATTCTTCACGGCTTCAATTTTAGTAGGATCAATGTGAATTCCTTGGCTATTCACCACATGCCCTAAGAATTGAACCTCTTCTAACCAGAATTCACACTTGGAAAACTTGGCGTATAACTGCTCCTTCTTCAAAAGTCCAAGAACTTGTCGCAAGTGCGTCTCGTGATTGATTTTCATCTTAGAATAAATAAGAATGTCATCAATGAACACGATCACAAACTTATCCAAATACGGTTTACACACTCGATTCATAAGATCCATGAACACGGTAGGTGCATTGGTCAAGCCAAAAGGCATAACCATGAACTCGTAGTGTCCATATCGAGTACGAAAAGCGGTCTTTGGAATGTCATCATTGTGAAAACATAGTTGATGATACCAAGAACATAGATCGATTTTTGAGAATTGAGTTGCTCCTTGAAGTTGGTCGAAGAGATCATCGATTCGAGGGAGAGGGTATCGGTTTTTGATAGTAAGCTTGTTGAGTTCCCGGTAGTCGATGCACATACGGAATGAGCCATCTTTCTTCTTCACAAGTAGCACAGGTGCACCCCATGGTGAAGAGCTAGGACGAATGAAGCCCTTATCGGTAAACTCTTGCAGTGTACTAGCTAGTTCTTGCATTTCAGACGGTGCAAGACGATAAGGTGATTTAGCCACAGGGTTTGCATCAGGGATTAAGTCAATCTTCAACTCAACTTCTCGCACGGGAGGTAATCCTTAAGATCCTCGGGAAAAACCTCGGGAAATTCTCGCACAACAGGAATGTATTTCAGTTCCTTACTTTTGGCCTTCGTATTAACTACATACACCATGAAAGCTAAGTAGTTTTTACTTAGGCACTTTCGGGCCTTGATGCAAGACATAAGTTTGAGTCCTTGGGATGACTTCTCCACAAAGACTTTCAAAGTATCACTGGTCGGTAAATGAATTCGAATGCATTTCTCGAAACATAGAATTTCCGCATGATGCTTGGCTAACCAATCCATGCCAATGATAACATCAAAGCTTCCTAATTGCATAGGAATAAGGTCGACGAAGAACTCATGTTCGTTAAGGCTCAAGGTACAATCGCGTATTACAACATCAATGACAATAGATTTTCCATCGGCGACTTTGGCATTGAAGGATCTTTCCAGATTAACACGCGGTTTAGAAAGTATAGGCTCGAATTCGAAGGACACGAAACTCCTATCTGCACCTGAATCAAACAATACAAATGCATAATGACTATTTACAAGATATATACCTCTTTGGTAATAATCTATTATTGGTATGATGAACACAGATAGGAATTTTAATAAGACAAGAAACGATTTAAAAGGGGGTCAACGGCGTACCATTCACCACGTCATTGTTGGCTTGGGCTTGATTGGCATTGATGTTGAAAGCCCTTCCACGAGCCGGTGGCACGGTTCCCGTATTGAGAGGACATTGCGGACGAATATGACCAGGCTCGCCATAGTTAAAGCAGGTTCGGTTGGTAAGCATTGCAGTGTTGTTTGGCACACGTAGACAAGTAGTCACCAAATGACCATACTTCCCACACAACGAGCAGACTCGGCATGGAACGTCATAGGATATGGACCAACATAAGCTTTAGCCATAGGAGCTTGATTTGCAACCATCATTTGTTTTTGGGGAGCATTTGGAGCGGTCATAGCATAGTTGCGTGTCGGGGTGAACTTACGCTTGTTGTTTTGGGAAGATGCCTCGGCCTTTACCTCCTTTTTTGCCTCGGGTGTCACATTTGCAGTAGACTTGGAATCCTTTGCCGACATAGTGCTAGCTCTTATATGATTCTCGGTGAGCAGCGCGGTGATAGTAATTGCCTCCTCCAAAGTTGTGGGCCTACTACCCACCACAACATCTTGAATTTGATGTGGCACCCCCTTGATAAATTTCTCAATTTTACGGGGCACGGTGTCCACCATGTGTGGTAGAAGCATACTCAACTCATGATGCCGGGTGGAATAAGCCAAGTGATTCCCACCGTCTTGTTTGAGGTTCCAGAACTCCTCCTCTAACTTTTGCAACTCGCTCATCGGGCAAAACTTTTGGCTCATGATATCCTTAAATTCCTCCCAGGGCAACGCCAAAGCAATCTCAGTTCCACGGTTTCCCTTTTCACTATTCCACCATGTTAGTGCCCATTGTTGAAGGACACTTGTAGCATAGCGAACCTTGAATTCGTCGGGGCACTCGCTAACGATGAACGTGTTCTCCATACTTTTAAACCACTCAAGAAGTCCAGTGGCTCCTTCTTTTCCATTAAAACTAGTGGGTTTGCATGAGTTGAAGTGTTTGAAAGTGTAGGTGCGAGTGTTCCCTTGTTGATTGTTTATATTCTCTCCATGAGCACCACTATTGTTCCCATTGGTATTGTTGTTGCTATTAGCCATTAGGGTGCTATTAAGTCAGCAACCATGATCGGGATGCCGACAGCCATTTGCCGAGCAATCATGGCGGCTAGCTTACGGTTGGAACTTCCACGCTTTCCATGGTGACGAGACATGCTGGATATACAAAATAAGTTAATTACGGGAATGAGGATAACAAAGGATAGTAGTTTAGACAAAGACAAGCTAAGAGTTGTAAGGTACGCGGAATGATTCCATTTGGTAACGTATTACCATTTGGAAACGTTGACACGTCAAGGTGACTTGATCCAATTTCCTTAGAAACTTGTGTATATTGACCATAGTTTATCACTCATCCCAGAAATCCCCAGGTAAGCATGATTAGTCCCGTAGGATTTATGCGAAATGCTTGCCTTAGTCCAAAGGCCTTTTTCCAGGAAATTCAGAATACAGGTGTCTATGTGTCACACAATATTTCTTAGGTTCATGGAATCAAAACCTTGATGAGATTTATATAGATTAGACATAACGTCTAAAGATCTAAGTCATAAGCATAAGCATAAGATTCCACATATCGTCGAGAATAAGATTAAGAGATTTCATGTTCGGGGAGAGTCAAAGAGTCAAAGTTAAGTTTAGGGAGACAAGTAACAATGTTTAGGAAATCCTATGCTAAGGCATCAAATTGCACATAAGAAGGCATAGCATTATGTAGCATGCAAACCATACATTTTACAAGATAAAAATATATTTCTATAAGGTTCATGCATACTATAGTCTAGGTCACCATTTTTAATAACCTAAATCCCTATAGTTATGGGCTCGGATACCAATCTATCACACCCCAACCTTGACAGCGGAAACGTCGAGCTGTGAGGGTTAAGATCGTTCACAGCCACATAATGCTATTAATAACACAAATTTATATTAATCATAAGCTCCAATTGTACCATTACAAACATAAGTCTCAAAGAAAGTAGATAACATAACATAAGATATAACAAGCCAATTTATTTCATTTAATTAACTAGGTCTATTCCTAGATGTGAACAAGCTTCAAAAGTGGTGATCAAACTTGAGTATTTCCTGAAACATGTTAAAAATAAAAGGTCAACATATTGTTGGTGAGATTTCCACAGTTTGCAATACAATAGTATATAAAAGATGGCAATTCATGTTGTAATTTAGAGAACAAAGTAACTAGGGATGTAAGACAGAATGCACAATCAAACCTTGACAAAGTTTTACAAGTTTTAAATGTTTACAAGTATATACGATTAGCTAAGTGTACTTGGATCAACCAAGCAGGCTTGTCAGACCTATAGATCTATGACGTCACCAGGCTAGCAATAGTTAATGATTGTACATATATTCGACGGTACATGATAGCTACAAAGGTCAACTAACCACAACATACAGGTGAAATGCCATAAGTTTACAAGAATCAAACGTGTTTACAAGTGCAAAGTTTATAATGTAACATGTTTCACCCCAAAGTGTAAAAATATAAAAGGGGTATAGAAATACTCACTAGATCAAATAAGTATATAATTGGCGATTAATAAGAAATATAATGAGCAATGTTCCAACGTAGTTCTTCACAAGGTACCTAAGTATATTTACAAGATTTAAGTTTAATAATAAGTTTAACGAATTATCATGGACCAGGGTTCATTTTGATGTTTGGGCTTTGTCAATTATCTTTAACAAATGAAAATCAATTATATTTTCTTGGGAACTATATATTTATATTTTATATAAAGATATAAAATAGAGTAACATTATAATAATTTTTGTAATATTTATAAATTTTAATAAAGTTTTGTAACTAAGTAAAATGAACACGATTTAATCAATAATTTTAAAAACAATGTTTAAAATAATAGTTATATAAACTAGTATTTAAAGTCTAAATTTTATAAAAATATATACTAACTATATCATTAACTTTAGAATATTAAATAAAATATAAGGATATTTTTTGTAAATAAATTACAGAAAAATAATTACATGGTTTAAAATACACGAAGTTTATAAACTATTTTTTTTAATTTTTTAAAAATTTTATATATATCCTAAAGCACTTGAAAACCATTAAAATCATTAAATAAAAATGGATTGAGGATCTCCATGTTCGAACCCAGGACCTCAAACCCACAATGCCCACACACTTACCAGCGCACCAAAGGCATCAGCTGCGTTTGGTAACCGTTTTTAAATTATAAAACAACACCAATAAGATTTCCCCCAATCCTATAAACCCTAGTTTGCTCTTGATCCAAATCAAACACCAAATCGAAACCGTTTACAGAAATTGACATAGGGCTTTGATTCCCCATGTAATTTTACAGAATCAGTGTTTGTCACTATAATGTTTTCTCTCAAACTCACCTAGAACAACACTTGGGTATAAGAAGAATCAATAAGAGTTGATCACAATATAGAAAGTAATAAAAAAACACATAAAGATAATTTTCAATATACTTTTATATATTGATTCTCAACTCAAAATACAAGACTTTTACAAGTAGATGATGTGTAGCCATGAGTTACAAGGAGAACGTATATATAATACTATCTACAGCCGAATATACTTTGATACCAGCTGGGATCCTTTAGCTAAAGCCTATACTACAAGACTATAGCATAAGGTATCTCGGATAAAGTCTTATATGAGATATGGTAGTCAGGACATGTCCCTGACTTACCTTTTGTCACCAACTAAAGTTGGTAACATGTACTTTCATAAAAGGTAAACAGTGGAATAAAGTATCGTCAACAACATGGCTCTTTAGGAAGAAGCCATGCTGTATCAGAAGCCTGCAGCGGAGTGTCAGAGATCATACTTGTGTCCACTTGTTCATAGTAGTGTCTTCGAAGGTTAAATGGCTTCGGAAGAGTAAGTACTTCCGAAGCCACTTATACTTCGGAAGAGGCTGCTTCTTCCAAGGTTTGGAAACTACTTCTTTTCATCATACATCGGAAGTGGTCTTTACTTTATTCTTCTAAGACTTGAACTTCGGAAGTATGCACTTGTCTTCGGAAGTAGAGTTCTGTCTTTGGAATTTGATCTTTTACTTTGTCTTCGGAAGAACTCTACAACCTGCGGAAGTTTCATGTTAAGCTTCGAAAGCCTTTGCATGCAGCACCAAAATAACTTAAGTGACATAGTTTTGGTTGCATTAGCCTTCTTCTTGATCCAACAAACTCCGCCTAGGCTGATGCTACCAAAACTTCACTTGTCTCGACTTCTCAAAACTTTCAGCACCAAGGAGAGTAAATATTTGTCTGTCTCCTTGTTCTTCCCTGATGTGGTGCTGAGAAGCTTGTACAGATCCTTGGTAGACAGGAAATCCAGTCTGTCACCTTGGATAACATGTACCCTTTGTTGTTGCCCTCTGAAAAGAGTTAGTTGATGGGAACTGTAATCATATTCCCATCGAACTATAGGTTCCAATTCAGGACCTTCCACCATCTGTAGAAAGGAAGCACCTTTGGTGGGAGATCTTTCCTTGTCTTCCAGTCTTCTCAACTTCAACTCTTCTTCAATATTTGCCTTTGCAGTTAACTCAGCTAGATGAAGACTCCTGAGATGATTTCTGATGAGTGCAACAGTTTTAGAGTTGGAGGGGTTGGAGAATGGCTTCTCTGCTAGCTTAGCACTGTCGAACCTGCTGGAGTATAGTAGAGAGGTTGCATTGAGTCTATTGACTTCACCATTCTCCCTTTCCACAACAAAGTTGTGAGAAGGTCATCGAACCTCCACTGGATTATCTTCCTTCTAGGCACAAGAGACTGACTAGGAATCTTGTCCTCTTTCCTTGTATCCAGTAGAGTCACCAGTTTTCTTATGAGCTTCTTCTCTTTATTATTCAAAGAGTCTGAGTTGAGGCCCAGAAGTCTCACAGCCTGGTCCAAAGTTCCTCTAGGCAGATCAAGGAATTTGGCACTTGTGAGGGAACTTGAAGATCCATCAACATAGGTGATGTTCACAGAGTCTTCTACACAAGAGACTTCGCTTAGAGTAGTACAGTTGGTGAGCTTCAACTTGATTGCCTTAAAATCCTCAAGAAAGAGATGTTGAGAAGGCTAAAGGGATGGTTTGGATGGTAATGGGTAGGTTTAGGTTCAGAGGTTCTGGCTAGTGTTTTGGGATGAATGATGGGAAGTTTGGGTGGTTGAGGTAAGGGAGTAGGTATGGGTAGTGATGTGGGTTCAGGGGTGAAAGGTCCAGGTTTAATGGTGAAAGGTAAGGGTGAATATTCAGGTTGTGGTTGGGTGGTAGCAGTAAAGGTCATCCCTTTTACCCTTCTATACATCTCTTTCCTTTTCCCCATCCAGATGTCAGCCTTAATTTCACTGACAATCCGTTGGATTGTCCTTTTAGACATGGGGCCCACCTGCCTTCTAGAGAAGCCATGAGCCCGAAGATAGTCCTTCATCCAGGCCTTCTCAGTGAGCTTCTTGGAGGCAGTGACCCTGGCTTCTTCTTCCTTCTTCTTCTTCTCTCTGGCCTTTTCTTTTGCAGCCTTCTTCCTTTCTTTCTCCATTTGATTCTGCTCTTTGTTGTAAAGCCAGAGGATCATATCATCATTGTGTGGAGAAAGTTCTTGAAGATTGAAGCCTCTGGAAAGTACGAAGTTTATCCTGTCTCTCCTTAGCTACAATTCAGCCTCTTTCTATTTCTCTTCCTCTATCTCCAAGGCCAACCTGGCTTCTTCTTCAAGTTTCATCTTGGTTGCCTTCTCCAGATCCACCAACTCCTCTAATGATAGCAGGAGTGTTTCTTCATTGGCAGCTCCCAACTCAATAAGCTTGTCAATGATCTCCTCTCTCTTTTTGTTGATGACAGCCTCCTGATTGGATACAGCTGCTTTAGTACTGGAAGCTAGCAACTTCTCAGTTTGAAGTCTTCCTTTCTTCTTGAGATTCTCAATCTTCTCCTCTTCCTAAAGCTCTTCCGCAGTCATCTTCCTTTTTCCTTTGTCTTTTGAAGATCCTGACTGTGGTGGTTCTTGGAGAGAGGTTTTTGATTGTGAGAGAGGCAGAGATGGTTTCAGGGATGGAGGTGGAATCAAAAAGTCTTCACTGTTCACCTCAGATGCCATTTCAAGGATTGCATCTATGATGATTAGTTCCTCGGACATTTTAAACAATCCTTCTTCAGCTTCCATTTCAGCTTCGGAAGATCCAGCTTGTTCTTCTAAGGCTTTAACTTCAGCTTCGGAAGCAGAAGGAGATGCAAATTCTGTCCCAACTGTTTCAGTTGCTGGGTCATCAGTCCCCATTTCCCCTTCGAATTGAATCATAGGTTCCATGTGGACCTTAGGTTGACCAACTTCTTCCATAGTGGTAGAAGGTGCAGTCAGCCTTTGAAGCTCTTCTGCTCTAAAGTAGATCATTGCAGCATCATGACTTGGCTGCTCAAAAGAGGATCTCAACAAAAACTTGGTGAAGAGTCTGTAGAGATCACTAAGCATCCTTGTGTCAATCTGAAGAATGACTTGAGATGGCTCAGTCACTATGATGATGGGAAAAGAAGATGTTGAAGTTGAAGGTCGGCTCTGTGGTTCCTCGTGTGTTTGTTTTTGAACATTCTCCCCCTTTTTGGTAGCATCATCTTGAGAGCTAGATGAGCTAGAGGAAGAAGTCAATGAGAATTGAATAGGTACATGCCTAACAGACCTCTCTGTCTATTTCTCAACTAGTTGAGCCTTGAGATTGTCAATCTCAAGTTGCTGAGTGGCAGACCTTGCTTCTAAAGTCTTAACCAAGGATTAAAGGTTTGAGACTTTAGATAGAAGGTCTTTAATAAGGAGTTGCATGTTTTCCTCATCTTCTTTTGAAGAATCATAGGGAGATGAGGTAACATACCTAGTATGTTCAGCCTCACCGCCAGATGTGGTTTCTTGGCACCCTGGTTTCCCATGCTCAATGATGTATCTTTCAAAGTCATCAAAGGGCTCGGTTGCCGTAGATTCAGTCTGAGATATGTTACCACTATCCACAAGGTCCATTGAGACACCTTCTGTAGTGGTAGCTGAATCTACATGAGTCCCTTCCACATCAGTGGGACTCACCTCAGGTATTGGTTACTGATCGGGGCTAGGGATAAGGGATTTCTCCGGGCTCTGTTGATCTTGAAGAGGGTATTGTAGATCAACTTCATTGCCATGGAGAGATGTTTATCTCTTCATCAGTTTTGAATAGAAGGTCAGTGAAAGATAGGGAGGTTAAGCCTACTGACCTGGGACTTTGGTCAATGTCTACAGGCATTGAGCCTTTCGTGGGGTTGTCCTTTGTTGGCTGCTCAGAAGAGTGTAGATACTCATTCTGAGGGTTGTTGGTTTGGGTATCAGACTCCTGGGTTTGAGACTGAGGAGACTTAAAACCCAAATTGAGGTCAAAATAGAAGGATGGAGAGACCTCTGACTGAGTGTGAGTCTATGTTTCCACTCTAGTCTTTTTGGATTGAATAGGAGGGGCTTGTTTAATCAGAGTAGATTGAACAAGGTTCGTTTGGGGTGTCTATGATATGTAATGGTGATGGGTGGAGAAGGTAGTGTTTGCATTGTGGTGGAGGTTGCTGGTGTGGGTTCATCACCTGTGGGGTGAGCAGGGATGTCACCAGGAGCTATGCGCTCAATCATACCTGGAAGCAGAGCAGTGTGACTTCCAGTGAAGTTGGTGGACATCTTCTTCAAGGTCTTGAAGATGGTAGGCCGCATGTGGGGAACAATCATAGCAGCTACACAGACAAGCATGCTCTGGTCCAACTCACAGTTGATTATGTGTTGAAGGAATCTAGGATACATGAAGAATGTCTCCCTTTGCAGATTCCCTATCAGATTTGAAAACACAAATCGTGAGTAATTGAAGCACAGGCCTCTCACAAATCCATGAACTAAGCATCCTAGTTCATAAGGGATTTGATCCCATCCCCCGGATTTGTTGGACAAGCAATGAAGAACAACATGCAGGAGAAACTTCCAATTGTAGGAGAAGTTGAACTTGTAAACTGTCGACCTGCTGATGTCTCCACCATATCCCATTAGGATATAAGTGCTATCCATATATTCCTTAGGGAATTCAATAGGAGCTCCTTCATCATGAAGCTCAAGGTGCTCCCTGATGAGTTTTTTAGTGACGATCAACTCCTGTCCACAGATGCTGGACCGTAGTACACGAATCCCATTTAGAATTTCGAATTGACCATTTCCCCAAAATTCGGCCATTTGGTTGGAGTAAACAGTGGGGTTAACGGTAAGGGCGGTGTAGTAGGTTGATTGGGTGAGAAAGGAGATGATTTCAGAGAAGTCAGCATCTCTTGAAGAATCAAGAAGTGCGACTTGGTTGTGCTGAGGGTTAAGTGCCATTTGGGAAAGGTGAATGTAAATGATTTTGAGCTTGGGTAAAGTTGGAAAGGAGAAATTTCTAGGGCAATAAAATTTGCAAGTAAGAAAATAAAATTGAGTAGTCGTGATTATTTAAAAGATTGTGGAAAGGCGGTAAAAGGGGGTTAGGATAAGGTGATGTGATGGTTTAGTGGATGAATTGACAGTGGCAGTAAGGTTAGAATCAGTTAAATAATCCGACATCATTAACAAAATCTTTTCTTTTTACAGAGTGGGGCCCAAGAGATTTACATTATAGAGTAGAATCTCTCTTCCGAGTGGAAAACATTTCCGAAGGTAGCTTGTCTTCCGAAGGCAATTCTTACTTCCGAAGCCAAAAATTTGCTTCCGAAGGTTAGAGTTGCTTCCGAATGGAAAATCTGGAAGTCTCAGAAGTAGATCTGATATGTAATCAATCGCTTCTTCCAAGGCCAAAAATTCTTCCGAGAAGAAAGTTATACTTTGAGAAATCTTGCTTCGGAAGATATGAGAATGTCTTCCGAGGGTTAATTTCTCTTCGGAAGGAATTTACACTTAGAAAATTTTAGAGAGACTTCTTGTAACAGGGATTAAATTTTATTGATACAAGACTTACATATTAAAAAGGTTTTCAAAAGAGATTAAATTAATCAATGTTTATCATCCCAATAGCTGTTATGAGATACTTAAATATTTGTTCATCAAAAGCTTTGGTGAATAGATCAGCACATATTCATTTGAATCAACTTTGATTAACTTAATTAGATTTTTCTTATGAATATCTCTAATGAAAGGATACCTGATGTCAATGTGCTTTGTTTTGGAGTGCTTCACCGGATTTTCAGTAATTGAGATAACACTATTGTTGTCAATATGGATAGGAGTACTCATAAAGTTAAATCCACAGTCTAACATCTGATTTTGAATCCATAGCAGTTAAGCACAGCAGCTAGCAACAACAATGTATTCAGCTTCAGCAATTGATGTAGAGACACAGGATTGTTTCTTGCATTGCCATGAGATGATCCTTCCACCAAGAAATTGACATCCTCCTAATGTTGATTTCTTGTCAACATTGCAGCCTCCATAGTCACTGTCAGAGTATCCATAGAGATTGAAATCCTTGTTTTTGGGATACCAGAGACCTTGTTTAGGTGCTCCTTTGAGGTATCTGAGGATTCTCTTAATAGCAGCTAGGTGAGACGCCTTTGGAGCAGCCTGATATCTTGCACAAATGCAAGTAGCAAACATGATAACAGGGCAACTGGCTGTTAGATACTTCAGAGAACCAATAATTGCCTTATACTGATATTGATTAGTATCCTCCCCCTTAAGGTCAGGACAAAGATTATGGTTTCCGGGTATGGGTGTCTTGGCAGGCTTGCAATCTTTCATTTCAAATCTTTCTAAGATGTCAGAGACATACTTAGATTGATTAATGAAAAACCCTTTCTTCATTTGCTTTACCTGAGTTCCAAGGAAAAAGTCCATTTTTCCCATGAAACTCATCTCAAACTTTTTCTTCATAATGCTCTCAAAGTCCTTGCACATTTGGTCATTCAACGAACCAAATATGATGTCATCAACATAGACTTAAACGAGCAAAATGTCCTTTCCAGACTTTCTGATGAAGAGAGTCTTATCAATGGTACCTCTAGTGTAGGCATTCTTCAGAAGAAACTGAGACAAAGTCTCATACCACAGCCTAGGTGCTTGGTGCAGCCCATATAGGGCTTTATCCAACTTGCACACATAGTTGGGGTGTTGTGGGTCTTCAAATCCTAGAGGTTGGCATACATAGACTTCCCTATCTATATCCCCATATAAAAATGCACACTTGACATCAAGTTGATAGACACTGAAGTCCTTGGATGCAGCATAAGCAAGGAAGATCCTAACTGCCTCAAGTCTTGCAACTGGTGCAAAGACATCAATATAATCGATTTCTTCCTCTTGAGTGTATCCTTGAACTACAAGTCTTGCTTTATTCTTGATGATCAAGCCTCTATCATCTCTCTTGTTTCTGAAAACCCATTTGGTGCCTATAGATACTTGACCAGATGGTAACGGACATAGGTTCCATACCTTCTGCCTCTTGAATTGAAGCAGCTCCTCTAGCATCGATTCAAGCCAGCTACTATCTTTCAAGGCATCTTCTACCTTCTTGGGTTCCATCTGAATAGAAAGCATGAGTACAAGCAGACATTATCTTGATGATTTTGTCCTCTTATTCTCACACCCTTAGTGACATCCCCTATGATGTTCTCAGTTGGATGAGTGTTGTGAATCCTAAGACGAGGAATCACTTCCAGTTGCAGAGATAAATCTAGGTTGGACATATTCTGCTCAGGAACTGGAACACTCTGTCCAACTGCTGTTTCAAAGTCATTCAATGAGGACTGATTGAATGAATGAGAAACATCATCAATAGTTGGCTGTGAAGTAGTATTAATAGTTGCATGTTCCTTCAAAATACTACTTCCTTCTACCTGGTGTTGTGGTGGATCACCTGATGAGTTTTGAGGCTCAGTAAGTGATTCACTTGTTGAAGCTTCATTGTTCCTTGATATGGTTAAACTATCAGATCTGTGAATAGTGGAAGCTTGGTGTATTGCAGCACTTGGAGAACTTGGACTAGGCCTGGGAAGCTCAAACAGTTGATCATTAGCGGTAACATCAGTATCATTTTGAGCACTTGTTCCAACTGAAAAATTCTCACAAGATGGTTTAGAATAGTTTGGAAACAATTCTAAATCAAAAATATGATCAGGGCCATTCCCCCTAACACAAGGAGTGTGCTCATTAACAACTATATTGGATGACTCCTCAAATTGTTGATTCTTAATGTTGTATACTCTGTAAGCTTTGGAGCTAGAAGAGTATCCAACAAAAATAGCATCATCTGACTTTTCAGCAAATTTTGCTAAATTGTCCTTTGTGTTAAGTATGGTACACCTGCTACCAAAGGACCTTAGGAAGCCAATGAACGGTGGCCTCTTGTTCCATAGCTCATAGGGTTTTTTCCATGTGGCTTAACTACAAGAACTCTGTTCTGCACATAGCATGCAGTGCTGAATGCCTCTGCCCAGAATGTTAGAGGTAGCTTTGAATCAGCTAACATAGTTCGAGCAGCCTCAATAAGTGTCCTATTCCTCCTCTCAGTAACACCGTTTTGTTAAGGAGTTCGAGGAGCACTGTATTGTCTGGCAATCCCTTTTGAGTTACAGAATGAGTCAAGAACGAAGTTCTCAAACTCAGTCCCTTGATCACTTCTAATTATTTTAACCTTGTGATCAATTTGATTTTCTATTTTAAGAATAAAAGATTTTAATGTTTCAGCAGTTTTATCTTTAGTTCTTAAAAATAATACCCATGTGAATCTTGTAAAATCATCAACTATCACAAGGCAGTATGATTTCCTTCCAATGCTCATTATACTTGTGGGACCAAAAAGATCCATGTGCAATAAGTGTAATGGAGTAGTGATAGAGTTAACACATTTGGATTTATGAGATGTCCTGTGTTGTTTCCCTTTCAGGCATGCAACACAGTTATCTTTGCAGAAAACTCCTTCTTAGGCAAACCATGTACCAAGTTATTTTTAGCCAATTTATTCATTGTCTTAAAATTTACATGACACATACGTTTATGCCACAGTGTTGACTCATCACTATCAGCTTTGGAAAGAAAGCATGATACTTCACCCATTGGGGAAGCATTGTTCATATCTAGCTTGTACATATCCCCTTTCCTGGGAGATCTAAGAAGCACTAATTCCGGAGGAATTGTCATCCCTGGTTTGAGGATAATGCACTCATGTTCTGTGAATAGCATTTGGTGCTTTTGATCACAGAATTGAGAAACACTTAACAGATTGTGTTCAAGTTGTTTGACAAAGTGAACTTTATCAACTTTTAATTTACCATTGGATATACTCCCTTTGCCAGAAATATATCCTCCGGCCTCACCTCCAAATTAGACAGGACCTCCATCATAGTTCTGAAACTGTTGAAGTAGAGATCTGTTCCCTGTCATGTGCTTGGAGCATCAACTATCTACAATCCAGACATTGTTGTTCTTATCAAATGGATGTCCCTGCATATAAGATGAGATTGTTAGTTTTGTTTGGAAGCCCAATCCTTGCTGGTCTTGGGTTCTTCCAAAGATAATGACATGATTGAACCAAATGATATGCATGGGGGTTCAATAGAGGTCTTTGAAGAAGAGGTTTGGGCTGCAGTATCTTCCTTGATCTTCCAGTTCATCCTTTGGCTGACCTTGGAGGATGAGCTTGTTGAAGCTTTCGCAGCATGGCCTTCTTCCGAAGCTTCTTTCTTTTCAGAAGAAGCCTTCACCACCTTTTCTTCCGAAGCAATCTTCTTCTGGGATGGTTTCAAGGGAGCTTTCTTGTTCTTCCGAACCTTAATAGCTTTTGCTTCCGAAGCCATTTTCCCTTCGGAAGAAGGAGTTTCTTCCGAAAGCAACTTGGCTTCGAAAACTAGCTTTCCCTTCTTCAACACTTGAACCGTATGAAAAGGTCCAAAAGTGAAACCTTCCATGACTCCTTTTTTAACATTATTTGCATAATGTGTGCTTGCAGGATTGTAGTAACAATCTTTGCCATGTGATTTTGTAGGCCACACATGATGCATGCAATGTTAGTCTTTTGGGAAAGTGAGGGTTGCTGTTTCTTGGGTTTCCTTTCTTCATCAACAACTTTTCCCTTCAACTTTTGATCCTTTGGTAGGACAGGAATGCTAGTATTACACTTCTTTCCTGAATCAGAAGTACCTAACACTTGGAATCCAGCTAAGATAAAGACACCCTTCTGCTTGGGGTCAATTTTCAGTTTGGACTCAGCCACCTTCTTAGCAGTTCTTCTAGAAGCTTTAGCTCTGCTTCTTCTGGCTTTAGTGGTTAGGATTTGGTCTTCACAGAAGGAGATTGGTACATCTACCTGTTCCTGCCCTGTGGTGGCCTCTATTGATGCCTCGTCCTTCAACTCTGGAAAGGAAGGGTCAACAGTTGGAACCTCTTGCTCCTCAGTATCATATCTAGGCTGTCTAATACACTCACAGGAATGTGGTGGAGCAATTTCATTGGTTCCCAACCCTCCTTTGTTCTGATAACAGAGTTTGGAATGGGAGGATGATGCAAGAATAGCTTAGAAGTTCTGCTCAGAAATAGCATGCTTCCTGGCCTGAGCCTCAGCAGTGATAAGCTGGGCTTGAGCCTCAGACAATTTGGATATCAGATCCTTGATTTGAGTCTTGTAGTTGGTGTGTTCATGTTTTAAAAGAGATACAGTTTTCTCTAACTCATCAATTTTCTTTTGATAGTTAGATTCAACTCTTTTAAAATCAGATTTTAGAATATTTAAAGACTCAATATCAGATCTGATTTTCATATTGTAATCCTGATAGAGTTTAACTTTAGCTATATAGGCTGGAGTGCAGAGATGTTCATATACCTGGGCATCATCTGTTTCAGCCATAAGAGCTTGAGCAGGAGTCACATCCTGTACCATGAAGCTCCAGTCAACTTCTTGAGCCATTGCAGTTGTTTCAGTTGACCTCTCAGTGGGCTTTGAGGTTAAGAGATGTGTGAAGGCCTGTGGAGTTCCCGGATTGGTATTGGGAGCCTTGCATTCCCTTGCAAAGTGACCCAGTTGGTTACAGTTGTAACACTTTGCCTTGGTCTTGTCAAACCCAAACTTGCTGGTAGTTGGGTTTTGAGGGAAATGCCTTCCAGTTCTCTTAAAGAACTTCTTCGCTCTGTAAGTTAAAAAAGCCATCTGCTGGACAATGTCCATGTACTCTACATCATCTAGACTAAAACACTCAAGATCATCAAAACAGTATTGAAAATCTCCTGAGTGTCCACTTCCTAAAACAAAGGCGAAACTTTCTTGGAAGGAGTTGTGTTGAGCCTGTTGAGATCTTGGAGTCTCAGGAAAAATGATGTAAGGTCCAGAAGAGCAGGATGGCTGCTGGTATGTCAGGTATTGCTGAGGTTGAGGGGTTAATGAGCCTTCAGCAACCATTAAAGCGTTGCTAGTAGGAAGACTTATGGGTCTGCTTGTTTGGTGGTCGTTCTTACTCTCCATCTCTAGGCTATATCCATTAAGGATGATGTAGAGTTCAGTCATGAAAAGAGTGTTCAAGTTTTCTGTTCTCTTGATAGAGACACAGTAGAATGTCCACTCGTTGGGAAGAGCACTCATGAACTTTCTGGTGAGATCTATGAGTTCAGGAGTGATCTTCACAGACTGAAGGGAAGAGATAAGATCCATGTACCTAAACTTTCTGGTGAGATCTCTGAAGTATTAATAGCATTATGTGGCTGTGAACGATCTGTGTGTTTAATGGTTTCGGTTACTCACTCGATTGAGTTTGTAACCGGTGTTTAAATGTGTTTAAAGTCCATAACGGTGTTCGAATCGTGCTCACGAAGCGTTTGGAATGATTTGGTATAAAAAACGGGTGGTTTCGTGAGGATTTGGGGCTTGGCCGGCCGGCGACCGGAATTGCGGGGAGAGAGAAATAAGGTGGGGGCTGGGTTTTGTGATTTACACCTTTGGTCCCTGCGGTTTTGACTTTGTCATTTCATGTGAGAAACTTGTGTGTTAAGTTTTTTAAATTGGCAATAAAGCCCCTAGACTTTTAAATCCAAGCTTAATACATTTTTAAGTTTATTAATTTTTTTACAAATTATTATTATTAATAACAATATTATTACTATTATTAATTCTTAGTTATTATTATTGTTTTTATAATTTAACTATTATTATTATTATTATTATTTATATAATAATAATCATTATAATCTTTAAATGATTAAAAGACAAATTAAAGCAATATGCATGAGCAACCCATAAGTTTCATATATGGCAACGAAGGTCCTTACAAGAATTAGACGATACAAACTTTTAGTTAAACGAAAAATACAAGATGTTACAACCGGATGTTACAACTTTTCGTGTAATTAACTTTATAAAATATGAATTCACCAATGATGTTAACGAGTGGATAAATAAAATATAAAAGAAACTATCACATCCTCATTTTAAAGTAAAAAATAACTTTGTAAAATTCTTTAATAGTTATTTTTTTAATAATAATTTAATAGTTTCTAGGAGGGGTAACTTTGTAAAATAGTAATCAAGTTTAGAACTGTTATAATTAGATCACTCATAAAGTTTTTTGTTCTAATTAGGTCACTCTTAAAATTTTTGTCCCAATCAGATCACCAAAGTTACAAGATTGTTTTAATTAGGTCATTCATAAGTTTCAAAATTTTTTAAAAAAACTGATTTTTTTAAAAATAACAATATTTATAAAAAAACTGAATTGTATTAAAAAATTTATGAATTATTTAAAACAATGAAAAAAATATAAGTAACCTAATTATAACACTCTTAAAATTGTAATGACCTGATTGGAACAAATAAAAGTATTAGTGATCAATTTACTCTTAAAACTTTAGTGACTTGATTAGAACCAATAAAAATACGAGTGATCTAATTGAAACGTTGTTAAAACTTGCTTACTATTTTGTGAGTTTTCCCTTAAATAATAATACTATGTTTCTATTTTATTTAGAAAGCCCTATTATTATAATGATAAATTTTATATCATCTAATATAATTTACTCATATTAAGTAGTAATAGCAAGGGCTAACTGAAAGCCACCAGTTTTTTCCTTTACGTTTTTAAATTAACGTCTGGCGCTACTTGGTGGGACTAACAATATTTTTATGTACTTATATTCATAAGCTTTAATATAACAGATGTGCTAAATTTGTAACATTTAATTAAAAACATAATAAAATATTTTGCCTCTATACTCTCAGCAAATAACAAAAAAATAATAATAATAAAAATATGATTATAAAAAAGAAAAATGCTACCAAGAGTGAATAACCACTATTCACCGCATTTTAAAATGTATATAGTTATAATATACATCCTTCAAAGTTCATAAACAGCTAGTGTTATTACCCGCGCATTGCGCACGGGAACACTTGTTCGGGAATGCTACTGGGTTCAAGATACATGAATGCTACTTCGTTTCAACATAGTTTAATATGCAAGAACACTTTTTATTTTAGAAGATTTAAAGAGTATTAATATTCAAATTTTCATCTTACCGATATAACTTAACTAAAAATTATCATTACATAGATATATACTTTATTTCTAAAAACTAAGTGTATCCCATTGGGTCGGTTTATCCTTTAAACCATTCAAAAATCATAACTTAATAACAAATTTCAATTTAGTTCTTTTTATTTTGTTTGAATCAAGATTGTATTTCCCAATAAGCATATGCTTGAAATGCACACTCCAATAATTCCTACCATACGAGTTTCTCTTTTAGGCTTCATCTTCTTGCAACCTCTTTCCGTCACAATCGTACTAACCAACTACTCAACGTTGCATCGGTGGGAACCCACACCCCTTTTGCTTTTAGTCTTTCACCTCCATTCCTCCAACCATCGTCTCTCTTCCTCTCTGTCTCTCATCTTCTCCTCCTGCTTTCGCTAACCCATTCATAGCGTAACCATCGCAACTTTAATGGGAGAAAGTAGTACATGGATGATCTGAAACAACTGAAAATAAAAAATTAAATTAAAAAAACAAAGCAACTTCAACTTGTACTCATAACCTCTGCACTTGTACCCATGCACTTATCCGCTTCTGCTTGATGAGGCAGAAAAGAAAATAAAGAATGAAAAATGACCTGAGTGAAAAACTCAATGGTCAAATCATAAAACTCAAAATGCTACGTTGAATTTTAATATATATAATAATATGGGTGATGATGGATCTGTTTAGGGCACTTTCAATGTTTTCAGAATCGAATCGGACGTCGAACCGGATACCATACTGATTTGGTGGTCGGACCGATTTAACTATATTTTAATTATATTTATATATGTAATTAAATATAAGTAATTTATATATGATTTATATATATATATATATATTTTTGTTATATATATTATTGTTGTATATAAGACTTAACTATATTTATATATTCGACACACTAATTTATGGTTTAACATATTGTTTTTACCCATTAAAATCATAAAAAATTCAAAAACTAGTCCGGTTTTCCCGGTCCGACCACCGGTTCGGGAAGCACCGGCCGGTTTGACCCCTTAAAAATGATTCATAGCGAACCGGACCGATCCCCGGCCGATCCGATCCAGTCACGTAAATAGTGTTGGCCTTTGTGGCAAGTGATGCACACAAGATCCCTAGGCCCCACATTTGTTTGTTTTTACTAAACATAACAAATTGAATAGTCTTTATTTTAACCCGTAAAATATTAAATGCAAAACTAAATTTAAATTTTAAATCATATCTATAATCTATAATTTATAAATACTAATAAAAAAAGTTTTTTTACCACTTTTCATCTACTTAAACCACATTTTTGACATTTGTCATTCTTTTAAACATTCTCACTTTATTTTTCCCCAAAAGAAGATTAAAGTAATTATAAATACTAATAAAAAAAGTTTCTTTTTCACTCTCTATTAATAAAAATTAATTTGGTCTATTGCTACATTTTTTTAATTCTACATTTTTTAAAAATCAAATTATGTTTTTAATAATAAATTTTATTCAGAAAATTAAAATTATATATTTTCTAAAACATTGAAACTGTTGAAACAAAATATTTTAAATAAGTCTTTTTTAAAATAATTATAAAAAATATAGAATTTTCTAAAAGTTGTTTTATTAAAACAACTAGAATAATTAGAAACATGAGTGTTTAATAAACAAGATTTTTATAAACAATAAATTTTTATAAGAAAATCTTAAAACAAATATTTAAAAATGAAACTATTTGGATAAAAGAGTTAAAAATAGTATAATTGTTTTATCTATTGAACAAGTACGTAATATATAATTTTATACATACCTTATGTTAAAATATTGTACTTAACTTTTTGTGTTTATTACTAACTATAATCCGTTTAATAAATGAGTTTCTAGACTATCTATTTATCTATATATCTATCTATAATAACCTAACTATTGTTTATTTACTTGAAATAGCTATCCATATGCAATTATAATCATAGTTTATATTCGAACATCCTTTTATAATTCATAAATTTTTATTACTAATTATTTATTATTTTATTTATTCAGCCCGTGTAATACACGGGATACTAACCTAGTTATTCTATATAAAAAGCAATGGTTAACTTTTATTTATGGTTATAATATTGATCTAATATTTTTATACATTATTAGATTTTAATAATCTTAAGTTTTATTTATTTGATCTAATATTTTTGTGAGTTATTGGATTTTAATAAACCCAAGTTTTATTTATTGATCGGGATTAATCACAACTAAGTAAATGTTACAGACACTCTCAATTTAGAGTTTATTTTACTCCAACAATCCCTTACTAACTGAAAGCTAACCCCGCTAGTTTTTTGATGACGTGGACTGCTTTTGTGACCAAAACACTAAGCAAAAAGTTGGAATCTACATCAGGTCCTTCAATTTGAAACTTGCACACCAAAAACTTGTTCATCTTCATCTCCTGATTTAAACTTGTGACTCGTAGGAGATAGATTTTAGGTGATTATGATGGCTAGACAATGGAAAACAAACCTGAATGAGACTAGGCGGTGTCTGATTTGAAACATAACTCAAAGTTGGTCTCATTTAATCAGAAAATCTAACAATGGTTAACTCTTAGTTATTAATAGATCATTAAAGGAAGATAAGTTCAAAGTTAAGAGTACTGTAAATATTATCGGAATTCAGATTGATCCTAGCCAATAAATGAAAGTTGATATTAACAAAATCCAATAACCATATTTTTATTACATGTAAGTTATGTATACTATTAACATCTCCTTCAACACATGGGTTTGCGATGACATTTCAAGCTTTTTTTTATTTTTTACATATAGTTTTACCCTCGACTCTACCACGCTAAATTAATAAGTAACCAAACTTTGAATTGGAAATACTAAATCCAACTAAAAGATCGCCAGAGAGTGGACTCTCATTCTAGAGATGGGCAAAATACCTGGGTATAGACACGACCCATTGAACTCGGTGTAGGGTGTACCCGGTTCGGACTCGTAAAAAACCGGCAGGTAGGACCCGGTTTCAGATTTGGAGAATTTTTAAGAACTCGACCCAAACCCAACCCGACCCGATTGTACCCAAGTCCAACCTGGTTTTCCTGTTTTTTTGTTTTTTTCAAAAACTAATCATTTTTAACGGCTATATAGTCGTTAGAGTCTTTTTATGGCCATTTTTTGGTGTTTTTTACCCTTTAAATTAGTATAGATAAGTGTGGGTTGATATGGTTGATTACCCAAGCCTCAAACGCAAAAAATATACGCAAAAATGCAAAAATACTCTCGTTTTACATTTTCACTCTCTCATCTTACACTTTTACTCTCAATGTGGCTCGTTGTGTTGCACATACTATTAATTTAGTAGTGCAAGATGACCTATCCGTACCATTTGTTGATAACTTTATAAAATCTTTCGATTTATGTTACACGATGTTTTTAAAAAAGTAGAAAAAGATATCAAAATTATTAAAAATTTTAAAATGATACAAAATCTATATTTTTAAGGCTTAATTGGGATGTACCTACTAGGTGAAATTCGACTAGTTATATGTTTGATTGTGCTTTAAAACAAAAAGACACTTTAAAAGATTTTCATAGTAGTATTTCGGATAATGGCAAAGCCGACCTGTTTCCGGGTGCGGGTTGGAAAATATTCAACGTTTATCTAAGTTTCTTGACGTGTTTAAAAACTCAACTACAAAATTATCGGGAGTTTATTATCCCACTAGTTATTCAGCGCTTCAAAAATTATATATCATGGCTTTGAATTTTAAAAAATTTCAAAATAAAAATAATATATTTAGAGAAATGATAGAACTGATGAAAGACAAGTTTAAAAAATATTTTCTTGAGTTACCACCTGTTTTTACTTGTGCCGCTGCTTTAAATCATTTTTTAAATTTTGCAGGGGTTGAATGTTTGATAAACGAGATAAATTACAATTTCGATATACATGACGAAAACCTCAATTTTTCAACCGCGGCAAAAGAAAATCTTAATGAAAGTTTGAAACAAATTTATAATTTTTTATAATTAAACATGAGCCTAACGTAAATATAACTACGCCAAGAGAACAACCTCAAGTGCTAGTACCTTGGTTAAAGACCCGGTTATAATTATGTTGAATGTTGTTCGGGATGTGACGGCTAAACGACAAAGGGGTAACGCCCCAACAAGCGAGCTTGGTAGATAGAGTGGAACGGATTTTATTTCCACTATGACTACCCAAAATTATCATGTATTTGATATTTTGGCTTGGTGTAAAGGAAAGAAATCTCAATTTCCGATTCTTTCCACTACGACCCATGATTTACTAAGCGTCCAAGCTTTTACGGTAGCTTCGGAGTCTGCGTTTTCTTTTAGTGGCATGATAATATCATTACTGTTGATACATGTATGTCCCTAGATCGTGATATGTGATGTAATAGATCTTGTTTGGTATGATAATGAACTGATATTGATAGTCTGTTGGTTATAATGTTTAATAGTTCATTAATGAGTCGTGAATGAATTGATTGGTTTATGATTACTTGAATGATTACATATAATATTATATTAATTAACTAAAACATTCAAACTTAACTTAATGAAGTTCCCATGCGAATGGCTCATGCGAATGAACCATACACATGAAGAACTTCACACGATTGACTCAGTCGCACGACTGAACCAGGAGACTGGATCAGTCGTACGACAGTAACATAATATTGGCTCAGTCGCACGACTGAACATTCAGTCGCACGAATGAACCAACCGCATGGTTCAATCGCACGACTGAACCAAACTAATGGTTCAGTCGCACGATTGAATAGTGCCAACCTATAAATACAACTCAATTCATGAAAAACAGGGACACTTGATCAAGTACGATTCCAGACGAACCCTAGCCGTCCAGAAACCTTCCAAATGTTCTCCAAGTTCATAGAACACATTAGATCGATTCCTTATCGATTTCTAACGTTAGTTTCAATCCTTGATTGATTCTTCGTGTGTTCTCACTGATTGGATCGCCAATCAAATAGGATTCCGCACTATTTGATCTGGTATACACGTGATCTCTAGGTATTTCAGTCGAATACCAGGTCCTAACAAGTGGTATCAGAGCTATTGGCTCTTGATTACGTGTTGATTCAATCAAGATTGCATAAAAGTTTGTGTTTTTCCACTAAAACGCAATCTTTGGCATCAAAAGTGATCTTGGAAGTTCCCTGCTCATCGACGTTTGGTTTCTACGGACTTAGGCGATTAGAACTTGTGAAATTTCGAATTTTTACGGCTGAAACCCGTCAAACCTAGAAATTTTCGCAAAACAGCAGCTTCAGTCGCACGAGTGACTCATTCGTACGACTGGACTCCATTCGCATTGCTCATACGCACGATTGGACCTAGTCGCATCTTCATTCGGCCGACTGAACCGTTCGTTCGCATAGCTCATACGCACCCAGATTCATTCGCACGACTGAACCAATCACCCAGTTCATTCGCACGATTGAACCAATTGCAGAGCTTATACGCACGATTAGCTCATTCGCATCCTTCAGTCGCATCAGTGAAAGTTTGTTTGATTAGATTATAAGTTTAGTCGTCATGGAAGATCAGATGTCAGCCTTTACTGCTGGGAAGGACTCAAGGATACAGAATCTGCTGTTGCTTGAGAGTGAGGTGGGGAATCACAATAAACCACCAAAGCTTTTGACTTTAGATGAGTTTCCCCACTGGAAACAACGTTTTGAGATCTACCTTAATGGAGTAGATCCTAATCTGTGGGAAGCCATTGAGATAGGCTATAGTACACCGGTGGGAGCTGATGGAGTTAAACTAACATTAAGCGGGATGACAGACGCACAGAAAGTAAAGTACAATGCAGAGAAAAGAGTTATGCATTGATCACTCAGTCTATCCCCAAAGAATATTCCACCAGTATTCCGAGAACAACCAGTCCAAGAAACTGGGATGCGCTAGAGAAGAGATATGATGGTAATGCATCATTGAAGGCAATCAAGGCAAAGGAGTTAAAGAAGGAATTCGATAACTTCTCATCAATTGGTAATGAAAGTTTGGACGAAGTCATAGACAGATTCTACCACTTGATGAGCGAATTGCATACACATGGAGTGGCTACTACCATGGAAGAGAAAGTAAGCAACTTCGCAGACGGGTTGCCTGATAAGTGGGCTACATTCGTGTCTAACCTGAGACAGAATGGAATCCTTGTAAAGCTGGATATAATGACTTCATTCTTAAGTTGCGAGAAGAAGCACTAAGGATGAAGTATAGAGCTCAGAAGTCTTTGTACACACAAAATCCAGCTTTATACAACGCCACGCCTCAAGCTAAGACATCTGGAGCACCCCTCCAGACTGATTTGTGTCTAGCTCGTCAGGTCCTTCACATGCTTCTCCTTCTGGATCAGACACGTCTGGGTCATCATGTACCCATCATATTGGAACAGAAGCAAACGCTACCAAACTGAAGATCGAGAACCTCGGTAATGTGACCGTGGAAGTAGCTCGAGAGCATATGGATCTTTTAGCAGCAGTGGTTCATTCATATGATGGACTTGTTGCCGGGAAGATTGGAAACTGCCATCTGGCAGATGAGGACTACGAGCAGGTGGATGAGATGGAGCTTGAAAGAATGGATATAATGTGGGCCTTAGCAAGTGCTGTCCGGAGGGCGAAGAAGTTGTTGAAAAAGACTGGACAGAACTTGGTAGCTACTAAGGACACCACCTTTGGCTTCGACAAGAGTAAAGTGACCTGCTTTAACTGTGGTGAGAAGGGGCACTTCAAACGAGAATGTGTCAAGCCAAAGAAGACGGGGAATGGGAACCCGTTCTCATCCTTTACTCGCCAGGACAAGCAACCCTCTAGTTCTACTTCATCAAACAAGGATCCAAAAGCACTAACTGCTTATGATGATGAAGGACAGGATTGGAGTTTCAGGTTTGTATCACCAGGAGAATCTAACATTGCCAGTGTTGAGGATATTGACGATGATTCTGCGAGTGAAGGTGATATAGCAATTGTGATTTCAATGTCACATAGTGAAGAAACAACTGCAGCCGAGGTCAGTTACAAGCCAAATGAGGAAGTTTCCACATCAGAGACAAAAGCCAGAGTCGACAGAACCAAAATCATCTGATGCGGCACTGATGGCTAAATCTTCTGAACCAACTCAGGTAAGTACCACTGACCAAATTTTTAATAACCATGCTTGTTCTGATTGTGACACGTTTAGGAATAGCATAGATGAAAATTTTGCTAGGTTAAGATCATAATGATAACTTAGTAAAAGATTTACGTCTGTGCACTGAGGCAAATAGAGTACTAAAACAAAATGAGCATTGTTATAAAGAAAAGATAGACCTATTGACTAAACAACTTAGGGAAACCGAAGTAGTGGCTTTTAACCAAGCAATGACATTAGGTACTATCTTAACTCCCTAGAAGACACTAAGAAACAAAGGCAGTTCTAGAATCGAAGTTAATTCGTTAAAACAGAAACTGCATAGTTGGACTATTCTTCACACATAGTTCAACACTTAGTGAAGAAAAGGAATAACGAGGAGGATTAGGCTACAAAGTGGTTCCACCACCACCTGAGACCTTGATGAACACTAAGTCTAGACCAGTAAAAATACCCCATCAAGGATCATGTGTGACCACTCCTCTTGTTACTGATCCAGACACCTCATGTTCATCTACTGAATCTGGTCAGAACAAAAGGACTCCACTTCAAAGGCAAGGGTAAATTGCCTTGTGTTAACCTGGAAAATGAATTTGAAAAAGTTAATTTAAAGTCGGGTCAAACAAAGTCAAATCAGAACCTAAAAGGACGTCAAATGCTATTTTTTCACATGCTTCAAGTCAAAAACCAGTTAACCAAAAAGTAAAACAGTTAAATCAGTAATTTTGTTACACCAGAGAAAACATCAAACTCCAAGAGTCAAAAACTAAAGTGATTGATGTTACTAGAGTGTCACGCACTTTCTCCACAAAGAAAGTCTACTCATAAAGATGATAGCAGGTCATGCTACAACTGTGGAGAATGTGGACACATTGCTTCCTACTGTCATTTCTATCAGACACCTAGGAAAAGATTGATCTTCTGGACTCTAAACCTAGGTCTTCTAAGCGGAGTTCTTTAACTCCACCTAGAAGAGCTATTGAACCTAACGTCCAACCTGTAAGCCAGACGACTGTTTATCATAAACAGGCATTGCACAAATCTGGCTTATGGAAAGAAAAATCCACCTACGTGTCTAATACTGAGGACAAGAGGAACCTGAGCTACCCTCACCTTCTAAGGGTCAATGGGGGAGTTTATGATATGTGATGCCTCTGGGAAACCCAAGACAGTCAAAGCTTGGGTTCCTAACCTAAACTGATTCATTTACTTTGTATGTGCAGGGTGTTCGATATAGTGCTGAGACTAACACGTGGATTATAGACCGGAGCATCCAGGCACATGACAGGAAATAGAGCCCTTTATCTAACGTCAAACAAATAAAAAGAAGGCATGTTTCCTTTGCAGGAAACAAGGAGGCTATATCACTGCTCAGGGAGAAGTGGGAAATCAGAAAGTTAAGTTTGATAAAGTGAACTACGTTCAACAACTTCAGAACAACTTACTTTCTGTTTCCCAAATCTGTGATAAAGGATTTAAAGTCATCTTCGATAACCAGAAGTGTTACGTGCTGAAGAAAGAATATATGATCCCAGAGGACCAAGTTCTGATGACTGTCTTCAAGATATAAAGACCTTTATGTCTTGGATCTGTCAACAGCTGCCACAACGGATCTCATCCAGTGTTTCTTATCATGAAGCTACTGAGAAGTTCCATCTCGCTGGATCGGACAACATACCGTAGTCAAAGGAAGATGATCAATTTGATTCCAGAAGGATTTAGTTGAGGAGTGAATGTCAAAACTGTACCAACTTCCTGACTTTTGTGTAGCTTGCAAGAAGGCAAACAGACAAAGAAGTCTCATAAGGAAAAGAAAGTTCATTCAATAGAACTTCCTCTTGAGCTTCTCTCACAGGATCTGTTCGGTCCAGTTAGTACAAGGAGCATTGCAGGCGACGGTACTGTTATTGGGTCACTGATGACTACTCAAGGTTCACTTGGGTAATGTTTCTGAAATCAAAATCAGAAAATTTTGAACATTCAAGGAATTAGTAACCACACTGGAATCACTCTACAAGCTAAAAGTTCGACAATACGCTCAGACAACGGGACAGAATTCAAGAATCAAGGGATGGAGGCATACTGCAAGGAAAAGGAATTGTGCATCAATTCACTTCTGCCTACACACCTCAGATGAATGGCGTTGCTGAGAGAAAGAACAGGAGTTTGATAGAAAAAGCCCGACTATGCTGGCAGACTCGAAACTACCTATCCAATTCTGGAACGAGGCAGTGGCAAATGCGTGCTATACACTGAATCGAGTCCTAATAGTCAAGCCACGGAAAGACATGTTATGAGCTACTTCAAAGACGCAAACCAAATTTGGAGTATCTTGAACCTTTTGGGCACCGTGTACACTTCTGAAGAAGACACAAGAAGGAAAATCATCAGCGAGAAGGCAGTTGAAGGAATTTTTCTAGGATACAACATACCGAACAAGCGAGTTTACAATAACTCAACGGGTCTTGTAGAAGTGTGGTGTATGTCGATGTTCAGAGATATACCACCACCACCTACAGGCAAAGGACCTGCATACTTCTTCGATTATGATGGATTCTTCAATCCTTCACATCCCTCTCTCCCTCGGAGGATGAGTTAGCTACTAGGATGATGTATGATATTCTAAATACTCCATCCAGCACACAGGGAGAGTCATCTACTCAGTCAGAAGGGGTAGTCGATGAAAGTGACTCCTCCTCTGAAGATGAACTGAAGCAGATGCCCAGAACAGTCAGGAGGAACAGGTTCCAGTTCCTGAAAGTCCACAAGCATCCACAAGTGATGCACCCTCGACTTCGGAACCTCAAACTCCAACCTCCTCAGATGCAGACCAAAATGTTCACAATCTTGGTTCGGAGGTGACTGTGCCGACTACTCCAGGATCCCGACTAAACGTCTATCATCCCCTTGACAATGTTATTGGAGATGTCCGATCAGAGTACAAACCCAAAATCAGCTATACTCAGCTGATTACGCCTCAGTATGGAGAAGGGTTACATTCATGATGGTGCTTATCGATGTTTTGTCTCGCAGGTTGAGCCAAAATATGTCAGTGAAGCACTAAATGATGAGGCGTGGGTGAGTGCCATGCAAGAAGAACTTCTGCAGTTTAAGAAGTTAGGTGTATGGACTCTGGTTGATAGACCTAAAGGTGCTAAAGTCATTGGCACCAAATGGGTACTAAAATGTAAGAAGGATGACCAAGGAGTCATTATCAGGAACAAAGCTCGACTGGTGGTTCAAGGTTTTCGCCAAGTCGAGGGGATTGACTATAATGAGGTGCTTGCACCCGTGGCAAGGATGGAAGCTATTCGTATCTTCCTTGCCTATGCCTCGTACATGAAGATTAAAGTCTACCAATTAGATGTGAAGAGTGCATTCCTTCATGGGGAAATCAGGGAAACCGTCTATGTAAGTCAACCCGAGGGATTTGAAGACCCTTATCATCGGATAGAGTTTACAAGCTTGACAAAGCTTATATTGGGCTTCATCAGCTCCTCAAGCTTGGTATGAGAAACTCTCGACTCATCTTGTGAAACACGGCTTTCGCAGGGGAGTCATTGACTGTACACTGTTTATTAAAGAAAAGGATGGTGACCTACTGCTTGTACAGATATATGTTGATGACATAATCTTCGGGTCAAAGAACGAAGAGTTATGCAAAGAGTTGAAGCAGTGATGAAGAAAGAGTTTGAGATGAGTGCGATGGGGAGATGAAGTTCTTTCTCGGGTTACAGGTGGATCAAACACCTAATGAGATCTTTCTACATCAGACCAGTATGTAGGAGACATTCTCAGTCGCTTTGACATGGAGAATGCTTCTGCTGCTGGGACTCCACACTTGCTACGAATCATGATAGCACCTGATGAGAATGGAGATCTTGTAGATGTCACTATGTACCGAGGAATGATTGGATCTCTCATGTATCTCACTGCCTCAAGACCTGATATCATGTATGCTACATGTTTATGTTCCAGATATCAGGCTAAACTACTAAGGTCAATCATCTGATCGGGGTCAAAAGGATCTTTCGCTATCTAAAGGGTACACCCACACTGGGGTTGTGGTATCCTCATGATGACGATTTTGAGCTCACAGCGTATAGTGACTCGGACTATGGAGGCTGCAAATGAACTACAAGTCTACATCAGCAGGGTGTCAATTCTTTGGGAGAAGATTAGTTACATGGCAGTGTAAGAAGCAGACATCGGTTGCATTGTCAACCTGTGAAGCCGAATATGTTTTGCTGCTGCAAGTTGCTGTTCTCAAATAATTTGGATTCAACAGCAATGCCGGATTACGGTTTGAAATTCTCGTCTACTCCTATTTTTGTTGATAACTCTGCTGCAATTGCAGTAACCAAAAATCCAGTTCAACATCCTAAGACCAAACACATCGGTATTAAATACCACTTCATAAGAGACTGTTTTGAAAAGACCTTAATAGATGTGGTTAAAATTAATACTGATTTTCAACGTGCTGACCTCTATACAAAAGCCTTTGATAAACCACGTTTTCAATACTTGCTAGAGGTCAACGGTGTTAAAAGAAAAGTGAGGTAATTCCTGATGAGAATAATGTGTAGTCCGATGTAGTTTCGTTAAAGTTTATTTTATTTTATGTATCTGTTTTTTTCTTTCTTTTCTTTTGTCTGTTATATTAAACTCATGTTATTTTGCTATTTATTAAAATCCAAAATAATTAAATCCGAAATGATTTTAGTATTTTAGGGGGAGAATATGTCAGCAAGTTATATTAAAAAAAAATGAGGGAGAAGGGGTAACTAGCTGAAATAAGGTAGTTTGTGTCTGTGATACCGATTCAATACCTTTGAATATGATAGTACACAGGAACAAATCAAGAGGGATTTTAAAAATTAAGGTTGAAAAGATGCAAAGTTCAAAGTATAAGTCTGTGTAGTCTAAGCAATATAAAAAGGGAAAATGATAGAAAACTGGCAACTCCTAAGGTGACACAGAAAGTAGACTTAGAGGCTGCTAGACCACAAATGATATGTGGTAGATTCAACACAATAGACAATTAGACCTGATTGGTGATCTCAAGATCAAACTAAGTTGTTCAACTGACTGTGGGCTTCCATCTTATCACTGGTTAACACAATCAAATATATTCCAATAAGGGGTAATGAGCATTTAAATGCCACAAAAGTGTGCGGAGACCATAATTAGAGCAAAGCAAGAAAAAATGAAAGACAAATGCAATAAAGCTAATGACTTATGTTGTTGGTGCATATTGTGTCAAATAAAATAAGCTGCTCTAACAAGGAGATAGGTTGTGTGCCTCTTGCTGTGCGATGGCATTGACCTGAGGATAAGCATAACCTAGATATTCTAGAATTCATGTTGTTTGCCGCCTCTCTGCTTGTGCGATGGCACTGACCTGAGGACAGGTTTCTCTTTGAAAGCTCTAAGAATAGTCTCTTCTTGTAAGTATACCCATAGACCGCTCAAAACCTCTGAGGAATGTTGATTACCATATAAGTGTGGGATCCACAAATGTTAGCTGAAATAATTAAACCTAAATCAGTCACCAGTCTGCGTCAAAAGTCTGTGTATGGATTTAAGTGGACAAACATACTGGCGATCTTAGTGGCTACATTCTCAAGAGTTCAAATCAATGTGAAAATCTAAGAGTTTCAGTATGATTTCCTTAACTGGCTAACGACTCTGGATGAACACCGAGAATTTAAGCATCAAAGAGTTTTAATAACAGTCCCAAAATGATTTGATATTCCTGTATGATTCCAAAATTGAGTTGGTCCTGATATGATCAATCTAAGTTAAAGCTGTCTACTCCTAACCAAATCCCTTAGATTTCCATCTTAGGTTTTATCTCTCACAAAAGTCTAAAAATAAACTTTAGTTGTGTAGTTTAGTTTAAGTTCTATATTTATCTATTATTTGTGTGTCTGTCGGACTACATCAGGGAAATCAGAAGGAATTAACTTACCTAAAAGGGTCATGTCGGAGATGGCCACATGTGTTTCAAAGTCTAAAAAGTCATGTCTAAAGTGACTGAATTGGTTAAGAGCTTATAATGTCTATTTCAAAAGGTTAAAATGTTCAAAAATGGCAGAAAATCTACCGAATGGATCCATTCGCACCATTGGACCATGAGTATGGACCAACCATGCGAATGGATTCCATTCGCACGATTGGACCATGAATATGGACCAACCATGCGAATGGATCCCATTCGCACGACTGGACATGAACTGAGCCATTCGACCAGATGACAGGGTGCGAATGAGTCAGTCAACCGACTGAGACTTAGTCGGTTAATTGAGATGCGAATAAAGGAGACCGAATGAGTCAGTCGACCGACTGAGACTCAGTCGGCCGACTGAAAGCGACCGACTGGACAAATCGCATGACTGAACCTCAGTCGCCCGAATGAACTGTGCGAATGAGGCCAGTCAGCCGATTGAAATTAGGGCCAGTATTTAAAGGGCCTCAGTCGATCGCATCTCACTCATCACTCCCAATCGCACCCAAATCGCTCTCTTTACCGTTACTCTGCCAAAATCTCTAGAGACAGTTATTCACATTGCAATTCATCTTCTGACTTTCGATTGACAAGAATCAAGGTACATTGCCGTTCAATCTTGTAGAAATCAGAAGATTTTAATTCCAATTGGGTTATTCGAATGAAACCTTGATCGGACTGAAAAATGCCCTAATAACCTACATAAACTAAGCTAAACGTTAAAATCAAGTTTGCTAGGTCATTAGTGATGAGATGGCGACTCAAATGAACTTGATATAGAGGTTTAAAACAAAGATTGGTGAAACTGAAAATGTGAATCGCACAGTGGGTCTTCATGCGAATGGACAGCAAGATGAACTTCAGTCGCACGACTGAAGGGCCCAAACTGCCCATACGCATGGCTGAACCATGCGTATGAAGTTCAATCGCATGACTGAGGTCAATCGCACACACTGAGATACGTATGGGGTCAATCGCACGGCTGAACCCCATTCGGACCATTCAATCGTACGACTGAACCCCTTTCGCACGGTTCAATCGCACTGTTGAACTCAGTCGCACAACTTCAATCGCATGACAGAAAGATGTTCTTCAAGCTTAATGAGTTCATGACTTTCTTATTAAATGGTACTAATGTTTACTATCTTTGTGTAACATGGCGAGTAGATGGACAATGAGCACTAAGCATAATATATGTGCTCATCTGGACTTAACATCCAGAAATGCTGCAGAATTCTCTGGCATTATCACGTTTCTACTAAGATCACGGATTGCGCATGCCATCTCTACCCCTTGCACCCCATACCGATCCATTCAACAAGCCTTCTGGGAAGGCGCTACAGTTGATAGATCATCGGATCCTCACTGCATAAGAAGTTCCATATTTGGCGAGGATATTACAGTTTCTGAGGAAGACTTACGGGTTGTACTTCAATTGGGGATGACGGTGACTGCCCAACCCGTCTACACCCCCTCACTGTCAGAGGATGTTTTCTCAGAGCCAAATACTCTGGGGACATCAATTCAGGGGTACTCAACAAGAGTAACCTCTGTCCTCAGTTTAAGTACCTTGCACACGTGCTGCTCAAGTGCATGGCTTCAAGAAAAGGTGGGTTTGATGAGCTATCGGATCAAATGCAAAAGGCATACGTCGTTGGTGCTGAACCATCCGTTCAGCTTCTCTAAGATGATCTTCACCTATCTGGTGGAAAACATCGAGGGGAAAGGAAAGAAGCCTTCTGTATGTACCCACGGTTTATGCAAATGATAATAGATCAGAAGCTTCCTTCCCTGCCAAAAGAACAGGAGGATTCGGTGGTATGGGAGGTCATGGATGACACCACCCTGGGAAGGATGAAAGTATACCGGGGAAAGCTAGTGAAGCCTCCGGTCAGGAGGTTGTTCGGTCATCTTGCCAGAGAAGACTATGTAGCCGGAAAGGAGGAAGTGGCGTCACGAGGATAGTGACTCTGAGTGGAACAGATAGTCCTACCCTCTGACTCAGATGAGGATGACAGTGGGGATGCTGCTATTCCACCCAGAGGCACTGTGTCTGACTCTGTTCCCTCTGTGTCTGTCTCACCTGTTGAAGTAACTGAGTCAGCAGGATTTCATCAAGATTTTGTTCTTCACGATGAAGATGAGGCTGAATCTGATGAGGAGCCGCTGACCCGACTGTGGAAGGAAAGTTGTTCCCACAGAACATGGGTTGAGGGTTGTTGGTGAACAACCGAGAGGCTCCGGAGATACAGAAACTGATCCAACTTATGCTCCGGGGTCCTCAGGCGGGATTGTAGGGGGAGCATCCACCTCGAAGGGAACGAGGAGAAAACGGATGGCTCAACCCCATGGCCAGAAAAAGAAGAAGCATAGGGTAACCTTTATCACTACCACATCCACCATACCTTCCACCACTACCACCTCTTCAGACACACCATCCACCACCATACCTTTCCCCACAGCAACCACATCCACCCCCATACCTTTCCCCCAGCAACCACAGACACCACCATACCGACCACCACAAGCCAGACCCCAGCCACCACTACATCATTCACCCCACACTCACCACCACTATCATCCAGACCTGACCCGATATTCACCACCTCCACCACCACCACTAGCCACCAAACCGAGCCCTCAGCCTACCCCTCACACACCTATAGATCTCCTCTACCTCCAATCGGGGTAGAGGAACAGCTGTCAGCTTAAATAGAATGGTGTTACGATTGCTGGCGGCTGATGATGAGGAAAAGACCACTCAGATCCGCCAGCTTACCGACCTGACTGCTGCACAATCGCATAAAATTGCAGAGCAGGATCGAGTAATTGAGGAGCAGGCCCAGCAATTGGCTGCTCAGAACACTCAGATGGACCAACTCCGAGCTCAAAGTGTCACAGCAGGCAAGCAAATAGAGGAGGTGGAAAAAGCTAAGAGGACCATTTTGCTAAAATTGAAAGGATCAAAGGAGGAACCTCTAAAGATAAAGGATGGAGACAGAGATAATGAAGATGATGATGATGATGATGATGATGACAGTGATTCTGATGAAGAGAAAACCGAAGAGTGGTGTGCAGATGAAGAGACTGAAGAAGGAGAAGCAGCTGAATCTGTCTCAGCTCCCGGGCAAGAGAAGAGAACAAAGAACAGACAAGATCAGTCAGCTTCTGCTTCTGCACCTTCACATGAAGAGACTAGCATTCAGGATAAAAGTAAATAGTGGATGTTTATGTATTTAATTACTTTTGTATTCTGTATTGAAAAACCATGTACTGAATGTTTATATTAACTTAATGCATTTTGTTTGATATATTACTAATGATTTGAGTGTGAAATGTGTAAATCAAACAGATCCAAAGTACCACAGAAATGAGTTTGATATTGCTCCCCTTCAACAGGTCAAGTCTCAACTCACAATGATTCTTGATCTGCAAGGGATTGTCAGAAGGTCAGTGAGTTATACCCCTAAGAAGGTGAAATAATTCACGACCTATCTAACGAGCAACTGGCAGAGATGTTCAGACTCAATCCTGATGACATTGTCAAGGATGCTCCAACAGTTGATTCAACCAGTGACGACGAACTACATGACGTTGATGAAGTTGAGGTTGAAGATATTGCTGCTGAAGAGTACCCTCAGTACGCTAACAACGAGGGTAATGTGGTCCCCAATCTGGGTGAGGCCCTAGTCAGTGATATGTTTGAGGTACTAGACAAGATGGAGCAGGAAGCAGGAAAGACCGAAGGAACAGCCCAAGCCTCAAACGATGACGTATATATTCAAAAGGCTGAGTTGGCTGAATGTTTTAAAGAAGTCAGAGCCCAACGTGCTGCGCCGAAGAGGGATGCCTACACCAAGTTCTACAGCGTCAAGAACATCATACGGTGTCAGGCAGGATTATAGCCTGGGCATATTTTGATGATCTTAACGTTTATGCCGTTAAGAGGGAAAAGGGCATAGAGTACTTTAGATTTCCACATGATCTAAAGACTCTACCAGGATTTGAGCTCAACCAGCTGGCCAAATTGAAGTTGTTGTATGCTGACCCGAGAAAGATGTCAGGCTGGTTTGAGGCTGCCCTAAAGAAAGAGTACCACACCAGGTGGATTAACTTCAGACCTCAACAACCTACAAGGTATATTAGAAGGTCTGAGATGGATACCATTACTGGAAAACCTAAGATTGTGTTGAAGTGGAGTCCTCCGCGCACTATGTCGAGAATCCCTCTCAGGGAAATGCCACAGGACTTCACTCCACACTTCAAATGGTGGTACTATGATTGGAGAACTGCTGAAGCTGTCATAGTTCTGAACAAGGGATCAAATGGATACTGTCAGGGTATTCGACCCAATGTGGCTAACTAACTTGTCTGCTAATGATGTCTATACATTATACAAGTGGCCACTGTTCTATGACACACAAGACATTCTACAAGCCCTCCAGTTCCAAAATGTTATACGACTTTGCTTCGCGTTTGATATTCACGCGGGAGTCACACACGAGGACAAGTACAAGAAATATGAGGAGGTAATGAAGAAAACAAGACATTAGAGAGATCTAGGTCCAAGGGGGAGTTTGTTGATACATGTATGTCCCTAGATCGTGATATGTGATGTAATAGATCTTGTTTGGTATGATTAATGAACTGATATTGATAGTCTGTTGGTTATAATATTTAATAGTTCATTAATGAGTCGTGAATGAATTGATTGGGTTTATGATTACTTGAATGATTACATAATATTATATTAATTAACTAAAACATTCAAACTTAACTTAATGAAGTTCCCATGCGAATGGCTCATGCGAATGAACCATACACATGAAGAACTTCACACGATTGACTCAGTCGCACGACTGAACCAGGAGACTGGATCAGTCGTACGACAGTAACATAATATTGGCTCAGTCGCACGACTGAACACTCAGTCGCACGAATGAACCAACCGCATGGTTCAATCGCACGACTGAACCAAACTAATGGTTCAGTCGCACGATTGAATAGTGCCAACCTATAAATACAACTCAATTCGTGAAAAACAGGACACTCGATCAAGTAAGATTCCAGACGAACCCTAGCCGTCCAGAAACCTTCCAAATCGTTCTCCAAGTTCATAGAACACATTAGATCGATTCCTTATCGATTTCTAACGTTAGTTTCAATCCTTGATTGATTCTTCGTGTGTTCTCACTGATTGGATCGCCAATCAAATAGGATTCCGCACTATTTGATCTGGTATACACGTGATCTCTAGGTATTTCAGTCGAATACCAGGTCCTAACAATTACGGAGAACAAGATTAACTCCGGAAGCGATGGAGATGTGCATTTGTTCAAAGTACCACTTAGACGCGATGGATCGTATACAAGACAAAACAAACCTTGAAGACGAAATTACACTCGAAGCTAAAGTACACGATAAAAAAGTAGAAGAAAAAGTATCTTCTGGTATATCCGATGAAAAATTAAGATTTGATGAAGCCTCTCAGAGAAAATAAATATTAAACGAGAAATTAAATAAAAAATTTATATTATTTTTTATTGATTCATTGATGTATTTTTAAGTTGTTTAAATAAATAAATGATAAGTTAATGTTTATTTAATGTTGTTACAGAGATACATGATGATTAATGCGATTTTTTTTCCAAAAATAATAAATGATGAATAAAAATAATAATAATAATAATAATAATAAATAATAATAATAATAATAATAATGTAACACCCGCTTATTTTAAAAACAAAGACAAGAAATGAAGAATAAAAGAAAGAAAAGCAATAAAACCCAAGTTGAGGGGTTAAAAGTGTAAAAAGGATAAAAGTACACAAAAGTTGATGTAAAGGTGGGTATGGCCACCCACCCTCACTTCACATCACTACTTTTCTTCGGTTTAGAGAGAAAGAGCAGAGAAACACTCTCGGCTTAAGAAGAAGAACAAGAAGAGATTGAATTCAATGTAAGAATTCAAGGTTTTTAAGTGTTTATGACGGGTTTTATCTCGGTTACATGCTTACGTTCTTATATGCTTGTGTGTGTGTCCATGTGTGTGTGTGTTGGTGTGGTTTTAGGTGTTTGAACTCATTTGCAAACGGGTTAGAAGGAAGAAACACCCAAGTTGCACCAGGTGAGTTTCTAGACCCCGGTTTTACTTGTTTTAAACTTTCTTGGGGCTGAAAATGTATTAAAACGATTTTCAAATGTTTATGTATGTTTGCTCGTATGTATTATGCATGTTGGATGTCGGTTCTTATATGCTTAATGTTTAGAATAGCCATGTTAAGCTTAGAACAGATGGGTTTGATGATTGGGTTCGAAAACATGCTAGAAACATGTTGAACAGAAGGTTCATGCGCCTAGATAAGGCTCATGCGCCTAAAAATGCCTTAGAAGAATTTATATGTAACCCATGCACCTGAACAGTAGCCCATGCGCCTGAATTTTGCCTTATAAATGTTTAAGTATAGCCCATGCGCCTGAACAGTGGTCCATGCGCCTAGAAATATTAGTTGGACGACTAAGTGTAGGCCCATGCGCCCCAATAGTGCCCATGCGCCCAAGTGATCCATGCGCCTAAGTGTCCATGTGTCCGAATGACCCATGCGCGTAAGTGTTCATACGCCCGAATAGTACCCATGCGCCTGAATTGTTCATGCGCCTAAGAGTTAAAGCAGTTAAGTGTTGACTGACGCGCCTATATAGTAATGAAATGCCCAAACAGGGCTCATGGGCCCAAATAGTGTCTATGCGCCCAACACTTAGAATTTATTACCGAATTCTTGGGAGTTTGTGCTCTTAGGGTTTTGACCAAGGTTTGAATAGGGCTTATTAATGATGGGTTTCATGCATGATTATGATTGCCTTATGATTGTTCTTTATTATTATTATTGCTATTATTATTACTTATAGTGTATGACTTTACGTGGTATGTTTATTTTCGTAACGTAAAGTATATTGTAATAATAAAGAGAAAGAGCAATAAAGAAGAGAGGAGGAACATTAATAAATGTTAACAAGTCTTGCAAGCTTATAAGAGGTACACAACCATGTTGTCGTTAGCTCAACTGTGCTGCGGGTTAGCTATCCTATTATGCACACAAGGCCAGTCAATTAAGATTGGCAGGACCTTTGGAGCTTACCCTAGGTGATTGGGTCGGCCTTGTATATAGTAAACAGAACCCTCTTGAGGGATATAGATGGCCCATCACCAGTTTTCACCGCGCATACAGTTTAGGGTATTGCTCACTAGTCCATACAGAAAGTGAAAGATAAAGATAAAAGATTACAGAACATACAAGGCATACAGTAAAAAGAACGAACAGTGTCTGTTCATATAGTTAATGTGTGCTCGCATACAAAGTAAAGAGTTGTATTTCACATAAAGAGTTTTCATATACAACATACAGAAAGTATTTTATTACTTTTAAAACTAGAACTCACTCAGCAATGCTGACTTTTATACATTTTCAGTTGGCAGGTAATTATTGCTGAGGATGGCACGAGGGTGAAGCCACTTGGCAGGAAAAGACTGACATCCATTTGTATTTTATGTTGTTGTTGTTTTGTAATGCAGTAAAACAATTTTTTTGTAATTAGTTAAACGATGATGTATTGCTTAACAACAGTGTTTTAAATTAAATGAATGGTTTTTGATAAATTATTTTCGCTGCTTAAGTTTGTATAATTATAATGTTTAATGTTTTAACTGATGTGATTGACGAACTGTGAGGTCTCCGGGAATGGGGCCTTACAAATAATAATAATAATAATAATAATAATAATAATAATAATAAACCCAGTTTGTACCCGTAATTGGACCCGACCCTAACCGAGTATGTCGGGTAGGGTATTATACATGATGAACCCGACCCGAGTACAAAAAAACCCGATTAGGCCCAACCCGATTTGAACTCAGTTTCGCGTCCGGCCCATAACTCGGTTTGTGCATCTCTATCTCATTCTCTATCGTGTTGGTGGGCTATGAGCCTCTACTTCAACTTGGGCTTAAGCCCATTGTTTCAAGTAAAATGGCTATAGAGTAGAGATGGGCAAAAAACCCAGGTACGGACCTGACCCTGAACCCGACCGAACCCAAGTTTGAGTACAACCCGTATATGGTGTACTCGGTTCGGACCCGTAAAAAACCAGTGAGTAGTACCCGGTTTCAGATTTAGAGAATTTTCAAGAACCCACCCGACCCGACCCGATTGTACCCGGTCCAACCCGGTTTTTCCCGTTTTTTGGTTGTTTTCAAAAGCTAGCAGTTTTAACGGCTATATAGCCGTTAGAGTCCCTTTATGGCTGTTTTTTGGTGGTTTTTTTGCTCTTATATTAGTATAAATAGGTGTGGGTTGATATGGTGAGTATCCAAGCCTCAAATACAAAATACATACGCAAAAAAAATAATAAATACTCTTGTTTACTCTTATTTATATTTTCACTCTCTTATCTTACACTTTTACTCTCTATAGCTCACTCTCAACCGCGTTGAAAAATTAAAATTAAATATCTTCCGATTGCAAACGGCGATTTTTTCATACTCGTTGTGTTGCACATATTGTTAATTTAGTATTGCAAGATGGCCTATCCGTACCATTTGTTTATAACTTTATAATATCTTTTCAATTTATTTACATAATATTTTTAAAAAAACTAGAAAAAGACATCAAGATTATAAAAAACTTTGTGAGGATACAGAATTTATATTTTTAGGGCCTAATTAAAATGTACCTACTAGGTGAAATTTGACTTGTCACATGTTTGATTGTGCTTTAAAACAAAAAGAAATTTTAAAAGTTTTTCATAGTATTCTTTCGGATAATGGCAAAGCAGACCTGTTTCCGGATGCGTGTTGGAAAAATATTCAACGTTTATCCAAAATTCTTGACGTGTTAAAAACCCAACTACAAAATTATTGGGAGTTTATTATCCCACTAGTTATTTGGTGCTTCAAGAATATATAGCAGGGCTTTGATTTTAAAAATTTTCAAAATAAAAATAATATGTTTAGAGAAATAATAGAACCATAAAAGACAAGTTTAAAAAATATTTTCTTGAGTTACCACCCATTTTACTTGTGTTGTTGCTTTAAATCCTTTTTTAAATGTTACGGGGTTGAATGTTTGATAGACGAGATAAATGACAATTTTGATATATATGACGAAAACCTCAATTTCTCAAATGCAACAAAAGAAAATTTTAATGAAAGTTTGAAAATAATTTATAATTTTTATTTATTTAAATATGGGCCTAACGTAAATATAACTACGCCAAGAGAATCAACTTCAATTGCTAGTACCTCGGTTAAAGACCCGGTTATGACTATGTTGAATGTTGTTCGGGATGTGACGGGTAAACGACAAAGGGGTAACGCCTCAACAAGCGAGCTTGGTAGATATAGTGGACAGATTTTATTCCACTATAACTACTCAAGATTATCATGCAATTGATATTTTGGCTCGGTGGAAAGAAAAGAAATCTCAGTTTCCGATTCTTTCTCCGTATAGCCCGTGATTTACTAAGCGTCCAAGCTTCTACGGTAGCTTCGAAGTCTACGTTTTATCTTAGTGGCGGGGTAATATCATTACGGAGAACAAAATTAACTCCGAAAGCGGTGGAGATGGGCATTTGTTTAAAGTACCACTTAGATGCGATGGATAGTACAAGACAAAACAAACCTTGAAGACGAAATTGCACTGGAGGCTACAGTATACGATGAAGAGGTAGAAGAAGGAGTATTTTGGTATATCCGATGAAAAATTATCATTTGATAAAGCTTCTCGGAGAAAATAAATATTAGACGATAAGTTAAATAAAAGTTTTATATTACTTTTTATTGATTCGTTATGTATTTTTAAGTTGTTTTTAATAAATAAGTGATAAATTAATGTTAATTTAATGTTGTTATAGAGATACTGACAATTAATGCGATGTTTTTTTCAAAAATAATAATGATAAATAACAAGAAAATAACAAGAACAACAACAAGACACAACAACACAACAACACCACCAACAACAACAACAACCAACACCACCAGCAGCAGCAGAGCAGCAGCAGCAGCAGCGCACCACAGCACCAGCACCAGCACCAGCACAGCAGCAGCACCAGCACCATCACAGCAGCAACCACCCAGCACCAGCACCAGCAGCAGCATCAGCAGCACCAGCAGCAGCACCAACAGCAGCACCAACAGCAGCACCAGCAGCAGCACCATCAGCAGCACAGCAGCATCAGCACCACCACAGCAGCATCACCCACATCAGCAGCACCACCGCACAGCACCACCATCACCAGCAACAGCAGCAACAGCAGCACAGCAGCAACAGCAGCAACGCAGCAGCACCACCAGCAGCAGCAGCAGCTCAGCAGCAGCAACAACAACAGCAACAGCAACAGCAACAGCAACAGCAACAGCATCAACAACAACAACAACAACACCACAATAATAATAACAATTGTAACATGCGCTATTTTTCTAAGTTAAAATTCAAACTCGAACCCATTTTAAACTCTCACTATTAAATTATTTTATAGTTTTAATGAATCAAAATGCATTAAATGTGCAGCTTACATTATGAATTATTTATTTATTATTATCTAATCAACTTGTCATAATTTATGGACTTATAGATAATTCTTATTCATAAGTTATAGAGTTTTATAAAATATTTTACAATAAACAATTAAATAGAAAAGATGTATTAAAAACTTTTTAAAGTATAAAATGAATAAAGTTTTATTAGTAATTATGAATTTTAATTATTGAAAATAAATAATCAAATTATAAATAATTTACAAGATTTATAAAGTTATAAAGATTAACAAATAATTAACTTGATTTATTATTTAAATTAGTTTTACAGTCTAGGGTTACTTTGTAATTTCCTAAACTTAATTTAAAAAGTTTGTTGAATGAAATAACAAACAAGTAAAGTACAGGGACCAAACTTTTAAATTTGTTTAAAAAAACCAACCCCCGTCGGCTTCCCCGTCTCCGGCCATCACCTCCGGCCGTACTCCGGCAACACTAAGACCCCCAAAATTAATCTACTTTAATTGCAAAACAACCGTTCCTCACTTATTGTGCGTCAAGTTCGAACTAATGACCCTTTTAATATGTATTATGAAGTTGTTAATTCTCTCGAATCAAAACCGAAACATTTGTTCCAATAATCGAACCGTTCGACGGGTTAAAACATCAATTGGGTCTATTTAATCATAGTAAAACATCCTAATCGACTTCCTTGAACTATCTATAACTTCAATTTCATTCACAATATACACACACCTCGATTTCGATCACCACCCTCATCCACGACCTGCAACTTACTCGACAGCTATCCTCGAAGCATTGTGGCTTAAAATTGATTGAGAGCTTTGAATCATAAACACTCTCTGAAGCTTCATACGAAAGGAATTTGATTATCATCGTCATTTGCATCTGAATCTCTTTCTTCTCGGTCGCGATATGAACTTCTTATTATTTATCATCGTTTCGATCTCGAAAAGGTAAATTGATCCTACCTTTACAATCGTTTTGAGGTGTTAATCAATATCCTAAACTTATTGCAACAATCATTAATGAATTGGGATTCAATTTGGATCAAGATCAAACTAGGGTTTATATGAAATTAGGGGATTTGGTATTTAATGTTTTTAAACTTTTTAATTGAGCTTTTATCAGACTTGGGGCTTATAGCCCACCGGTAAAACACATGAACTTTCCACATGGGGTCCCGGGTTCGAACCGAGCACCCTCAAGTTATTTTTATTGTTAGTTTTTTTTATCATTTTAAATTCGTAAATTCTTAATATATATTTAATCAAAATAAAATTATTGTTGTTATCAAATTTATTCCGGAAATTATTAATATAATTTCTGAAATTTCTAAACAAAATATATTCTATTTTTATAGTTTAAAATTATAAAAACTACGACAAAAGTTATTTAAACTTTGTTTTTTATTACTTTATAATGGTTTTCTTTAAATCAAATAGTCATGTTATATATATTAATATATATATTATATTATATATATATAATATATATATATATATATATATATAATTAGTTAATAGAGTGATTCCTTTAAATTTCGTTTAGATTCTTGAAACTTTAAAACAATATAAACTTCTATTATACTTTACTTTTATTTTAAAGTCTTGATAATAAATCATATAAATCATATAAAAGCTTAAAATTATATTATTATACTTTACTTTTATTTTAAAGTTTTGATATTATAAGACTTTTATAATAATCATTTTAGAAAGTTCAAAACTCTATGAATGATTTTAAATGATTTTAAAGGCATAAAAGTATTCAATTAATCACCTTTATTAAGTTTTAATAATTAATTACTAAATTAATTATATCTTTTCACACATTATACCTAATTTTTATTAAATCAATAAATTAAATTATTGAATCATTATTATATTCTTGGTCTTAATTGATTTATATCATCTTTATTAACCAAACATAAACGATTATATTTTTATTTAATTATTTAAACCCTCAAATTCAATTGAAACCCTAGTTCACGTCTAGTTGCTAATCTTACTATCAACCTAATCTTGGAATCTATACGTTTAGGCAACTTGTAAGAGAAATCATTGGAGCCTCGTTTAAATTCTTATTATCACTTTGTATATATCAGGTGAGTATTTCTATGCCCGCTTTTCATATTTTTACACTTTGGGATGAAACATGTTACTTTATAAACTTTGCACTTGTAAACACGTTTGATTCTTGTAAACTTATGGTATTTCACCTGTATGTTGTGGTTAGTTGAACTTTGTGACTACCATGTAATGTTGAATATATATACATCATTAATTATTTATGCTAGTCTAGCAAAGTCATAGATCTATAGGCCAGACAAGTCTGTTTGTTGATCCAAGTACACTTAGCTAATCGTATATACTTGTAAATGTTTGAGACTTGTAAAACTTTCGAGGTTTGATTGTGCATTCTGTCTATATCCCTAGTTATTTGTGTTCTCTAACTACAACATGAATTGCCATCTTTTATATACTTATGTAATGCAAACTATAGAAATCTCACCACTTTCAAAGTTGACCTTTATTTTTAACATGTTTTAGGTTGCTAAATGAAGATCTTCTTGTGCTCATATAGGATTTGAACCTAGACTAATTGAAAGACTTTGTATTTGGTTTATATTGATTGTTATGTTATTATTTTTTTGACTTGTAATGTTTATTGAATAATGACATTTAATATTATTTCAACTTAATTAGTTCTATGTGCTATAAGCAATCGTCTCCCATTCGTCCGCCTCGAGGATTTCGCCGTCGGTCGGGGTGTGACAATAATAATAATAATATAATAATATAATATAATAATAATAATAATAAAATAATAATAATAATACTAATAATAATAATAATATAATAATATAATAATATAATAATAATAATAATAATAATAATAATAATAACAATAATAAAAACCTAGTTGTACCCGGTTTTTGGACTCGACCCGACCCTAACCGGTATATCGGGTAGGGTGTTATACATGTTGAATCCCACCCGGGTTCGTACCCGGTTCACCCATACCCGGTACAAAAAAACCAGATTAGATCCAACACGGTTTCGGATTCGGTCCATAACCCGATTTGTGCATCTCTACTATAGAGTACAGAAGCCCAAGCACCTATAGAGTAGAGATGGGCAAATCGGGTTTTGGGCCATACCCGAAACCGGGTTCAAACCGGGTTGTGCCCAATCGGGTTTTTTTGTACCCTAGTATTGGTGAACCTAGGTACGAACCCGGGTCGGGTTCGCTTACTTGAAAACTCTACCTGCCATACCCGGGTAGGGTCGGGTCCGAAACCGGGTCTAGTATTCTTTTTTCTTCTTTTTCTTTTCTTGTTTTTATATCCAATACCGGGTTCAATACCGGATTCAACTCGGGTTTAAACCGGGTCGGGTCGGGTTGGGTCGGGTCGGGTTCGCTAAAAATCTCAAAAACTAAAACCGGTTCCAACCCTACGGGTTAAAACGGGCCCAACCCGGGTATACCTCAAATCGGATACTACCCGTATCCGGATCCACGTCAGGTCCGAACCCAGTTTTTATGCCCACCTCTACTATAGACTGTAGAGTATAGTTTCAGGTAAAATATTTTATGCCCATCAATTTACTCTACAGAAGCCCAACACATGGATAATACATAATAAAAGTGTTTTAGCAATTTAGCGTACTACAAAACAGGAATATTATATTAGACGTTAAATAGGGAGTTGAATTAAAAATATTGGTAGACTTTTAGCTAGCATTAAAAATATCTTGGCTTTTAAAGTTTTGTACTACATTTTTCAACGTTTCTAGATAACTAAGCCTGACAACATAGATGGGTTGGATCACGAAAATAGAATTCCGGGCAAAACACTTTCAGGCCAAATATTTTGTTTTGAAATACCATCAATTATGATTCGAGTAAAAACAGTTATGAGATGAGTTAGGATTAAACTAACGTCTAATATAATATTCCCGTATAAGCTTACCATTCACAGCGGCATTCATGTAGAAACCATATAAGCTTTTCTTCATCTCTAGCATTGCATCGTACTATTCACAGCGTGTGCCTCAGCAGGCCACCATGACACGCTGCTCGCACATGAAACACAGTGGGGGTGGGTTTGGGGTCGGAGGGAGAGTTATAAATGATATAATGTTTGTGTGCCGATGAATTAAATGTGATGAGTACGATCCATAACCTAAGGTTAGGGAGACTGTATTTTACAACCTTAACCATTTTTCAAACAATTAATTTAATGTAATATAAACTAATAACAATATAATACTAATATAAAAATAATAAAAACGCCTTTTTAAAATTTATCATAACATTTCATTAATGAACAATACATGCATAAATAACTAGGGTTAAATGTGTTCTTAGTTACATAAGTACATACCGTTGGTACCTACCCCAACTCCCTACCGCTCTTTCCTCACTTATAGAAAATATATTTTAAAATTTACCACATGACTTATTACATGATTCATCGGCCTTTGATGTTGTCAAAAGGTCACGTTAACTTAAGATCCGTCTTAAACAAACCTAACTATCTATACCTAGAAAATGGTTATGGTAATTTGTAACTTGAAACGAGGGCTGGGGTTGGTTTCAGTGGCATGGTCATTTGTCATTAAAGTGATAATGTTTCCCTTAAAGTTAGCCTATGTCGATGCAAATTTATCATTGCAGAATTAGAAGAATGTTAGATAAGTGTATAAATTCCGTTAAAAGAAAATTGTAACGTTGATCGAATCAGAGATCTTTGTAGCGTGCACTACATGGACTTGGTTTTCAGCCCCAATTGGTGAATCAAATGCGTGTCATGGTCGATTTCTTTATGGGTTAGGTCACACGGCAATTTCCCCAATATTAATTCACTTTGGTCACGAGTGTTCCACTTTTTCTTGAAAAAGAGAATTAGTGACGTGACTAATTTGAGGTGTAAACAACAAAATACTACACTTATGTATGCCATCTTGTGGGAAAGTAAATCACTTTTTTATAATAGCAACAACAATAATAATAACATCAAAAATACATTTCTTATTCGTATATAATACACTAGTACAAACTGTATATAAAGTATGTACCGCCAAAATAGAGAAGGTTGCATTGGGTTAATGCGTTTTGTGTTTGTGGGAAAAAAATGAAGTTGCCGGAAGAATTACAAGAAAGTAATGATTCCTATTTTTCTTATGTGATTAAGAGTAAAACTATGTTTTCTATTCTTACAAAATGAACCTATAATAGGCCTCAATTCGGGAAACCTCCCGGTTGATCTTATAAGGCACCTAGTTCAATAAACTAGAAAAGATAAAACGTTTGTAACGGAAACATTCATTTATAACAAAAGCACATATAATTCTATGCGTACATAACCATAAACATTCAATTCGAATTCTTAAAACAATAAAACAAATAGGAATGCCAGGAGTTGATACCAGGTAGCCTCTTATTCCATGCCAAGGTCCAAAGATCTTCTATAAACACACACTTGTCAATCTAACATACAAACTAAAAATAAATATAACCAAGTGAGCTCTAGTTTTGACAAAAACATCAATATATAATTTGTGAAGCACAATCATTTAAATGTTGTACGTAACTCATAACCGTGGCTCAAATAATCCACATGGCACTTAACATTTAAACATATCAAGTTATACATGAACATATAACTAAAAAACTACTTCCAGTTATACATGTATAATTTTTTTTCCTTATTTTACACCTACACAAATGCATGAACTAGCATCATAGTGCTAGATTGTAAACTACACAAATGCATGAACTAGCATCATAGTGCTAGATTGTAAAGACCATAAGGATGAGAGGGCTACGACCCAAAAGTTGAAATCCTGCGATACATGCCATGCATAGGGTGCTTTAGTGAAACCGTCATAATCTTACAAACCGTAAATACTGTTATTACGGTCCATAAGATTGTCTTTGTCATGCTTAGTACGTTGCACACCCGTAAGATTCCCTTTGCCACTAAGTCACAGACCATAAGGTCCCGGTGTTACGGTTTATAAGACCAAATTGTGTAACTTTTCCTTCTTATTTTTCTTAATAAAAATACGGGGTATCGTTCATTTTATACTCAAAGTTTAAAATTTTCATGTTCATTAATATTGTAATACATGAGACTTAATGAAAAAGTTAATACGTATTATAACTAGTAGCAACACTGAGCCATGTGCAAGAAGTATGATGTGTGTGCTTAAAGCGTTATACCTTTGATCGGTGTCGTGTGGTTGGTCAAAATCAACTTAAAAAAGTGTCTAATCACCTTTATTAGTAAAGGTAAAAAGAGTGTCAAATCCATGGGTAATAATAGAAAAATGCTAGTAACAATTAAACGAAAACATTAAACATTGAAAAGAAAATTGCTTGATTGATTGATTTAAGAAATTATGAAATTAACAAAATTAGAGTTTAGGATTTTAACAATCTTGTGAAAAAAAACAACCCACTTCGTGATTCTAGTTTGTCAAAATTACATCTCCTTAATAAAACCTATTAAGAGGTTAATAATGGTGACCTTATACGTGATAAGACCTAATTTGATAATTATGGATAAAACCTTAATGGACTTCGCTGACACAATCTTTAATTCAAGTTATGTAATCCTAATTCTAAGAATCAAACACACAATTATTAAAGTAAATCAAGGTTATATGAAACTATAATTAGGTTTAAATGCAATCGAATTGTTTAATTAATCAAATCTCAAATTGAATTTAATAAAACTTAAAAAGTTCAAGATCCAATTTCTAAATTAGGTTACAAACTAAGAAAGATAAAGACTTGCACAAATACGTCCCCCGAAGTGAATCACAAGTGGATTAGCCTTGCCTACATCATTGATTCTTTAAATCACATAACTTTGAGCATGTAGATTTTGATGATCTTGATGTTGAAAAGCCTTGAAATGATGAAAGATAGTAAGTTCATCGCCTAAGAATGTTGTGGTAGAAGGTGTTTTTTGTTATACGATTAATTTCTTTTAAAACCCCTCAAATTAGATGAAAACCCATCAAAATGCGGTGCCCAACGTCGGTGGCGCCTTAGCGTTAGTTGGGTTGAAACTTGCTGACTAACGGTGGTTCTAACGATACTTCTAGCGACACAACAACGATGTCGTTGGCGCCTAGAACGACGTAGGTGGTGCCACCACTACTAAAAATTTTAATTTCACTTGTAACTTTTAAAGAGCATTCTGTTGAAATGTCATGGGTCTCGTAACTCTTTTCTAGCTCAAATTATGATTGTTTTAAGTTACCACAATCATGCAACTTTTCTTTTTCAAATTTGTACCTTTCGGGTTTCGATTTCAATCATATTCTTCTAGGGTTGTTCACGAGATGATCTGAACCGAGCAGACCTTTACTCATGTTTGGCTTGTTTTCAAACTGAATTAAGCCAGGCCGAGCCGATCTACTCATTTACAACCGAGCGAAAAATCGAACGAGCATTTATCAAGCTTTAATTTTTCAAACTAGCATCAAGAGAGTGTAAATAAGCAGCTAATTTGTACAACTGACCTATCTTGTGTGGCATCTGATTTATATTGAGATGACCGACAATATTAGGTCCTAAGTTTTAATAAATTAAAAGCAATCATGCTTAATAACATAATATTTTTATGAATGATAATACATTATGGCTAACGATAAGACTAAGTCTATAGCCAATGAGACAATGGAGATATTGCAGAATGATGATTGTGAGAGCGAGAGATAATCGACTTAGAGTAAGAGCAGTGTCAAAAAATGTCTTTTAGTGGCTTTGGATCTTACTTTTATGCTTAGTATTATTATTTTATTAAGTTGATTGATTTAGTATGTATAAATATAATTGTATATTTGTATCTAGTGGGCCAAATCTACTAGAGTTTTATGTGTGTGTCTGTGTGTGTATGAGAGAGAACAATAAGTAATAAACAAGTACTTCTCAAAAAATATAAGGTCCCACCACACCATTACAAATTAAGTATAGCAAAATACTTCAATTTCTTGGTTTTTATTTATAATTTAGTTTTCATTGGAACTCTCTTCATTCATATATATATATATATATATATACACACACACACGTTAGTTTTATTGCATGCCTATCTTATAAATGAAAACTTCAAGAACTTTTTCTAATCCTTAATTTTATCAATTTATGGTTAAAATTAAAGAAGGAAACATAATTTATTTATAATTAAATTATTAGGTAAAATTAGTGTGAAAAGGGTATTTGTGGAAATCAACTTTGTTATATATTTGGTATACCATTCCTAATTTTGTTTCAATCCCAAGAAATACTCCTGAAATCATAAACTACTATCTTTGATGAACATTTTCATGCCATGGTGATTACTGATATAGTTAGATCAAGAATTGAGATCCATTGACGGAAGTGCGTAGCAGGAAGTCGGTGTAAGTTTCATTGTTTATGTTAATTTAAATTGTTAATTCTGATTTTTTTAGTACAGTTGTGTTAAAACTTCACAAGTGATAAACAATTGTGTGAGAATTTTTTATATGGTTTGAAAGTGATGCGCCATAGGGATAACCATAGTCGTAAAATGTGATTTATGTTATTATTGATTTTGAATTTATAGTTTTGTTTAATTTTTTATATTGGTTTGAAATTGATGCGCCATAAGGATAACCATAGTCGTAAAATGTGATTTATGTTATTATTGATTTTGAATTTATAGTTTTGTGAAGTGTCACACCCTCAAATTTCACGTGCGGGGTTTTACCGCGAGGCGTGTGACAAACCAGGATCTCAGACACGGTCATATCAAACGACACTAAATGAATTTAAAATAAACGTTTGACTTAAATCAGAGTAGCATAAAACAAATAAACATCAGTGCGGAAGCATAAAACTGAAATGAATAACAGTGCGGAAGCGAATAATGAAATGTAAACAATACTGAAAGTTATAAGTGCTAAGTCAAAACAAAATAATCAATGCAAGTAAATATGTTTGATGATGCATGTCCTGAGTGCGTTCCTTAATCGTGCATCATAAGCTCAAGCGTTCCTGTTACCTGAAAAATCGATCACACATGCCCGGAGCATGTCTTCCAGTGTCTGAATGGTCCTTTCTGACTGACCATCAGTCTGGGGATGATAAGTCGTGCTAATATGTAACCTGTCCCCATAGCGTCGTGGAACTTCTCCCAAAATTTAGATGTAAACCGGGTGTCGCGATCCGACACAATAGACACCGGCACACCATGACGAGTTACAATTTCCTTGATGAACAGATCAGCTAACCTCTCTGATGAACATGTCTCGCGGATCGGTAGGAAGTGAGCACTCTTCGTCAAGCGATCAACTATCACCCATATGGCATCATACCCTTTCGGGGTACGCGGCAGCTTTGTAATGAAATCCATGGTGATGTGCTCCCACTTCCATTCCGGTATATCCAAAGGTTGTATCTTCCCATACGGCTTTTGGTGCTCGGCCTTCACCTGTAAGCAAGTAAGCACTTACTCACATACTCCACCACGTCGCGCTTCATACCCGCCACTAATAATCTTTCTTCATATCATGGTACATTTTCGTGGCACCAGGATGAATGGAGTATCGAGTCTTGTGAGCTTCATCCATGATCTTCACCTGTAGATCCCCAAAACGAGGAATCCACACACGACCGAATCGGGTACTAACACCGAGTGTGTTTTCACCTAATTCCGCGACCAGACCCCTCATTCTTTCAGAGTTAAGATGATCTTCTTTCAACGCCTCATCTTGGAACTCTTTGACTTGCTTCGTTACATCGGAGGTCATGATCAACTGATATGCTTTCACCTGAATCGGCTCGGGTCTCTCCTTCCGGCTAAGGGCGTCAGCCACTACATTGGCCTTGCCCGGATGGTATTGGATCTCACAATCATAGTCCTTTATAAGTTCCAACCACCGTCTCTGCCTCAAGTTCAGATCCTTCTGCTCGAAGAAGTACTTCAGACTCTTGTGGTCAGTGAATATGGTGCACTTCGTCCCGTAGAGGTAGTGCCACCAAATCTTCAACGCAAAGACCACGGCTGCTAGTTCCAAGTCATGAGTAGGATAATTGACCTCATGAACCTTTAACTGTCGAGATGCATAGGCTATAACCTTTCCTCTTTGTATTAACACGCACCCTAACCCCGAGTAGGAAGCATCAGAATAAACCACTAGATCTTCACTTCCATCGGGTAAGGACAGGACTGGAGCTTGAGTCAACCTCGCCTTCAGTTCCTCAAACGCCTTCTCTTGAGCCTGACCCCAAACAAACATTACATCTTTTCGGGTCAACTTAGTCAGTGGAGAAGCAATCTTAGAGAAGTCTTGGATAAATCTTCTATAGTAGCCCGCCAAACCCAAGAAGCTACGGATCTCGGATGGCGTCTTCGGTGACTGCCATTGCATAACCGCCTCCACTTTCACCGAGTCCACCATTATCCTATCAGGATTCACCACATGACCCAAAAACTGAACTTCGCGCAACCAAAACGCGCACTTGGAGAATTTAGCATACAATTTCTCCCTTCTCAACGTCTCTAGAACCTCCCGAATGTGACTGGCATGCTCTACTTCGCTCCTCGAGTAAATCAGGATATCATCAATTAACACAATCACTGATTTATCCAGCATCGGCCGACACACACGGTTCATCAAATCCATAAAAGCAGCTGGCGCGTTGGTCAAACCAAAAGACATGACAAGAAACTCGTAATGACCATAGCGCGTACGAAAAGCTGTTTTAGGAACATCTTGCTCCTTCACCTTCACCTGATGATAACCAGATCGAAGATCTATTCTCGAGAACCAACTGGCACCCTGAAGCTGATTGAACAAATCATCTATCCTCGGTAAGGGGTATCGGTTCTTCACCGTCAACTTGTTCAGCTCGCGGTAGTCGATGCACATCCTCATACTATCGTCCTTCTTCTTTACAAACAGGACCGAAGCACCCCAAGGAGAGATACTCGGTCTAATGAACCCCTTATCAAGCAGCTCTTGCAACTGCTCCATCAACTTCTTTCATCTCGGTCGGAGCCAACCGATACGGTGCTTTGCCAACAGGTTGGGCACCCGGTATCAAATCAATCTGAAATTCAATCTCTCTGTCAGGTGCCACTCCTGATAAGTATTCTGGGAACACATCTGGAAAGTCACACACAACCGGTACATCGGCTAGTTGTGGTGTTGGCGTATCCACATCTTTTACATAGGCCAAGTAAGCACTACATTCACGCCTCATACACTTTCCCTCCACCGCCATCGAGATCACCTTCGGAATCATAGTAACCCGATCACCATAAACCGTTACTGAACTACCGTCAGGCGCCGACAACCGAATCATCTTCTTACGACACACAATGTTCGCCTCAAAGTCCGCTAGCCAATCCATCCCAAGAACCAAATCAAAACCACCTAAGGCCATCACGAATGGTCTAACAGGAAACTTATGACCCTCAAGTTCCACATCACAATTCTCTATCATCTCAGAAATCCTGGTAGACTTACCTATGGCAGTTTCTACCTCAAAGGGCGCATCAACACGTCTACTACTAACAGGCAGCTTAGCGCAGAAAGCAGCAGAAATAAAACTCTTACTAGCACCAGAATCAAATAACATAGAAGCTAAAGTTTGGTTCACTAGAAACATACCGGACACAACGTCAGGGTCCGTCCTAGCCTCCTCCTGTGTCATGGTGAATGCCCTAGCGCTCGCCCTCGGTCCATCACTTCCCGTCTTCTTCACCCCAGAACCCTCAGCCCTCGACTTCTTACAATCTCAGCTCATATGACCAGTTTCCCCACAGTTAAAACATTTGCCCGACAGGCAATCCTTCGCCATATGCCCTGTCTTCCCACACTTGAAGCACACATTCAAACCCAGCCTACATTCTCCCGCATGCTCCTTTCCACACTTACCACACCTCCTTAATCTCGCTCCCGATGTGGCCACGCGGCGGTCATCCACCCGTGCCTTTTTGTTACCCGTCGAGGCATCACCCCGACCAAACCTCCTCCCATTCCAGTTCCGATCACCACCACCCTTCTTACTCGCTTCAATCACCACCACCTCCCGCTCGTCATACAGTCTCCCTGCCAAATCAACCGCGACCTAAACGTGCTTGGTCAGGCGGCGATCATATGCCTGCGAACATCCCCCGATAAGCCCTGAATGTACCTCTTGATCTTCTGAGATAGAGGCGTCACCTGATCTGGCACCAATCGTGCCATCTCATTGAACTTTGTTGTATACTGCTGGTGTGTCATGGTTCCAGCCTCCAACTGCAAAAACTCCCTTTCCAACTTATCCATTTCCCGTGAGGACAGAACTCCTCAATCACCATCTTCTTCAACTCGGGCCATTTCATTCTCCCGATTGCCCGATTACCCTCTGCTTGGACAATGTTGTCCCTCCAACATAATGCCGAGTCCACAAATGAATGAGTGGCAAACTTCACCTTCTGATCTTCCTGACACTCGCTGATGTCGAGAACGGCCTCCATCTCTCTCACCCATCGGTGAGCAGCGGCAGCATTGCCATTACCGTTGAAAGTAGGGGGCTTACATCTTTGAAACCCCCCATAGTTACAGCCTCGTGCTGTCTCCGACATAGGCTCTTCTTCCTCCTCCTCTTCTTCGTCATCCAAGAGAACCGTTTCCAGCTCTGGTTGTTCCCGTCCTCCCGAGGACCTGCTTCTCTCCTTTCTTTCCCCTTCTCTTACTGCCTTAATCACTTCGGTCACCACAGATGGTAGAATCGTCTGCATCACCTGATGAACCTCTTCCACCACAACCTCCTTTACCGAAGCTCTCATATTGGCGCTCTCGTCACCACCCTCCGGATGAGGGGTCTCTGGTTCTTCATGAACCACCTTCCCACTCTGGGTCTCCCTCTCTTGGGTCGCGGTTCAACACCGTGACCTCCACCCCTTAAAGCTTTCGAAGATCTACCTCCGGCCATCACACGCACACTGAAAGATTCAAACACCAACACAGTCATTCAAGGGAACAACTTAGTTTATGTTAAGTATAGTAAGTCCGTAATTACAGTGGCCAGTTGTGATTAGCCACTTACTTTACTCTTCACACCCCAAGCATTACCTGTCCTGACTACATCAGTATTTAAATCCACATACAACACATAACACATACCATGCGCACATAAAATCGGTTAACTTTACGAAAATACCTGATGGCACGCAGCTACTCATATTGGCATCCCATTCCCTTTCCGTCCGATTCTCAGTTTAAGTAAAGGTTTATTTTGAAACTTTACCCATTTCACTTAAAATTTGGCTTTGATACCAACTTGTAAGGCCCCGTTCCCGGAACGCTTACAGCTGGGTTCTCATCGCACATAAAACGTATAATTACATTTGTATTTCATAAAATCACAGCGGGAAACTAAAACAATCTTTCATTTCCATGTAAATGCTTTTGCAAATTAATACAACATTCATTACAAAATAGTTTGTTCGCATTACAATGCAAAAACATCAATCAAAAGAATGCCATCCCAAAAGGAGCTGAGTAGCTTCACGGTGCCATCCTCAGAATCATTTCCTGCCAACTGGAAAACATATAAAAAGTCACGTTGCTGAGTGAGTCCTAGTTTTATTATAAAACTTACTTTACTTTCATATAAAACCATTCGTTACTTTTACATGATCACACATCATACGTACGCATAGATAATATCATTATTATCTTCTTCATTCATTCATTCGTCCATTCGTTCTATATAACTTTACTTGTGCATCGGACATCAACCGTACCAATACCATGTGCTACACCCCAGCTAGTCTTAGCTATCGGGCCGAAGTCAATAAATGAACAGCTAAACGTATGCCATGGTACTAGGAGTAACCATCAGTCTTAGCTACTGGGCCGAAGTCAATAAATGAACAGCTAAACGTATGCCACAGTACTAGGGGTAAGCGGTAGAGGCACTACACGTTTGGTCAATCACAAAGAAGGACCCTGATATCCAATGCTTGCAAGACTTCTTTCATTCGTTCATTAATGCATGCATTCATCATCATGTTCCTCTTTCATTATCTTTCACTTTACGTTACATAATACTTCGTTCATTCCTCATAATAAGTAAAGCCATAGGAAGATATTATACATCATACTAAGGAACATTAACATGCATCCACATCACATCATACAGGGCAACATCATACATACATAACATGCAACATCATACATACATAACATGCAACATCATCATCTCTATGCCCTACATGCTTCTAAGGCCATATCTGCTATCTTACATGCTCTTACAGGAAACCTTTACGTCAAGACTTACATCTGCACTTTCCCCCGAAAGCCAGAAGTCTAACTATACTTTCTTCGGGTGCAACAGCCCTAATCGTGCGTATGGAGACCCAATAGTCGAATGGCCTCCATGCGACTGAACATCATGAGATTGAACTCAAGCGGATGAACATTTAGGCGAATGGGCATCCAGTCGTGCGTATGAACCTCATGCGGATGGAACAAATGCGAATGGGCACCTATGCGACTGATCTAATGCGAATGAACTCATGCAACAAAGCACTTACGTGACTGAACCCTCAGTCGCATGACTCCCCATGCGATTGGACTCCCAGTCATGCGACTGAAACCTTAGTCGTGCGATTGAATCCTCAATCGTGCGAATGAATCCCAATCGTGCGAATGACCCTCAATCGCCCCTCAATCGGCCGTATGGCCTCCATTCGATCGCCTAGCCCTAGCTGATGCAGAATGGAGTTCATCCCGACTGTAGCCGAGGGTTTTCAGCCTCCAAACTCATCTAAACCCATTTTAAGCCTAAATTAACCCTCCTGGACCTTAGGAATGCATACCATAACACCATACAAGCACACACAAGCCCGGAAACATACACGAAACGCATCACACACATCACACCTAAATGGGTCAAACACATACACATACAAAAACGGGTTTTTATGCTTTCCAGCCCCAAAATCAGTTGAAAACAAGTAAAAGTGGGGTCCTAGAACTCACATAAATGACCACAACATTAAGGGCTTCGATTTCGCTTGCTACATAACGAGTTTGGCCACCCGAATCACCCGAACCACTCTTTTTCTCTTATTCTTCTCATTTCTCTCTTCTTCTCTCTATGAAGTCTGAAATGTGGGGTGTGTGGGGTGTTGGACCAAAAGAACCAATGAGCCGGATCAGAAAACCTTTAAGTCCCACAGACGTCACACAACTACTGAAGACCACAACAGTTGAAGACACAAGTGCTGAAGACAAAGTCTGAAGACACAACAAGTGCTGAGACAAAGTCTGAAGACACAAGTGCTTGAAGACAAAGTCTGAAGACACAAGTGCTGAAGACAAAGTCTGAAGACATAAGTGCTGAAGACACAAGTCTGAAGACACAAGTGCTGAAGACAAAGTCTGAAGACACAGTGCTGAAGACAAAGTCTGAAGACACAAGTGCTGAAGACCAAAGTATCAGACGTTGTCACAACAGCTGAAGAGGTCTTCTTCAGTAGTTGTGATGGTTTACCTTTCGGTAGTTTTCTTTGTTTCAGTATTTGTAAAACAACTAAAAAGTAGTTTCTTCAGTTGTTATAGTTTCAGTAGTTTCTTTTCAGTAGTTGTAATAATAGTTAACACTTAGCATTTTTGTAAGAAGATGTCAGTTGTTTGACATCTTCAGTAGTTATGTAACTATCAGTAGTTTGTGATAAATTCTGTTAGATATCACTATCAAGTGACATCAGCAGACGTCACATCTCTTATATAAGAGGTGTTGACCTAATTGTAATTGTGACATTCCGTTACCACGAAAGCGAATATTGAATGAAATATATCTGCAGAATTCTCTCTATCTATAATCGTTTTTGTTCTTACATTGAATATCTCTTTGTTCTTGTGAATTGGCTAATTCATTGTTAGAATTCCGCTGCTATACTCTCTAATCAATCAAACGTAGATCACTGATCCTAACAAGTGGTATCAGAGCGGGTTAATCATGATCGATCTAACAATGATCATTGAAACTGCTAATTGATATCTATGTTTGATTGAATTAGTATATTGCAGAACTGGTTATAGATTATTGAATTTCTGACGCTTTCGTTCATTTATTTTGAGATCTCTCTTGGTTCAATGGTTGTTGTGTTTTTGTTCTAAATCTGTTATAGCTTAATTGAATTGATTGAATCCGAGATGACTACTCTTCTAATGATCCTCACAATACCGGTTCCTCAACCAAGCCCCCGATGCTGGTTAGGACCGAGTATAACATATGGCAGCGAAGAATGCTTCATCACTGTCTGTTAACAATTCAGGTTGTTGGACATCTGTGGTACATGGACCACATAAGCCTATGGTGAACAATCCGGAAACAATCAAATGGTTCCGAAGAAGAAGGAACAATACTCTGATGAAGATCGGAAACTGTTTGAGATTGATGCTAAAGCCCATGGAATTCTGGCCATGGCACTGCCTAATGAAATCTATTCAGGGCTTATGCATCATGAAACTGCTCATGATCTCTGGAATGCCTTGAAGGAACAATTCGGTGGCACAGATGAGGTCTTAGCAACAACAGAGAAATCCTTGCCCAACAATAAAGACATTCTCTCATAGAAAGGGTGAGACACTGACTCAACAGTTTGAGCGTTTTTCTGCTTGATCTCTGAGCTGAAAATGGTGAAACAGGAATACACAACAGCCAGATGAATACAGGTTCCTCAGATCACTGCCTGAGAGATGGGACACATACACTATTGTCCTACGCTCCAGTGCAAATCTGGATAGCCTATCTCTCACCCAACTTCATGGGAAACTGCTTACATTTGAAAGAGAGATAGAGCAGAAAAGGAAACTGTCCTCATCAGGAGCTCACTGATGACTTTGTACCAGGGAATACTGCCTTGGTTGGTCATGAGTCAGAATATGCTGCATCTGAAAGCAATATGATGAGCATATTGATTTCTCTTCAAATAGTTCTGATCATGCATTTGTTGGTATTGAGAGTCATTCTGGCAGTAATAGTGACAATCTATGCTTCATCATGGATGATTTGAAAGGAATAGCTGATGATGATCTAGAAGAGATGGATATTCTGAGCCAAATGGCATTGATTAATATCAGATCTCAGAAGTTCTACAAGAGAACTGGCAGGAAATTTCCTGGATTTTCTGGCAAAACCAAAGTTGGTTTTGACAAGAGTAAGTTGAGGTTTCACAAATGCCAACTTACTAGTCCACAAAACAGAGGGCAACATCCTAGTACTAGTCCACAAAAGTAAGGCTGGGACACTTTGCAAGAGAGTGTAGATCAACTGGATCTAACTCTTCTGCACCCTTTGTGACTTTTCCTAGTACTAGTCCACAAAACAGAGGGCAACATCCTGCTGGTTCTGGTCATCATTCACACCCTAGATCTCCTGCATACTTTGTCCCCCAGGGTCCAATGTCATATCCTGTTCCCTGCTATTACTTGCCTCAGTCTAATCCAGTTCAAGCTCCCATTTCACAACAATCACCTGCATTGCCTGAACCTCAACCTTCCCAATCTCATCAACAAATTCAACCTCAACAACACAGCTTCTTCACCCCAGGAGTTGTTGACTGGAGCAGTTTACCAGATGATTTGTCTGGTCATGCAAACACTGTTCACTGGTGCTGGTCAACATGGTGGTGACAGTCCCTTTGGAAATCTAGCTCTTATGGCTTTGGATTCTGCTGATACTTCATCCTCTAATGCCTCTACACCAAAGGTATCACAGGTATCCTCTGAGGCAAAAGCCAAACTATGTTCTGAATCATGCATAGCCTATTTGCATCTATTAGAGAAGCAAATGTAGCTTTAAATCAAGAACATTGAGCTAGAACAATAATTTCCAAAAGCAAAGCTGAATTTGAGTCTGTGCTTAATGATAAGAATGATGAGATTTACAAACTTAAATGCCAAATAACTGATGATAAGACTAGGGAAGAGATACTTCTAGAGAAGTAAGAGATCTCAAAGATACACTTGCAACTACCTAGGTAAGTGTGATCGATGGGTAAATTCTTGCAAGGGTTTTGAAATGCTTCTTAGTAAGCAATCTGCTTCCATGTGAAGTTTGACATTGGTTATAACCACACTGCTCCACCTACAGATTTTACTCCCAGAGCAGAGGTAGAATCTGATGGTGAGAGAAATAACCAATCCATTTCATCATGTGATCTACTTTCTAATACAGCACCATCAGAAGTAGAAGTCAGCACTAAGCCCTCTCAAAACCTATCAGCTGATGTTGATGGTTCCACTGCTGACACTCACATGATCAAAGATTTGATCAACTCAGAGTTATTTCTGAAAGTCCTGAAAGGACTGGAGAGCAAGATTTAACACCTGAAGTTCAAACTCCAACTACTGTCAGTACTGAAAAGAAGAAAACTGTCAGTAGAAAGAGTTTGAAGACTACTAAAGAGGAAGTCAAGAAAGCAAACAATGCTTTCAAAGTACTGAAGAGCAAGTCTTCAGTAGTTTCATCCTCTTAGTTGATGATCAACATAAGATGAAGAAGAACCATGTGAAGTATGTGGCTTGTTCAATCATCTTACAGATGATTGTTGGTACAAAAGAGGATCCAAACTCAAACATAAATAGGAAATTAAAGAGAAAATGGTTAAAATGAAAACTAAGTTTGAGGCCACATTTGTATCAGCAACATCAAATCCTGTAACCCTTAAGTCCATAAAAAAATCCAAAAAGGAAGGGGTTAAACAGGTAACAGCTGAGATTGCTCAAAAGAAGAGGTGCAACATAGGAACTTATCAACTCTAATGCCAATGTGCCTGATGAGCTGAAAGCTTTATCACAAAATCAGACACAGCTGGTTATGATGGTTCAACATCTATTGGGAAGAGTTAACCAATTAGATGTTCCTATGTTGAAACCACAGAAAAGGAGGTTCAAGCAAAGGATTCCTCTTCTTCACCATCTTCTTCCTCTAGGTGTTGTTTCCATCAAACCTGTTACTTACCATCTGTGATGAGAACAGGCCCAAAACCAAAAAGGTTTGGGTCTCCAAAACTAACTGATTGATTATATTGCAGGTTCTTTAACATGCCAAAGTAGCATCTGGTATGTAGATAGTGGGGGATCTATGCACATGACTGGGAACAGCTCTCTTCTTCATGACTACTCTCAAGGAAAGGGGGTTTGTTTCTTTTGGCAATGATGCTAGAGGTTACATCATTGGAACGGCTTTTCTCCAATGGAGAAATAAAGTTTGATGATGTTAATCATGTGGAAAATCTCAAGTACAATCTCTTGAGTGTCAGTCAAATGGTGATATAAAGGCCATGTTGCTCTTTTCACCAGTCAGAACTGTAGGATTCTATCATCCAAGTTCTACATTTGATGGATAAGGTGTTGGATGATCACACTCTCCTGAGAGCCAACAGGACAGGTAGAGTATATGCCTTAGATCTTTCCAAGAAAATAGATCTCAGAAGGCTGGGTCATGTTAATTTCAAAAACATGAATCAGCTGATTCACAATAGTTAGTCAGAGCTTACCAATAAAGGAGTTCCACTGTGATGAAACCTGCACTGCTTGTTTAAAAGGAAAACAGCACAAGTCTCATTCCCTCCTATTGAAGAGCCTAAGTCCACTGCCTGCTTGCAATTACTGCATATGGATCTATTTGGTCCTGTGAGAGTGATGAGCATGGCAAAGAAGAAATACTGCTGGTAATTGTGGATGATTACTCCAGATTTGTATGGACTTTCTTTCTACATTCAAAGGATGAGGTTGCTCAGAAGATTATTCACTTTGTGTTGTATGTTGAGAAGCAGTATTCCTTTCAGTCAAGTGTATAAGGAGTGACAATGGAACTGAATTCAGAAACCATACACTTGATGACTTCTATCTTTCAAAGGGAATCAAAAGGCAGTTTAGCATCCCACGGACTACAGAACAAAATAGAGTAGTGGAGAGGAAGAACAGGACCCTAATTGAAGCTGCAAGGTCCATGTTGGCTGACTCTGGTTTGCCACTGACCTTTTGGGCTGAGCTGTAAACACAGCTTGCTATGTGCAGAATAGAGCCTTAGTAATCAGAGGTTGATGAAGACTCCATATGAAGTTCTCCATCACTTGGCCCTCTAATTTCATTTTTCAAAGCATTTGGGTGTCCCTGTTTTATTCTCAACATAAGGATCAACTCCAAAAATTTGATCCTAAGGTGGATGCAGGGTATTTTGTTGGTTATTCATCTACTTGCAAGGCATACAGAGTCTTCAACTGTAGAACAAAGATAGTTGAAGAGACTTTGCATGTGAAGTTTAATGAATCTCCTATGGACAAGATTCCACAAAACCCTGTGGAGGTTGTTTGATTTGGACATAATGCAATATGTTCCTTATCAAACTCCAGCTGTTGCAGATCATGTGGATAAATCATCTTCTGCAGCATGTCTTCACCTGGTGGTATTGACGATGATGATGATAATATCAATACTCACCTATTCAAGTTTAGTGACCAACTGCCTGTGTCTGCTAAATTTGATGTTCCTGTAGCTTCAGCAGTTCCATCCACAACAAATGCTGGTGAGATCTCTGATTCCTCACATCTTTTGAGTTACCATCTAATTCTTGGTTTCAAGAGTCTGCATCAACATCTGCTGCTGCTGAGGTCCTACAAACACTTGCACAGATCTCATTGTTTATCAAGAATTGAAGAATCACCAATGTCTCAGATTATTGGTGATATCAATGCTGGAGTTTCAACACGAAGTCAATTGTCTAACTCTGCTTCTATGCTCTCTCATCAGTCAGCTAGAGCCAAAGAACTACCATGTTGCTTGAGAGACAATGGATGGTTTGAAGCCATGCAGCTTGAGCTACTTCAGTTCAAGAAACAGCAAGTGTGGGAACTGGTTCCCCTTCCCCCAGGTAAGTGTGCAATAGGCACTAAATGGCTGTTTAGAAATAAAACTGATGAAAATGGGCTTATTGTTAAGAACAAGGCTAGACTGGTTGTACAGGGGTTTTCACAAGAAGAAGGTATTGACTATGATGAAACCTTTGCCCCTGTAGCCAGACTCAATCAGATTGTTTTTAGCCTATGCTGCATTCCCAATCTTAAAGTTTTTCAAATGGATGTCAAAAGTGCCTTTTTATATGGTAAAATAAGGAAGAAGTTTATATGTGTCAACCACCAGGTTTTGAGGATAATAAACATCCTGAATGGGTGCATAAACTTGATAAGGCTCTTTATGGGTTGAAACAAGCTCCTAGAGCCTGGTATGAGACACTTTCCACTTTTCTTCTTAAGAATAATTTCACTAGAGGCTCCATTGATAAAACTTTGTTTATTAAGAAGGTGGATCAGTATAAGCTACTTGTTCAGATTTATGTTGATGATATCATTTTTGCATCCTCTGATCCCCAGTTGTGTGATGATTTTCAACATTAATGAAAAAGAGGTTTGAAATGAGTGCAATGGAAGAATAAGTTCTTTCTAGGATTGCAAATTAAACAAAAGGCTGATGGAATCTTTATTCATCAGTCAAAATATACAAAAGATCTTTTGAATAAGTTTGATTTACAAAACTGTAAGCCCTGTTCTACTCCCATGTGCAACACCATACAACGGATGCAGATCAGAAAGGTAAAGCTATTGATAAAACACTTTACAGATGTATGATGGGTCCTTGATATATTTAACAACTTCTAGACTAGATATTATGTTTGCTATATGTTTTTGTGCTAGATTTCAGGCTGCTCCTAAAGAGTCTCATTTGATTGCCGTCAAGAGAATCTTTAGATATTTGCAAGGTACACAATCTCTAGGTTTATGGTATTCCCTGGACACTCTTGCAAATTAGTTGTTTTTTCAGATAGTGACTATGCAGGGTGCAAGTTAACTAGAAAGTCAACTTCTGGTGGTTGTCATTCCTAGGCAACTGTTTGATTTCTTGGCAGAGTAAGAAACAAACATCTGTTGCTACATCAACTGTTGAAGCCGAGTACATTGCTGCTGCAAGTTGCATTTCTCAGGTACTCTGGCTTCAGAACCAACTTCTGGATTATGGCATTACAGAGACTAAGACTCCATTATTAATGGATAGTGCTTCAGCTCTGTGTATTGTCAAAAATCCAGTCCAGCACTCTAGGACCAAACATATAGAGATCAGACATCACTTTATTCGGGATTGTTTTGAAAAGGTCTGATTGATCCTAAGTTTGTGCCTAGTGCTGATGAGCTTGCAGATATTTTTACTAAGCCTTTGGATAGTTCTACTTTCCCAACCTTGTGTTAAGGCTTGTATGCTGCAGCTAGAATAAGTGATAACTACTGATGATCTCAGTAATAAGTACTAACGGTCAATAGTGACCATATCACAAATTGTACTGCTTCTGTTACAACAACTGATAAAGTAACAACTACGGATGTAGTTGTAACTACTGATGTTGTCAAAATAGATAAGTACTGATGTCCTATGAAACAACTGAAAATAGCTAAAAGGCTGATGAGTAGGGTTGAGGACAGTATGAAATAGTTGAAAGGCTATGAATTGACGAAAACTACTGAAGAGAACTTTCTCTTCAGTTGTTTCTACAACTGCTGTTTCATCCTAAAACATGATGACAAAACCAAGTCTTCAGTAGTTTCACACTACTGATGACTAATACCAAGTCATCAGCTGTTTACAACAACTGATGACAAAACCATGTCTTCAGTAGTTTCACAACAACTGATGACTAATACCAAGTCATCGGCTGTTTACAACAACTGATGACAAAACCATGTCTTCAGTATTTTCACAACTACTGATGACTAATACTAAGTTATCAGTTGTTTTCACAAATCTGAAGTCAAAACCATGGTCTTCAGTAGTTTTATAACTGCTGATACCTAAAACCACGACTTCAGCTGTTTCAACGTCTGAAAGGGTAATACCATGTCAACAGTCGTTTTAAAACTACTAATGACTAACACCAAACCCTTCAGTCGTTTTCTAACCCGTACCCTATAAATATCCCTGACCTAATCCTTCAGAGCCTCATCTTCTTCAAACCTAACGTTCATCTCTCCAAAACTTCTCTCTCAATTAATGGCGACGATGCAGCTCAAACCGCGACACAACTGTGTAGCTTACCTCATCAAATCGCCATTCTGGGCTAAGTTCGATAATGCTATTGAGCTTATGGTCCAGTCACCCTACAAAACGGCTTTTCTTCTCAATCCAATCCTTCATGCCGAATCCCTTAACTAGTTTTGGATGAACGTCACCCTCACCACTGGGGAGAACAACACAGAGTCTCTCCGGTCGGTCATCAACAACCACCAAGTGGTCATCACTCCCGATATACTTCGTCAAACCCTACAACTGGATGATGCCACTTTTCCTGCTGGATATCCAAAGGGCACAACTGATTTATCCTTTGCCCACCATGGATATCAGGGCAACCTTAGTGCCTCCACCATACTGAAGAAACATTTCCATGATGCTGAACGTCTCATATTTCACATGGTAAATGTCTGTTTGGCTCCTAAGACTTCCTCTTGGGATCAAATGTCTACAAGGTGGCAGCAGGTAATGTACTCCATCCTTGAGCAACAACCTTTAATTTTTCGGAAATACAATTTTCAGAGCTCAAGGATATGGCTCAAAAACAAACTGCTAACCGTTGGATATTATATCCTCGTTCATAATGGCCATAATTGCAAACCAGCTTCAAGCTGAGGGACTTGTTGGCCTGGGAGTCCCTGCTATGGCTGTATTGCCTGAAGTATACTCCCGGCACAACTCTGACCAATCACTCAAAATGGCTGCCAAGCTGCACAACCCACGCAGCTGGACCCCACAGCCACCACCTCCAAATCAAAAGTCCCCACCAAACCCACTAAAAAGAAAACCAAAAAGGCTACTCAGGGAAATGAGTCCCCTGAGGATGCCCCTGCAACACAAACGCAGGCTATATCCACTGGTTATAACCCCCTAGTGGATATAAGGACTCTCCCAGCCACAGCCGCTCAGGATTCCTCTCAAAAGGAACCTGCAGCAACCACAGAAGGGGTACCCACCAATCTGGGATCTTCCTCATTTGAGGAGATTGCCATTGAAGAGCACCATTCTCCCCAGGTGCACACTGATTTTACCCCATCTCCCCATGCAACCGCCCCCCAAAGTCCAATATTACTTGTTGCACAAGTTCTGACTCAGTTGCACTCCTCACCACCTCCCCAGATACCAATTACTACAGGGAATACTTCTACCATTGAGGGGGAGGTCCAAAGTGCAGCTGAGAACCCACAGCATAGGGGTTACAATGTTCCTTCTCCTAGTGTAGCAATGGAGATTGGAACTTCTGGTGAGGCTGCCACTTCTCCTGCTTCAGCATATGATCAGTTTGTAGTTGGTACCATTACTAAGACCTTACCAGAAGCAACTGCTGATGACGGACAAAGTCCTGAGGCAGGAAGTCCCCAGTTCCAAGACAAAGGGGCACATGCTACAACTGAGCTACACTCAGTGCATGTTCATCCTGATCCTATCAGGAGGTCAGGTGATTCAGTATCTACTGATGATGACCTGGGCTTCTTTTATGATGTACTCGCCCAAAACACCATCCTGGAAGAGGAGGTGAGCAGACTCAAAGAGCTGCTTGCCAAAACTTCTAAGGAACAAAGACCATCTGCCTCTACCACCTCACAGATGGCACCTTCATCTGAAGGTCTCCCAAACACTGAGCCACTCCCAATAACTCAGCCACCTGCCTCTGCTTCTGACACTATTTCTCAGGAACAGAACCCTCCTGAGCAAATAGTTGCTATCCTTCAAAATTCCCTCCCTCTCATCACACCCATAATCACTGACATAGTGATCAAAGCCATTGATGAGAGGCTTTCCTCAGTAATACAACCATTGATAGAGGAGGTTGTGGGCAAACAACTTTCTGGCAATCAACCTCTTGCAACCAATGCAACCAAAAAGGGAGAGATAAGTCAGTGAAAGCAAAAAGAAAAAGGAGTACAGAGGAGAAAGAAAAGGAGAAAGAAACAGGAGGGATAGTAGTGGAAAATGAGTTGGAGTTGAATGTGGAGACCGATAAAGAGAAGAAAAAAGAGAAAGCCTTGGAGCTACTGATAAAAGAGGCTGATGCCGAACACAGCCGATCAATGGACAACATCATTGATCAGCTGTTTAGGCAAGGCCATGACACTGATAAACTTGACTCTGAGATTCGACGATTAGAGATTGAAGAAATCCAGAATAGATGGGCAAGTTATGAAGTGTTAGAAAGAGAAAGGCTTGAGATCATGATTAGATTTATTGCAAAATATCTGGGAAGATCAATGATTGAAATCAAAGCTTGGTCCAGGGACAGTATCTTGGCAATCACCACCAAGATCTGTTCATCTGAAGCATATACTAAGGGACTTGTTATTGAAGCTTTGAATGAAGCAGGAGCAGGGAGCAGGACTGAGCTAGCCAAATACTCAAAAGCAACACTCACCTCCAAAATGCTAACTCAGCCTGTCAACATTCCCTCTCCAAAACAACCACAAGCACAACCCACAAAACCAACTCCCTTACCATCTAAACCAACAGCCGATGATGCACCTAAGAAGAAGAAGAGAAGGGTGTTGAGGCTAGAAGAAGAAGAAGAAGAAGAAGAGGATGATGTGGAAGAAGATAGGCTGCCTCTGTCTGCAGTCCTAACATTGGCTAAAGCCAAACCCATGCCCATCACTCCCACCTCACAGATGGAAGCTGTGAGAGTAAAGATTGAAGAAGAACAGCAGTAAAAGCTTCATGATGATGAAATGCTGAAAAGCATTGACAAAACTTATGCTGCTTCATCATCAATAATAAGTATGAAGAAAGAAGCTCTGAGGTTGTACACCTGCCAACACATTTCAATATCAGAAGGAAAAGGTGAGAGTATGGCCTGATCCTAGGGTGGCTCACAGGATTGTAAAGAAAGACATTCCTTCGAGATACAAGGGCCAAGTCAAAAGGATCGTAGATGAAGAGATCACAGTGGTCCTTGTAGTATCACCCTGGGAGATTGTAGAAGACTTCAAGAAGGCCTATGAGACTAAACAACCACCCCAAAAGATGTTAGAGAACAGAATTATTAAAAAGGGGTTAGTCTACAAGAGGCTTGAGAACTTCAAACAAAATGAGCTCAGCCTGTTACTTGAAGGGACTCATCCTGATGAGTTTGCATACAGACAGATTACAACAGTTGAGCTCAAAAATGGTAAACAGGCCAAGTACATCTCAGAGCTGTATGGGCGTGAAGGATTGTTTGATGGTGAAGCCGAGAACCTGACCATGGAAGAACAAATTATGTTTCTCAGAGCATACACCAGAGAATCCTACAGGCTTATACATGGGAAGTGAGTCTCATGGATGGGGGAACAGCTCAGTGTCCAATTCCCCAATACAGAGCTCCCATCCATACATTGCCAACCAAATCTTCAAAAACTCATTTCCAGGCCAGTGCTTATATGGGTCATCTTCTCAACTGATCAAGAAGGAAAAAGACCAACCATTCTGCCAACAATAAGTGGGACCTCAATAAAGTTAAAGGTTTTGGCTGTATTGGTTCAGGGGGAGTTTGTTGGACCAAAAGAACCAATGAGCCGGATCAGAAAAACCTTTAAGTCCCACAGACGTCACAACAACTACTGAAGACCACAACAGCTGAAGACACAAGTGCTGAAGACAAAGTCTGAAGACACAAGTGCTGAAGACAAAGTCTGAAGACACAAGTGCTGAAGACAAAGTCTGAAGACACAAGTGCTGAAGACAAAGTCTGAAGACATAAGTGCTGAAGACAAAGTCTGAAGACACAAGTGCTGAAGACAAAGTTTGAAGACACAAGTGTTGAAGACAAAGTCTGAAGACACAAGTGCTGAAGACAAAGTCTGAAGACACAAGTGCTGAAAACCAAAGTATCAAACGTTGTCACAACAGTTGAAGAGGTCTTCTTCAGTAGTTGTGATGGTTTACCTTTCAGTAGTTTTCTTTGTTTCAGTATTTGTAAAACAACTGAAGAGTATATTTTTCAGTTGTTATAGTTTCAGTAGTTTCTTTTCAGTAGTTGTAATAATAGTTAACACTTAGCATTTTTGTAAGAAGATGTCAGCTGTTTGACATCTTCAGTAGTTATGTTAACTATCAGTAGTTTGTGATAAATTCTGTTAGATGTCACTATCAAGTGACATCAGCAGACGTCACATCTCTTATATAAGAGGTGTGACCTAATTGTAATTGTGACATTCCGTTACCACGAAAGCGAATATTGAATGAAATATATCTGCAGAATTCTCTCTATCTATAACCGTTTTTGTTCTTACATTGAATATCTCTTTGTTCTTGTGAATTGGCTAATTCATTGTTAGAATTCCGCTGCTATACTCTCTAATCAATCAAACGTAGATCACTGATCCTAACATGGGGAGAGTGGGCTGCCCTCTCCCTACTAATATCACCACATTTCTCAACTTTTCTTCGTTGGCGAGTTTGGTCCCTCGACTTTGAACTTTATTTTCTTTTCTTTCTTCACCGGCTTCAAAATAATAAATATTCGGGTGTTACATTGGAATTAATGAATATTATAAATTCATAAAATGTTTGAGGGCACCATTTATGGATGTTTACATAATTTGTGGTTTATTTCAGGAAATTGCATTAGAGAAGATAAGAAGAATTTAAAGATGTCGTCATGTAAGTTCATATATTATTTGTATTCTTACAGAAAATAGCGTTTATTCGTATGATGTCCTTAATGCTTATGTTAATTTACGTATGTGTAGAAAAGAAGAAGTGAACATATAGCACTTCACATGTTTAGGAGCTTCGTTGGTTTGCAGGATTGCTGCTTCATTTCATGAAAAAAGCATGGTTATGAAATTAGTAACATTTAATTGTCTTGATAAAATCGATAATATATATATTGCTCATGCATTGTATTAAGATTTTTTTAAAAACTAGTTGTAACACCCGGTTATTTTTAGAAGACAAGATATGAGGAATAAAAAAAGAAAGGCAAATAAGTCCAAGTGGAGGGACTAAAAGTGTCAAAAAGGACAAAATTTTGTAAAAGCTGGTGTAAAGGTGGGCATGGCCGCCCACCCTCATTTCACATCACCATTTCTTTGGTTTTAGAGAGAGGGAGCAAGGGAAACTCTCGGCTGAAGAAAAAGAAGAAGAAGTGAACGAATTAAAGGTATGAATTCGTGGTTTTTATGTGTTTATGATGGGTTTTATCCCGGTTGCATGCTTATGTGCTTATGTGTTTGTGCATGTGCTCAGGTGTGTGTGTTGGGTGTTGTTTTTAGGTGTTTGAACTCATTGTAAGCGGGTTAGAAAGAAGAGATACCCAAGTTGCATCAGGTGAGTTCTAGACCCTGGTTTTTACATGTTTTAAACAATCTTTGGGGCTAAAAATGTATTAAAATGATTTCACAAGTTCATGTATGTTTACCCGTGTGCATTGTACATGTTGTATGTTGATTCTTGTATTGCTTACAAGTTATTCATGTTTAGATAGCCATATTAAGCTTAGAACAGATGAGTTTGAGGATTGGGGTTAAAAACATCCTAGAATCATGTTTTACAAAAAGCTCATGCGTCTGGGTGAGGCTCATACGCCTAAGAATGCCTTAGAAGGATTTAAGTGTAATCCATGCGCCTAAACAGTAGCCCATGCGCTTAATATTGCCTTAGAAATGTCTAAGTACAGCCCATGCGCCTGAACAGTGGCCCATGCGCCTAGAAATATTAGTCGGATGAGTAAGTGTAGGGCCATGCGCCCCAATAGTGCCCATGCGCCCAAGTTGCTCATGCGCCCAAGTGGCTCATGCGCCTGAATAGTACCCATATGCCTAGAATTTGGGTCAGAATTGACTAAGTGTCCAGACGTCCAGGATTCCCCATGCGCCTAAGCACTCATGCGCCTGCATAGTGCCCATGCGCCTGAAAGTTGCCCATGCGCCTAAGTGTTTCCCATGCGCCTGAATAGTACCCATGCACCTGAAAGTTGCCCATGCGCCTAAGTGTTCCCCATGTGTCATGCGCCTGCGTAGTGTCCATGCGCCTGCGTAGTGTCCATGCGCCTGCATAGTGCCCATGCGCCTAAGGACTTAGAATATTTTTCTGATTTTTGGGGAAAATGTGTAAAGTAGGCTTTGACTTGGGAGATTCCCGGGGGACTATATAAGTTGACTTTTGGGGTCATAGATGGTATGATGAGCATGTTATGTATTGTGATTGATGCTTATGCATGATGATGATGATGATGATGATGTTGCATGGTTATACATGATGTATGTTATGTATGTATTATGCCCTTCATGATGATGTATGTTTATCTTTCCCGTGGCTTTACGTGTTATGTTAATGAATGTAATAAAATATTATGTAACGTAAAGTGAAAGATAAAAGAAAGAGGAACATGAAGTAAGAATGCATGCATTAATGAGTAATGAAGTAATGATAGTCTTGTAAGCATAACATGTACATGAGGGTCTTTCTTTGTGATTAACCATTTGCATAGAACTATTGCTGCATACCTTAGGTACTAGGACCACGAGGTGCAATGCACCATTATAGAAGGTCCATGATAGGCCTAGGTCCAGAACCACGAACAGAAAGGTATTGCATATGGCAATGGTAAACCTACATTCATACCTTAGGTACTGTGACCACGAGGTGCGATGCACCGTTATAGAAGGTCTATGATAGGCCTAGGTCCAGAACCATGAACAGAAAGGTATTGCATAGTAAACAGACATTCATACCTTAGTACTATGACCACGAGGTGCGATGCACCATTATAGGAGGTCTATGATAGGCCTAGGTCCAGAACCATGAACCGAAAGGTGTTACATATTGCATAGTAAACCTAAATCTTACCCTAGGTACTGTGACCATGAGGTGCAATGCACCGTTATAGAAGGTCTATGATAGGCCTAGGTTCAGTACCATGAACAGCAGGGAATGGTTTATGGTCGTCAGAAAGAAAAATTAAAGCATGAAAGATTAAAGAAGATAATGATGATATTATCTATATGTACGTATAACGTATGATCACGGATGAATGAAAAGTATAATATGATTTTGAAAGAAAGTAATGAACGGTTTTCGTAAGAAAAGTATGTTTTATTTATAAAACTAGAACTCACTCAGCAACGCTGACTTTTATACATTTTCAGTTGGCAGGTAAACGTTGCTGGGGATGGCACGAGGCGGCTACTCAGCTCTTTTGGATGGCATTCTTTTGTCAATGTTTTTGCATTGTAATGCAAACAAACGAAATTGTATTATGAATGTTGTATTATTTTGCAAAAGCATCTAAAATAAAAAAGTTATTTTAATGTTACGCTGCGATGCTTTATGAAAGTTAAATGTAATTATATGTTTTATGAGAATTGAATGACCAACTGTGAGGTCTCCGGGAACGGGCCCTTACAAGTTGGTATCAGAGCCAAAGTTTAAGTGAAATGGGTAAATTTTCAAAATAAACCTTAACTTAAACTAAGAATGGGATGGAATGGGAATGGGATGCTAATCTGAGTAGTTGCGTGCCATCAGGTATTTTTGTAATGTTAACCGGTTTATGTGCGCATGGTATGTGGTTATGTGTTGTATGTAGGTTTAGATACTGTTTAAGTCAGGATAGGAGACGCTTGGGGTATGAAGAGTAAAGTAAGTGGCTAATCACAATTGGCCACTATAATTAGGGACTTGCTATACTTAACATAAACTAAGTGTTACCTTGAATGACCACATTAGTGTTTGAATCTTACAGTGTGTTAGAAGATGGCTGGCGGTAGATCTTCGAAAGCCTCTCATGGTGGAGGTCACGGTGCTGCTCCGCGACCCAAGAGAGGGAGACCCAGAGTCGAGAAAGTGGTTCATGAAGAACCAGAGACCCCTCATCCGGAGGGAGGCGACGAGAGCGCCAATCTGAGAGCCTCAGTAAAGGAGGCTGTGGTGGAAGAGGTTCACCAGGTCATGCAGACGATTCTACCGTTTGTGGTGACCGAAGTGATCTAGGCAGTAAGGGATGGGGAAAGGAAGGAGAGGAACAGGTCCCGAGTGGACGAGAACAACCAGAGCCGAAAACGGTTCTCTCTGATGATGAGGAGGAAGAAGAAGAGCTTGCGCCGGAGGCGATTAGAGGCTGTAACTATGGGGCGGTTATGAGATGCAAGCCCCCTACTTTCGATGGAAACGGCACTGCTGCAGCTGCTCACCGGTGGGTGAGGGAAATGGAGGCTGTCCTCGATATTAGCGAGTGCCGGGAAGACAAAAAGGTGAAGTTCGCTACCCACTCTTTTATGGATTCGGCTTTGTGATAGTGGGACAACATTATCCAAGCCGAGGGTAGCAGGGCCATCGGGACGATGAGATGGTCTGAGCTTAAAAAGTTGGTGATTGAAGAGTTTTGTCCTCATCGGAAAATGTACAAGGTTGAAAGGGAGTTCCTGCAACTGGAGGCAGGAACTATGACGCACCAGCAGTACACCACGAAATTCAATGAGATGGCACGTCTGGTGCCAGATCAAGTGACACCTCTATCTCGAAAAATCAAGAGGTACATTCAGGGTTTGCCAGCGGATATTCGCAGGCACATGATCACTGCCCGGCCGAGCACGTTTAGGTCGACAGTGGATTTGGCAGGGAGACTGTATGATGAGAGGACGGTGGTGGTGAATGAAGGTGGAAAGAAGAGTGGTGGTGATCGTAACTGGCAGGGGAAAAGGTTTGGTCGGGGTAATGCTTCGACGGGTAACAAGAAGGCACGGGCGGACAACCGTCATGTGGTCACATCGGGTGCGGGTGCAAGGAGGTGTGATAGGTGTGGGAGAGAACACAGCGGGGAATGCAGGCTGGGGTTGAATGTATGCTTCAAATGTGGGAAGCCAGGTATATAGCCAAGGACTATCGTACGGTCCGGTGTTTTAACTGTGGCATAGAGGGCCACGTAAACAAGGATTGTAAGAAGCCCAGGGTTGAGAATTCAGGAGCGAAGAAGGCTGGAGGAGAAGGACAGAAGGCAAGCGCCCGAGCTTTCACGATGACTCGGGAGGAGGCTAGGACAGACCCCGACGTGGTGTCAGGTATGTTTCTAGTAAACCAAACTCTTGCATCTGTCTTGTTTGATTCTGGTGCTAGTAGGAGTTTCATTTCTGTTGCCTTTTGTGCTAAGTTTCCCAGTAAGAGTAGATGTATCGATGAGCCCTTCGAGGTAGAAACTGCCATAGGTAAGTCTACAAGGATTTCTGAGGTGATAGAAGGTTGTGACATAGAACTAGACGGTCATAAGTTTCCTGTTAGACCATTCGTGATGACCTTAGGCGGTTTTGATGTAGTCCTAGGAATGGATTGGTTGGCGGACTACGAAGCGAATATTATGTGTCGCAAGAAGATGATCTGATTGACAGCACCTCACGGGGATAAGGTGACGGTTTATGGCGATCGAGTCGCAATGATCCCGAAAGTGATTTCGATGGCAATGGCAGGGAAGTGCATGAGGCGTGGATGTAGTGCCTACTTGGCCTACGTAAAGGACGTGGATGCGCAACACCACAACTATCTGATGTACCAGTTGTGTGTGACTTTCCGGACGTATTCCCGGAAGACTTACCCGGTGTGCCACCGGATCGCGAGATTGAGTTCCAAATTGATCTGATACCCGGTGCTCAACCTGTTGCCAAAGCACCATATCAGTTAGCTCCGATAGAAATGAAAGAATTAATGGGGTAGTTGCAGGAGCTGCTCGATAAGGGGTTCATTAGACCGAGTATCTCTCCCTGGGGTGCTCCGGTCCTGTTTGTGAAGAAGAAAGACGGTAGTATGAGGATGTGCATTGACTACCGCAAGCTGAACAAGTTGACGGTGAAGAACCAATATCCCTTACCAAGGATAGATGATTTGTTCGACCAGCTTTAGGGTGCTAATTAGCTTTCAAGGATAGACCTTCGATCAGGTCACCATCAGTTAAAGGTGAAGGAGCGGGATATCCCTAAAACAGCTTTTCGTATGCGCTACGGTCACTACGAGTTTCTTGTCATGCCTTTTGGTTTGACCAACGCGCCAGCTGCTTTTATGGACTTGATGAATCGAGTGTGTCGGCCGATGTTAGATAATCAGTGATTGTGTTTATTGACGATATCCTGATTTATTCAAAGAGCGAGGAAGAGCATGCCGATCACATTCGAGAGGTGTTGGAGTCGTTGAGAAGAGAGAAATTGTATGCCAAATTCTCCAAGTGTGCATTCTGGTTGCGCGAACTTTAGTTCTTGGGTCATGTGGTGAATCCCGACGGGATTATGGTGGATCCGGATAAGGTGGAGGTAGTGATGCAATGGAAGTCTCCAAAGACGCCATCTGAGATTCGTAGTTCTTAAGTTTGGCGGGCTACTACAGAAGATTCATCCAGACTTTTCCAAGATCGCTTCTCCATTAACCAAGTTGACCCGAAAGGATGTAAAGTTTACATGGGGTCAAGCTCAAGAACAGGCGTTTGAGGAGTTAAAGGTGAGGTTGACTCAAGCTCCTGTCTTGTCGTTACCCGATGGAAGCGAAGATTTGGTGGTGTATTCAGATGCTTCTTACTCGGGGTTGGGATATGTGTTAATGCAAAGAGGAAAAGTTATAGCCTATGCATCCCGACAACTGAAGGTTCATGAGGTCAACTACCCTACTCATGACTTGGAACTAGCGGCCGTGGTCTTTGCACTAAAGATTTGGAGGCACTACTGTATGGAACGAAGTGCACCATTTTCACCAACCACAAGAGCTTAAAGTACTTCTTTGAGTAGAAGGACCTGAATATGAGGCAGAGACGATGGTTGGAGCTCATAAAGGATTATGATTGTGAGATCCATTACCATCCGGGCAAAGCTAAATTGGTGGCTGATGCTCTTAGCCGGAAGGAGAGGCCCGAGCCGATTCAGGTGAAGGCATACCAACTGATTATGACCTCTGAGGTAATGAAGCAAGTCAAGGAGTTTCAGGATGAGGCACAGAAAGAAGATCATCTAAACTCTGAAAGAATGAGAGGTCTGGTTAGGGAATTAGGTGAAAACACACTTGGTGTTAAAACTCGATTTAGACGGGTGTGGATTCCTTGTTTTGGGAATCTACGTGTGAGGATTTTGGATGAAGCTCACAAGACTCTATACTTTATTCATCCTGGTGCCACAAAGATGTATCAAGACATGAAGAAAGATTATTGGTGGTCGGGTATGAAGCGTGACGTGGTGGAGTATGTGAGTAAGTGCCTACTTGTTTGCAAGTGAAGGCGGAACATCAGAAGCTGTATGGGAAGATCCAACCTTTGGATATACCGGAATCGAAGTGGGAGCACATCACCATGGATTTCATTACGAAGCTGCCACGTACTCCGAAGGGGTACGATGCCATATGGGTGATTGTCGACCGTCTGACTAAACGTGCTCACTTCCTACCGATCCGCGAGATATATTCATCTGAGAGGTTGGCTGACCCGTTCATCAAGGAGATTGTAACTTGTCATGGTGTGCCGGTGTCTATTGTGTCTGATCGTGACACCCGGTTTACATCTAAATTCTAGAAGAAATTCCATGATGCTATGGGGACGAGGTTACATATTAGCACGGCTTATCATCCCCAAACTGATGGTCAGTCGGAAAGGACCATTCAGACATTGAAGACATGCTTCGGGCATGTGTGATTGATTTTGGGGGAAGTTGGGATGACCACTTACCGTTAGCTGAATTCTCGTACAACAATAGCTATCATGCCAGCATTGGCAAGCCACCATACGAGATGCTATACGGTAGGCAATGCTGAACACCCGTTTGTTGGGGTGATATTGGTCAAAAGGAATTGGGGAGCGTCGAGGTAATCAAGGCTACGACTGAGAAGCTTGAGAAGATTAAAGCCTTCATGAACGCAACTAAAGATAGGCAGAAGTCGTATGCCGATAGGCGACGCAGACCGATTGAGTTCCAGGTGGGTGACCGGGTTATGTTAAAGGTCTCGCCTTGGAAGGGCATTATCCAATTCAGGAAGCAGGGCAAGTTGAGCCAATATATATAGGCCCTTTTCGAATCATTGCTCGGGTAGGAAAGGTGGCCTATAGGTTGGAATTACCGGATGAGTTAAGTGGGATTCACCCGACATTCCATGTCTCATCTGAGAAAGTGTATAGCTGATGAAGACATGATTGTTCCACTGGAGGATATCGAAGTAGATGAAAGGCTCAATTATGTGGAGCAACCAGTGGCAATCATCGATCATAAAGAGAAAAGGCTGAGAAATAAAGTGGTTCCTTTTGTGCGTGTATAGTGGAAGCACAGGAAGGGATCTGAGTCTACATGGGAGACTGAGGAAGAGCTGAGGCAGCATTATCCTCATCTGTTCAAGGAATAACAGGTTTCGGGGACGAAACCTATATAAGGGGGTGGACTTGTAACACCCGGTTATTTTTAGAAGACAAGATATGAGGAATAAAAAAGAAAGAAAGGCAAATAAGTCCAAGTGGAGGGACTAAAAGTGTCCAAAAGGATAAAAATTTTGTAAAAGTTGGTGTAAAGGTGGGCATGGCCACCCACCCTCATTTCACATCACCATTTCTTCGGTTTTAGAGAGAGAGCAGAGGAAACTCTCGGCTGAAGAAAAAGAAGAAGAAGTGAACGAATTCAAGGTAAGAATTCATGGTTTTTCTATGTTTATGACGGGTTTTATCCCGGTTGCATGCTTATGTGCTTATGTGTTTGTGTATGTGCTCAGGTGTGTGTGTTGGGTGTTGTTTTTAGGTGTTTGAACTCATTGCAAATGGGCTATAAAGGAAGAGATACCCAAGTTGCATCAGGTGAGTTCTAGACCCTGGTTTTTACTTGTTTTAAATGATCTTTGGGGCTGAAAATGTATTAAAATGATTTCACAAGTTCATGTATGTTTACCTGTGTGCATTGTACATGTTGTATGTTCATTCTTGTATTGCTTACAAGTTATTCATGTTTAGATAGCCATATTAAGCTTAGAACAGATGAGTTTGAGGATTGGGGTTAAAAACATCCTAGAATCATGTTTTACAGAAAGCTCATGCGTCTGGGTGAGGCTCATACGCTTGAGAATGCCTTAGAAGGATTTAAGTGTAATCCATGCGCCTAAACAGTAGCCCATGCGCCTAATATTGCCTTAGAAATGTCTAAGTACAGCCCATGCGCCTAGAAATATTAGTCGGAGGACTAAGTGTAGGGCCATGCGCCCCAATAGTGCCCATGCGCCCCAATAGTGCCCATGCGCCCAAGTTGCTTATGCGCCCAAGTGGCTCATGCGCCTGAATAGTACCCATACGCCTAGAATTTGGGCCGGAATTGACTAAGTGTCCAGACGTCCAGGATTCCCCATGCACCTAAGCACTCATGCGCCTGCATAGTGCCCATGCGCCTGAAAGTTGCCCATGCGTCTAAGTGTTCCCCATGCGCCTGAATAGTACCCATGCGCCTGAAAGTTGCCCATGCGCCTAAGTGTTCCCCATGCGCCATACGCCTGCATAGTGTCCATGCGCCTGCATAGTGCCCATGCGCCTAAGGACTTAGAATATTTTTCTGATTTTTGGGGAAAATGTGTAAAGTAGGCTTTGACTTGGGAGATTCCCGGGGGACTATATAAGTTGACTTTTGGGGTCATAGATGGTATGATGAGCATGTTATGTATTGTGATTGATGCTTATGCATGAAGATGATGATGATGTTGCATGGTTATACGTGATGTATGTTATGTATGTATGATGCCCTGCATGATGATGTATGTTTATCTTTCCCGTGGCTTTACGTGTTATGTTAATGAATGTAATAAAAGTATTATGTAACGTAAAGTGAAAGATAAAGGAAAGAGGAACATGAAGTAAGAATGCATGCATTAATGGGTAATGAAGTAGTGATAGTCTTGTAAGCATAGCATGTACATGAGGGTCTTTCTTTGTGATTGACCATTTGCATAGAACTATTGCTACATACCTTAAGTACTGGGACCACGAGGTGCAATGCACCGTTATAGAAGGTCCATGATAGGCCTAGGTCCAGAACCACGAACAGAAAGGTATTGCATATGGCAATGGTAAAGCTACATTCTTACCTTAGGTACTGAGACCACGAGGTGCGATGCACCGTTATAGAAGGTCTATGATAGGCCTAGGTCCAGAACCACGAACAGAAAGGTATTGCATAGTAAATAGACATTCATACCTTAGGTATTGTGACCACAAGGTGTGATGCACCGTTATAGGAGGTCTATGATAGGCTAGGTCCAGAACCACGAACAGAAAGGTATTACATATTGCATAGTAAACCTAAATCTTACCCTAGGTACTGTGACCACGAGGTGCAATGCACCGTTATAGAAGGTCTATAATAGGCCTAGGTCCAGTACCATGAACAGCAGGGAATGGTTTATCGTTGTCAGAAAGAAAAGGTAAAGCATGAAAGATTAAAGAAGATAATGATGATATTATCTATATGTACGTATAACGTATGATCACGGATGAATGAAAAGTATAGTATGATTTTGAAAGAAAGTAATGAACGGTTTTCACAAGAAAAGTATGTTTTATTTATAAAACTAGAACTCACTCAGCAACGCTGACTTTTATACATTTTCAGTTGGCAGGTAAACGTTGCTGGGGATGGCACGAGGCGGCTATTCAGCTCTTTTGGATGGCATTCTTTTGTCAATGTTTTTGCATTGTAATGCGAACAAACGAAATTGTATTATGAATGTTGTATTATTTTGCAAAAGCATCTATAATGAAAAAGTTATTTTAATGTTTCGCTACGATTCTTTATGAAAGTTAAATGTAATTATATGTTTTATGAATAATAAATGACCAACTGTGAGGTCTCCGGGAACAGGACCTTACACTAGCATAGTATTATATTGGAACATTGGTGTGGTTCGCTTATAAGTAAAGGAAAAATAACGATTATCCATGATTTGGAACTAGTGTATAGCAGAAAAAAAAAACATGACAATTTTGTTGTTATTATTTAATTTGTATGTGCGTATGTGTATATAGATAATTTTCTTGATCCAAGAATTTTGGATAGTGATGTATATGATAAAGGGATATACATATATGTAATCCTTATTTATAGATTTGAAAATATTTGAATTCATAAATTTACATATATATAAAAGTATGTAGTTTAAAAGAATTGTATATATAAAATATTAAATTTCATCACACTGCTATGTTGTGTGTAAATTCTTTGTAATATATTTTGTAGATTCTAATTTATGTCCAATTTTTTTGTCGAAACACATATTTTGTAGATTCTAATTTATGGCAATAGAAAGTTCTTTCGTATTTCTAGATGTATCTCAGTGGAGAAACAATGATTTAAGCCATAATTATAAAAAAATAAAAAAAAAGTCTCATTTTTCTTTACGAAATTCATTTTACATATGTGTAATACGTGATTTACACATGTGTAAATCACGTATTACACATGTGTAAGTAACGGTTGGATAATTTTTAAAAATATATATCAATATAGTAGGCGTTGAAAAGATAATAAATACTTAACTTAATGGTGAAACTTTTTTGAAAAAATTGTCGTAAAAAAGTTATGGACATTTTAAAAAATGGTGAAAATGACATGTGACTTGCATATATATATATAAGATTGGGTTCATGTGAGAATCCTTAGTTTTTATGATAACTATTTAACTCAATTAGTAACCATTGATTTAGCATCTAAAATAAAAAATTCCATGTTTAAACTAAATCAATGGTATATTTTGATTTGCACTTCTTTTGACAATACACCTATCATATCAAAACACCATCTCCTCTCTCTCTCTCTCTCTTCTTCAAACTACATCATCTATATCTTCTCTTTAAACTACATCATCTCTCTAATCCTCAATCCATCACCACCATCGGCCATCTTCTCCATCGTCACCACCTCCACCGCCACCGCCATCACCACCGGATTTGAAGGTATTATCAAAGCCAATTGAAGGTACTATCCACCACTACCACCAATTGAACACCACCATCATCCATCACCATCAATTGGAACCCTAGCTAGCACCATTAGTACATCACCATCATTATCCATCGTCCCTAACCACCAATATTTATGCTTCTATTGGTCACCACCATCTTCATTTTTAACTCAACCATAATTTCTTCTAGAGCTGATTCAAGTTCATACAATTTGAGTGTTTTGAATATGAAAAGTTATGTCTCTTCTGATTGAATGTGGAACATGAATGGTATTGTATTAGTTTTTTTACAAATATGAATCTTTTAAATTTTAGTATGCTTTTTTATATCTTTTATACCTAAATCTTGTTTAATATTTTTGATGTTATGATTCTTATTATGTTTTTTTACATATATATTTCTTGTTTATTTTGATTCAAACGTTACAAGCTTTCATGTATTTTTATAGAGTAGAATAAAACTCACAAGAGAAAATATTAAATTCTTCAACTTACATTGATTTACATTAGTTTACATTAAGAAAACATTAGTGGTGTAATTTTGATATAGTTAAAGTGGTGTAATTTTTTGTTTATTTTTGTTACAAAAGTGTAGTTATAGTGGTGTACATTAGTTTAGAAAGTCAAATCTATCATCAAATTTTTTATATTTTAATACACTATGTTTAACTATTGTAATAATAAAATTTAGATATTTTTTATTTATGCAATATGTTACATCACTGTAACGCTACATTTTGTGTTGTTTACATATAAAAACACACTGATGGTGTAATTTTGAGGCAATAGTGTAACTAGAATGATGTAACTCACTGTTATTCTATGTAATTCAGTGTATTAGGTATGATTTTATGTTTAATTTGGCGTTTTTTGTTATTAATACACTATGTTTGTTTGATGTAATTTACTACAAATATTAGATTTTTCATATGAACATGATGCAATTCACTGTAATATGTAACGTACAGGAAAAGATTTTAAAAAAACTTGAGACTATATTAGAATTAAATATAATAATGAGATGAGTTTAATGATGTAATTTTTATAAAAAATTAACAATGTATGAAAAAGTTATAAAGCTTATATATACATAAGGTGTAAAAATTTATATAGAAAAAAAATAATTATGAAAAATAGGGAGGACATGAATCATATTTTGTTAAAAGTTGAATTTTAGTGAGCAAATAAAATGACTATTTTGTCCTTTTGTATTAAAAAAGAATACAAAGATCTAGTCTATTGATTTTTTGATATGGTGTTGAATTAAAGAGTTCTTACAAAAATATTAGGTTCTCAATAGTTAGTATTGATTA